>OZ023209.1:14506541-14576541 GCA_963995525.1 Escarpia spicata | reverse complement strand
CGTATATTGTATACTCATGGTGTAGTTAATACCGTATTGGGGAGATCGTACGTATATTGTATACTCATGGTGTAGTTAGTACCGTATTTGGGAGATCGTACGTGTATTGTATACTCATGGTGTAGTTAGTACCGTATTGGGGAGATCGTACGTATATTGTATACTCATGGTGTTGTTAGTACAGTATTGGGGAGATCGTACGTATATGTGTATATTTTTGTTCTATCAGGTAGTCACTGTTTTAGAATTTGTTTGATGTTAATGTTTGTAAGCTTGAACCAGTATGTTAATTTGCTTTACATGGATTCTAGTTTTAGCAACATGATTACCGGGTAGTAATGGTCTAGATAATGACTTTAAGCCTACATTTTCTGTTGCAACGTGGCATGCATGCATACATATATCTGAAGTTAGTTCCACAAGGTGTCAGACCAACTGGGAGGAACATGAAGTTAGTTTCACAAGGCGTTAGATCAGCTGGGAGTTACGTACCCTATTGGCGCAGCTGTGGCATTGTCTGTCAACGGAGCCAGTTGATTTGAAACCAACGAATACGTTGGTTTCTCCAACAGACTCCATGTAGTAGCTTGACCGTCCCCCGTCGAAGCGGAATGCATCATCGATTTGCAACTGAAAGAAGCCAACAAACTTGCTTACGTATATTTGCATTAGATGCGTTGATACATATATAGTTACGCATATAAGAACATGCATGAATATCATGCAAGCACGCACACAAACAAACACGCACGCACGCACACGCACACACACACACACACGCGCGCGCGCGCTCGATGGATGTAATTGTTTTCTTGTCTGGATACCTACTGGCTACCTACCTGCACGTACATGCACATTATTGTGTACGTGTCTATGTGCTCCACGAGCAGCCTCTACACTTACCCTCCACGTATGGAAGATATGTTTTGTCGTATAGTCTCTGCATCCGAATCGAATTAGATGGCGTTCATGTATTAGGCGTGTAGCTATGTCCGGTTCCTGAAACAAGCCGTTCATTCAGGTTAAAGATGTTTTCGCAGGGGCTATTTGTCACACGCAGATGATACACCAGATGAAATCCTATGCGGGATATCTGCCCACGACTGAAAATTCTTGCTCAGATGACATCGGTCATTCTGTACCTGTAAAATATACTCGCTAATACAGTCTCCTAGTATATATATATATATGTTATTGGGAGCTGTGATTGGAACAGTCTTAGTATATTGGGCAGAAACATGGGCGATCACCATATGTATGTAGTGCCGATTGAGTGGGTGTTACACATGACTACTACGCGAAGCTGACGCCAAAAAGGAATTACGCATGAAACACCACAAATCGCCAGGACTATTACCAGACGGTACCCAGCTAAATGTGGAGGAAATTGCCAGAAGGAAATAAGTGCTGAGAGAACGGGTTACTTGTCAAACAAAGCATGGTCAGAGAAGACTAGGGAGACTATGCGAGACGTTCACAGTGATGGCGCATTGACTAGAACATCGGACTCACTATCGAAACACCCGGGTACGAATCCTATCGCTGCCGTTTCGAATTGTTTATTCACCCACGTTTTTCCAGTTTACGCAGATGTATGAATGAGTACCTGGCTATAGACGGTGTTGAATATTTGTGTACGAATAATCTCCGCGTATTAATTGCGTTGGTAACTGTCACATGACAACACTTCCAGGACGATCGCGGGAAGGTTGTGTCCGTAAACGTAAACAACGCGCTAAATTCATGGTACGACAGAAAGAAGAAAGAAAGGGGATCACGTACGAACATAGCGACATCGACGCGCAACGGTGGGTAATAAATAACCCATACAGACAGTTGAACAACCCAGAAGCCAGTGTGCTACAGAAAGGACTAAATTTCACCGTCACACCGAAGACGATACCAGTCAAAGAAATAATTATAAGCACAGAGTTAACATGCCGTAACCTAACACCTGCTAAAGCTCCGAGCCTAAGGGGAGAAGTAGTGAAATGTGTGAAAAAGATTAAAGTCCCCCTAGTAACATATCCAGGGAAGAACGCCTGGCACTACAAACGCTGAAAGAGGGTAACGACATCGCCATACTGCCTGCAGATAAAGACAGAGCGACAGTCATACTCAACAGCAGTGACTACAACACCAACATGCTGGCCCTTCTTGGGGATACCAACACCTATGTACAATTAAAGAAAGACCCCACAGCAGAATATAAGAAGACACTCATCAGCATATTAAGGACATGTCAACAGAAGGACTCTATTCTTATGCAGTTGAAAACCGGATATACCCAACATCAGAAGAAATACCTAAGATCTATGGAATCCCCAAGACACACAAACCAGAGGCACCGCTAAGACCGATAGTATCTAGCATTGGCAGCATTTCCTACAATGCAGCTAAGACATTGGCTAACATTCTCACCCATCTTGTTGGGAAGACACCTTACCATATCAAGAACAGCAGGGATTTTGTGAACAAGATCAAAGACCTAGAAGTTCCCCCTGGACAGAAACTAGTGGCGTACGATGTGTCTGCTCTGTTCACCAGCATACCAGTTCCTGACACGATCCAAATTGTGAAGACACCACCTGGAAACAGCGAACCCCACTCAACATTGATCAAATCACATAACTGCTGATCTTCTGCCTCAACACCACTTACTTCATGTACAAGGATTATTTCTACAAACAGAAACACGGCGCAGCTATGAGCTCCCAGTCTCTCCTGTCGTGACCAATCTGTACATGGAAACTTTTGAGAAACAAGCCATCGCCACCGCACCCAACCCCCCATCAGTTTGGTACAGATACGTCGACGACATTTTCGTCCAGATACATGAATACGACATGGAGGCTTTCACTGCACACCTCAACAGCATAGACCCCAACATCAAATTCACCACGGAACCGGAACGAGAAGGCAACTTCCTTTCCTGGACACTTGTGTACACGTGAACGATGACGGCAGCACACGGGTCACGGTCTACAGAAAACCAACACACACGGACCAATAGTTGAATTTCTGCTCCAATCACCACCTCAAGCACAAGCGATCAGTGGTCAAAACATTGATGCACAGGGCAGACCAACTCACAAACACAGACGAAGACAAAGCCACCGAAACAGAACATGTCAGAGCAGCGCTCAGAGCCAACAACTAGAGAGAGTGGATATTCAATATCACCAAGAAAAAGAGAAAGACTCCAAGTGCAGAAAAACAGACCCGCCAAATACCGAACATCCCTTTACCATACATGCGCAATTTGTCAGATAAATTGATCACCGTTTTCCCGGAACATGGAGTGAGGATGTACCACAAACCTTATAACACCATAAGATCGATCGTAGTGAACCCCAAGGACAAAACCACCAAGAACAACTTGTGTGGGGTAATATATGAGATAGGATGTCCGGACTGTCGTCAGACCTATGTAGGCGAAACCAGCAGAGCATTAGGAACCCGACTCAAATAACACAGAAACACCAGGGGCCCACTCAGTAGGTGAACACAGAGTGAATGAGGGCCACAATATCTCGGCTAAAGACTCAAAGGTACTCTCTAGAGAAAACAACTTATGGAGAAGAAAAATCAGTGAGGCGATTGAAATCTGAGAGAGGCGACCAGAAATCAACAACTTTCTGTTTGCGGATGATGCGGCAGTCATCACGCATATTGAGGGCTAGCTACAAAACCTCATGAATCGCTTTGCAAAGGCATGCATGGATTTCGGACTGACAATCAGCTTGAGAAAGAAAACATGGGGCAGGATGTGATCACTCCCCCAGCCATCACCATAAACAATTATGAGCTAGAGGTCGTCCACCTCTTCACCTACCTTGGGTCCATCAATGCTGACAACCTCTCCTTAAAAGCAGAAATCAGCAGAAAGATTGGGCGAGCGGCCTCATCACTTGCCCGGCTTACAAAGAGAGTGTGTAATAACAGAATGCTGACAGAGCACACAAAGGTGACAGTGTACAACGCCTGCGTGCTGAGTACACTTCTGTGCGGTAGTGAGTCCTGGACGCTGTACACCACTTAGGAGAGTCGACTGAACATGCGCTGCCTGCGGCGCATCCTCGGGATCTCCTGGAAGGACCGAGTCCCCAATACAGAGGTCTTCTCACGTGCCAAGTATGTGAGCCTGGTGACCATGCACAGGCAACGCCGCCTCCACTGGCTCGCCCATGTGCATCGGATGGAATATGGGAGACTTCCAAAAGACATCCTCTACGGAGAGCTGGCCTCTGGAAAGAGAGCTGCAGGACGTCCCCATCTGCGCGTCAAGGACGTATGGAAGCGAGACTTGAAGGCACTAGACATAGATGTTGACAACTGGGAGGATCTTGCTGGAGACCGATCCACATGGAGGTAGGAACTACACAGGGGTCTCAAAAGAGGAGAGGATACTCTCCGCAGGCTAGCAGAAGAAAAACGCAACCGCAGAAAAAAAAACACCCAGGCTGAGAACAGAGCCGATAGCATCTTCAAGTGCAGCATATGCAATAAAGACTGCCACTCAAGAATTGGCCTCTACAGCCACAACAGACTCTGCCCAGCCAAAAACTGATCTTCGACACCAGGGCACAGATCCATAGTCTAACGAGACTGCAGGATGCCTACCTACTACTCTAAGCCATATGTAAACATCCACGCGTGAAACTGAAACAATTCTCAATAATAGTTATATTCCGTTCAGTCTAAAACTGTGTCGGGTCTTTCAACATTTTTTTACAAGCCAATCTCTGCTCCGCCCTATATACATGCTTTATTTTAGATTCTAAACCGAGCTTGAACGTGGGGTTCTTCTGTTCAATGGCTCTGAACCTTGAAGTTCTTAGATCTACTGATAAGAAAATGTCACTCCTGTAACCCGCCAACTGTGTTGATTCTTAACTGAGAATACACATTTGGGTCACTTACAAACTTCGTGTAATCAACAGTTGATGGAAGTAATATCATGTTATGAACAGTTGATTGAATTATCTTTCATTTAATCATCGATTGTCGATTGGGTTAACGCTAGTATAATCAACAGTTAAATCAAACTCTTGTAATCAACAGTTAAATAACGCTCGTGTAAGCAACACCAGTTCTAGTCCGTTCTAATGATACCAGATCAACTACAATCTCAGCACGGCAGTGGTGCATATTGATACCATACTGATGGAGGATTTGTTTCGAATGGAAACACTTACAACGACCATACACGACTAGTTCAGATTTCTTCCTGCGCTTGCGCACTACGCAGCCGCCACACCGAACTGTCAGTCATAACATCGTCATCCGCGCACACCGCTCAGCACTGCGCGAAACGAAACGACACCATTGGCCAAATCGCCATCACGACACCACACAGCGCCTCTTTCCTGCGTCCGGGAGTCGGTGCTCTTCTCGTAGATCGTCGTTTTCCTCCTCCTCCTCGCCCTCATCCTCATCGTCGTCCTCCGAGTCGCCCTCGTCCTGCAGCCAGTCGCTCGTCCGATACTTCCGGTGTTGCACGATGATCAGCACGACGACGACGACGATGACGACGATGATGGCCGTCGCAACCAACATTGTCGCGAGGCTGAGCCTGATCTGCGCCGACGCCTTCACGGCCGGCGGCGCCAGACACTCGCACGAGACCGGGTCGCGGTCGGCGTCGGCCGGACACGGCGTGTCCCCGCACATGGGGTGTTGTCGACACAGCTTCCTCTCGCACGTCGGCCGCTCAGCCGGACACGCGCTGCAAGGCGGGCCGGTCGCGTACGGCGAGCCACCAGATGTGACGTTACCCGGGACGCCGAAGTTGCACGCGACAACGAAGGTGTAAGGTAGGGTGGAACCGTTGCGACACCTGTAGTTGGATAACCGTTTTGTGTCATGATGACCGTTATGCGACATGTGTCTACATTATTTTGTTAAGTGTTGGAAAGAGACGCATGGCTTACAAGTTGTATAAGTTGTATCATATATAACTGACCTTTAGCGTAGAAACCGTACTGTCTTTCAAGGAAAGATCTTTTATAAAATAAACTAGCAATGTTAAGAAATTGTATTCTTAGACGCTATCAACGTGGTATTTTTTAAATCCGTATTAGTCATCCTTTTCGCTTATTCAGCAACATTCTAGTCTCAGCGTGTGCACGTGTGTATGTTTGTCCTACATGTTTAACTCTCCTCGCAGAAATGTGTTTAAGTAACACGAAACCTAGGAATACTAGACATATATTACAAACGTAGAGAACAACGCTAAATTATAACTGTGATCTGACCCCACCTGGCGATACCGCAGCCAACGGATTGCGCCATCGCCATCACCAGAGCCACGTAGTGACTGCACGAGTCGTTACGTCTGCAGGAGCCCGCTTCGTGATCGAAATGGCTCTCCTGCGCGTACCACGCCTTCAACGCCATATCGATGCTGTACGTCGACTCCATCGCGTGGAAGGCGGTGAGAACACGTCCGTCTGGCTTGTTCATCGCGAACGACGGCTGTCCCGCCTCGTAGTCGCATTCATCCGCCCACCGCTGAGCCGTTTTTTCGAGGTAGGAGTTCCACACGACGAACATCATATTGGCCGCTGTTGGTTCAACGCGACGACGCACGCTGTTGATAGCGAGGATCAGCGACGCGCGCTCCATGGCCGAAACTCTGACACTTTGGCTGTACCCCGCTACCTGTGTCCCTCGTCCCGACAAATGGCCCAGTAAGCCGATGCTACACAGAGCGAGCAAATGTTGCATTGCGATGATGTCGTGGAAGGAATGCCTCGTGTTTCAAACGATCGCCTGTCGCTAATAGCCGGCGAAACCGGAAGCGAAAGTTTGTTGACGTCCATTTGCCGCGGTTTCGGTGACGTCAGCGTCTCTATGTGTACGTCATGCTGCAGAGGTCATTATTTTGCGTTAGTTACTGGAGATATAACATGTAATCGTTCACCTTCTTTTGAGGAGGAATCTTATTTCAACAAAGCATCAGATTCAGATGAATCCACGGAAGCAGCAGGCACATTTTGACCGTAGAATCACGTATGTCCAACCGGGAAAGGTATTCGCTGTGCCAAGGTTTCCCATAATGCACCACGACATGACTGTTTCCTTTTGGTCCTGATTGCCGGACCTTCTTTGTTTTGGTTGGGACCAATGTCACGGGGAACGGTTGTATTTTGTATTCACATCCAGTAATAATAAGCGAATGAAATTTAAGCTCAGTGCCATTCCACAGGACCAATCACATGAAGCAACTCTGTGTGATTTTGTACACAGAAACCCCAATATTGGCATCACCAGACACAACAGAATTACGACAATAAATGTTATTATTATTATTATGAATTAAGAAAATAGGCCATGAGCAGACATTTATTATCGCAGTTGCCCAGCATTAGGAATCACCGGATTCATTCGTCTGAACTAGGGCAACGTGGAGCGAACGAAATAGCTCAGCCAACACTAACGAAGAGTATTTCCCGTCATCACAGTCAAATCACAAAAAGAGAAACATGGGGAAGATCAGGTACTGGAGATGTGCACACGCAGAAACAAATAAATGTGACTAATTTTGGTTGTTGTCCAAGAAGAAGTTTATGCCTTCACTAATAAATCCAGGAAGAATTAGGAAAAGGTGGCAACAAAATAAAAAATGCAAGTTTTTATAAATCCCAGTATCCAGTTCTTAGGACTGCTCAAAGCGCTTTACACTTCACTTATCTGTTCAATCGAACACCATCTCGACTTCTCTGGGAAGCATTCAGCCATGCTGCCATTCGTACACAAATATCCAACACTGTCTATAGCCAGGTACTCATTCATTCAGCAGAGTGAACTAAAGCAATGAAGAGTTAACGAACTTGCCCAAGGTTTGACTCGGCAGTACACGACGCAAACCCGGGTTCTTTCGATTGAGAGTCCGATGCTCTAACCAACGCGCCATTGCGCTCCACACGTACAACAAGCAACGATGGTCTATGTTCCCACCGTGAAAACAGGCCCGAGTAAGTATGTAAGTATTTTGGAAATTGTGTGTACTAGGATCAAGTATCCCATATTAGGGATTTGGAACCGGAACGAGGACGTGACAACGGAGCCATAGACGGCGAATGCGAACACCAAACCCTGACAGCTAATAATAATAATAATCAGTTTAATTCTTTCGGGTCTTTCTTTCCGACACAAATGTTAATGATGTTGGAAGCTATGACCGAGGAAATGAAGGGAAGACCTACGATTTCCGGGTAGTTTCACATTTATAGCAATTCAGAATAGGAACGCCCAAGTGACCAAACATTGGGTTCGCTTTGCCCATTTATACCAATTGAAAAGTTCACGATTTTAACGCAAATTAAGAAAAAAATGCAAATTAAAAATGTGAAGATAAGTCAGTTCATATACAGCGCGTTTCTACATTTAATGTATTGCCAACTAATTATGTTTAGTCTACTTATATGTTATTTTGAAGTAACAGTGTCAAATCTAATGATGACTTACCTTGTTATATTACTTTCACACTGACAATGCCTAGCTGTCACCTTTCAGACATGTTCAAAGTTTATAAATAAATGTTCTACATGTTTGACGTAAGTCTTTGGTATACAGTAGATTGCATCCGGTAGTTTTCATGTATCTAGTGCATAACATATCCATGGACAGGGCAGAATTTTTGTACTGGCTGGTAATGCCACGTAGTCCTGTACGGACTCCGACTTATAATGCTGTTTACACCTTTTTATAGGTGGTGAGTTATTTCTTCTCGAACCCAACCGAGGAACTGAACCGCGAACTGAACCGTTCTAAGGAATTTGCGAATTATTACCGTGGCCGAACAAACTGTCGTTTACCTGAAAAAATATGTAAATACGAAAATTATATCAGTACCTTGTCGGTGATGTGTATATAATCGACGTCTTCGCCAGCGTTCCGAATAAAGTCGTCGTGGTAAACAAAGAATCCGCTCGTGTCAACAATAAAGCATCTGGAATGTCAGGCCAAATGTGACGTTAAACATTGTATTTCACCAAGTGAGGTTTTAACCATACATGCCAAAACATATACCACTGTTTCGGTATTGCATATATGGCAACATCACAAGTACGACTTTTAGTCAAAGGAAGCATTTATGTAACGAGGGTACAATATATTGTCTAGGTAGCCTGCATCTGTTTGCATCAGCAATACATGTCGATGCAGTAGCTACAGTGGTTACCCACAAGTGCGTATACATGGTGTGTGGTTTTGTGTTTGTGTTCACGCGTGATTAAGATTCTCGTTAATTGTGTATGCCTTTTCTCGAATACTGCTTTACAAGCACGTATCTGTAGTGTGTCACCGGACTTTGAGTTACAGCTGATACTAGCTATGATTAAAACACGTCGGAACTCGGGTCAAAACATACCACGCATCCGATATTCTATATACTATAATATGTATATATGTATACAACAGAACGCTAGAACGGGGATCTAAAACTTGTTCTTAACAGTAAGGCCGTAGCGTGACCACAAAAACTGGTAGGGTTGAGAAGATAATAGCGGTGGTTACCGGTGAAATATCGAGCGAAGCAGAATATTGAATTTAACGAGAAAAAGAACAGTATATTTACTACAGTCAATACCCCAAAACAATATTGGCAAGGCAGTTCCTCCCCGCCGCTTCATCGAATATTCAGTAGCTAGCATTCTTGTCAGCTCATTTCTTTAAAATATATTTGTTTTCAATGTATATTGCCAAATTGGGCACACTGCCGAGCTTATGATGGCACTTTCGGAGCATAGCTAATGATGGATTCAAAGTGCACATTGTTGAAGCGTGTACAATTAATGACTGGTTCTGTTTAATGATGGATTCAAAGTGCACATTGTTGAAGCGTGTACAATTAATGACTGGTTCTGTTTAATGATGGATTCAAAGTGCACATTGTTGAAGCGTCTACAATTAATGACTGGTTCTGTTTAATGATGGATTCAAAGTGCACATTGTTGAAGCGTGTACAATTAATGACTGGTTCTGTTTAATGATGGATTCAAAGTGCACATTGTTGAAGCGTGTACAATTAATGACTGGTTCTGTTTAATGATGGATTCAAAGTGCACATTGTTGAAGCGTCTACAATTAATGACTGGTTCTGTTTAATGATGGATTCAAAGTGCACATTGTTGAAGCGTCTACAATTAATGACTGGTTCTGTTTAATGATGGATTCAAAGTGCACATTGTTGAAGAGTCTACGATTAATGACTGGTTCTGTTTAATGATGGATTCAAAGTGCACATTGTTGAAGCGTCTACAATTAATGGCTGGTTCTGTTTAATGATGGATTCAAAGTGCACATTGTTGAAGCATCTACAATTAATGACTGGTTCTGTTTAATGATGGATTCAAAGTGCACATTGTTGAAGCGTCTACAATTAATGACTGGTTCTGTTTAATGATGGATTCAAAGTGCACATTGTTGAAGCGTCTACAATTAATGACTGGTTCTGTTTAATGATGGATTCAAAGTGCACATTGTTGAAGCGTCTACAATTAATGACTGGTTCTGTTAAATGATGGGTTCAAAGTGCACATTGTTGAAGCTTCTACAATTAATGACTGGTTCTGTTTAATGATGGATTCAAAGTGCACATTGTTGAAGCGTCTACAATTAATGACTGGTTCTGTTTAATGATGGATTCAAAGTGCACATTGTTGAAGCGTCTACAATTAATGACTGGTTCTGTTTAATGATGGATTCAAAGTGCACATTGTTGAAGCGTCTACAATTAATGACTGGTTCTGTTTAATGATGGATTCAAAGTGCACATTGTTGAAGCGTCTACAATTAATGACTGGTTCTGTTTAATGATGGATTCATAGTGCACATTGTTGAAGCGTCTACAATTAATGACTGGTTCTGTTTAATGATGGATTCAAAGTGCACATTGTTGAAGCGTTTACAATTAATGACTGGTTCTGTTTAATGATGGATTCAAAGTGCACATTGTTGAAGCGTCTACAATTAATGACTGGTTCTGTTTAATGATGGATTCAACGTGCACATTGTTGAAGCGTCTACAATTAATGACTGGTTCTGTTTAATGATGGATTCAAAGTGCACATTGTTGAAGCGTCTACAATTAATGACTGGTTCTGTTTAAGTGCTCTTAAGGGCCGGGAGTGCTCTGTGTACACGTGAAGCATTTTCCCGAACTACATACGTGTATGACTCTCTGTTGCAGACGGGGTAGATGGTGGTGAGTAGTTGGTATAGGTAGCCGAGTGTGACATCGACTGCAATCACTCCGAGCACGGAGTCTGCCCTCGAGTGACTCTCGCTAACCCTGCAACACATGACGACTGGATGGAACAGGGATAACGACAGTTAACAACGTACGTTAACAACGTACGTACATCCACTTATACACACTTATACTTATACACACACGCACACATACGTACGCACACACACGCACAAACACTCACGCACACACGCACACCATACGCACACGCACGCACACACACAGACGCACACACATGTACACACCTGCCTTCTCTGAGTGTCTTCGCCATCGACACGACTACACCGCCCCCTAGCGCGTCTTTGTAAGGCAGTGTAAGAATGAGTTTGTTCGGGTGCGTCACCGCCTTCTGATACCTACAACCAGATCATTTGCACGAGTCTCTACCACGACATGAGACATTCAAGTAACCAAATTTCACTTTATTGGCCAGTGCGATCACCAGGATTTTTTTTACCATGCTTTGGTTTATAGACCAAACCAAAACGTGTAGCATAATTCATATACATTTACCTATATACATATATGCGACTTTTCACGAAGGCTCGTTTACACGTGCAATTTTGTTCCGATTCGTATCCGATTATGTCGTACGACATTGTGGGATGTGAAAACGTATCATTACGAATTGGATCCAATTTGCGAGCATAGTCACCCTTTCAAGATCGATTAACGGGGGCCAATGTATGGTTACGATCGGTCCCAATTTAAAACCTGGTACTACTATTGAAGTAGTAACCAATCAGCGACCGATGCTCGATTATGATATCCGCAATGGCAGCTATGTGCATTAATATATCCAACTAAATGGGTGGCGCCACTGTATCGATTTATTTCCCCGCGATATGTGATGCCGACCAACCCACCGACCGACCCACCACTCATACGTAATATTACACCGTTTTATATTTTGCGACCACCGCTTAACGTGCGTCCAGACCGATACTGACCAGGGCCGCTCCACCGGGTCGTACTGCTTGGGCATGAGGGCACCGGGGAAGACCCGGAAGAACCCAGCGTAGAAGCCGATGTAGCGGCGCAGGACGGACGACGTTGAGTGACTCTTCCAGAACTCGTCGATACGTTCCGTCAGTGCCACCATCTCACGAACGCCTTCCTACAATTTAATTGTATAGTCTATGTATTAAAGGTGCCCCTCAGTTGCAAAGGTGCCTCCTCAGTTGCATTAAAGGTGCCTCCTCAATTGTATTAAATGGGAAAGCACAATCTCCCGGACTGTATGTTTTAGGTGTAGTTGTAGTTTCCAAGAGAGTACAGTTAGAGGTTTTTGGTGATCCTCAAAGGGGTGCAGTCGGAGGTCATACGAGAGGTATAATTGTATGTTGTTATGGTGAGCCTGAATTTACATGGACTTAGAAACTCAAAAGTTGGCAGGTATATCCGAGGGAAGTCGAATCTCCAACCAACAGTAAGGATGACACAACCGTGCAAAGAATGGTAATGCATCTGACGCTAGTATTGTCCCCCACCTTGAAGTAGAATTGCTCTGCCGCTTTATCCGTCATGAAGTGCTCGTAGCGTTGGATCGTATCGATGTTTTCTGCGACGTCGAAATACTTGTAGGCGTTCTTGAACGCCGCGCCCGTGAACTTCACCACTGAGTGTACTAATTCAACAAATATATCCAAACACCATGTTTAAATTATAAGTTAGTAATTAGTAATAAACAACAAACTATGACATAAGACCGATCTATATTATTTTTAATGCGTAATAAGAAATAAAATTGCGTTACCGCACCCTAGGGAATTTAAGATGGATGTTTATAATATAATTATTATGTATAGCAAATGATAAAATATTAATAGTGCATTACATCAGTTTGCAATGGCGGTGTAAATTTATCGATGGTCATTACTGACGTATACCGTTCTGCCGGGACCAGAGGATACCAGTTGTCCTCACACAAACACAACTAACTGTAAAGGAGAATTCCTTCTAGACCGTATCACTGGGAACAACAGTAATAACACAAACACCAGAGAGCAGGAGAAACACAAGACATCTTTCGCCCATCAGAGTTAATGAGTAAGGTGTCTCTAATCCTCACCAATAGTGTTGAGGCGACCGAGGTAGCTGCATTGGTCAACGTGTGGCCACAGGTCAAAACGGTGATAAACGAAGTGATCGGACACTTGACCGCTGTCAATGGTCAACTTGTGACTGTCAGTCGGAACGACGATACACACGGACAGCTTGGTGTCGCCAATCTACGAGAATTGTCCAGCTGTATTAATAATGATAGTAATAGCCACAGTGTTGATGGTTCTGATGATAGTGTTGATAGCGAAAATGACGACGATGATGACGACGACGACGATGACCATAGCAGTAACAGGAATAATAACAAACATGACCAATGTTATATAAACGCCTCTGGCAATGTTATGCTCTATCTTGTAAAGCATATAACAAAATCGTGTCATGCAAATTGATGCAGTGGCATCAAGTTCGTGATGTTTTCTTTGTGCAGAACATCAAGGCCGGAATATAGGGGCAGCTTTCGCCAGACCAAACCAGACCAGACTGACCCCGATTGCAGGATATTCTCTACACCCACTGTATGTGTGTGTGTGTGTGTGTGTGTGTTTGTGTGTGTGTGTGTGTGTGTGTGTGTGTGTGTGTGTGTGTGTGTGTGTGTGTGTGTGTGTGTGTGTGTGTGTGTGTGTGTGTGTGTGTGTGTGTGTGTGTGTGAGTGCGCGCGTGCGTGCGTGCATGAGCAGTGCCGGACTTAGAGCAGTGACTTTTATGGGGCCTCGACTAAACGCGTTTTAGATAAAATATTTAGGGTCAAAACGTTTTTAGACGTAACTGGAGTGCTGCGATTTGATGACAATTGGTGTTCTAAATTGGCAAAAGTAGGACTTTGCCGTGAAGTCCTTATTGTAGAAGGTAAGAAGGAATGAGAACTACTATGACACGATACCCTGAGAATCACTGTCCATAGACAACAACAGTCCTAAATCCGTCGCTGTGTGTGAGTATAGTTTTTTAGTTAAATGTCTGACGGCGACGACGACGACATGGTTACTCACACGCCTCCAATAGTACGTTGCACTGACTTTGGTCGTCAAGACCCCGTCAAGCCTCGGATCGCCCCGGCTTTGCACCAGTTCCGTCAACACAACTCTTTTTCCGCTGCCTCCTCTAGCACGAGAATGCAGTAAAAAGGTAAACACGACACACCAAGCATAACAAACACTTCACTGTGTAATAACAATAGAGGTGTTACTTCATTAATAGTATTCTATTAATTACGATGAGACACCTCCAACCAGCTGATGTCTGCTGTCGTTACACAGTAGAACCAGTGTCAATGTTCATATTGTTAACACGCAAACACGGCAAGAGAATCACGGAAACGCAGAAAGACCTACACAAACCTTATGAGTGAACACCTTCATGTTGAAGTCGCTGACCTCTAATCCTTAATTAACAATTCAGTAACAATGATCCAACAATAAACAGCCCCGGCCGACCAATGTTGTTGTTGTTGTTGTTGTTGTTGATGATGATGAATTACACATGATAATATTATCATATAAAATTGTATCACTCATTTATTATCAGTTGTCATTACACGAATAAACCTACACCAGCTATTAATATGATTTGTTTATTGTTACTTCGGTAACATTATCATGAAAATGGTTACCTCTTCATTGATGCGGTGACGTTTTTGGCGCCCACCGCTGGCTCCAACAAGCCAATGTCTGTAAAGACGGGAGTCGTCTTGTACGACCCAAAGGGATTCTGTAGGAGCGGGTGTGTAAGAGTTCGCCCGTTCGAATCCACGATAAAGGCATACGAATTTTGCCCATGCTTGAAACAGATGAAAGCTTTGTTCTCTACGACGTCTCTTGGTTAAGAGAGCAAAAGCACATTAAAGCGGCCACTAAAATGACTTACACAGTATGTCTGATTAAAGACGTGGCCTGATTAGAGAGGTTGGTTAGATATATAAAGCTGCGCAATTCTGGCAAAATTATTGTGTACATCCATGTAGATTATACAAGCAAAAGTCTGTAATAACTGATTATATGTTTTATGTCAAAATTACGTGAGCATTCACCGATGCTGTGGCGTTTGTTGGTGTTTTATAAACTACTATAACTGGTCGCATTGCAATGTAGATGGGTGGCCGGTTTATATAATTACATCGTTATGACGGTTTGTGTGATTTTCTTATAAACAAATATAGCTCGTAAATTTGCACAACCAATATTTTTTCGTTGCTGAAGTCGACTCACATGGATCAAAGCAATCATATAGATATGGTTAAGTATTAACTCGGTCTGAACGTAATATATAAGACGATCGATTGTCTTTAACTAACATTATAAATTGAAGTTTTGTTATATAACCTAGCGTGACTTACCTTAAAGTAAGTGACGTCATAAATGAGATCTGCCATGCTCATGTCAATGGACGCCACACCTCGGAGCTTTCTCGGCGGGTAGAAGACAGGGAGACACACCGATATAATCACCCCTAAAACCAATACAAAACCTTAAATACACAATGACGTTTATTCTTTGAAACTTCGCAACACACAACTTGTAGCTGATCCTGTTTTCTTTTATATGACAGAGTGATTTGAGATGGAGGCTGACATCTTGCCCATACTGCAGTAAATTGGCCAATAAGCGTGGAGCTGTGACGTAGGTTTATGGCGCCCCATGTTATTAGCTTTGCTTGACATGTGTACGACTACGCCGGCTCATTTATTGGTCTCTCTTAATCCCTTTGATTAAGAAGATGAGTTGCACTTGTATATGCATGAACAACTATTATAATACCATACTGCGCACCGTGCGGATGTAGCAGTTTTATAAGTTATAGCGACAAAGCAAATTCCGCGACTATTTACGTCGTATAATGCTTTACTGGTTATGGCACTATGGCTATTAACGTCTCGCGATATACCTAAAAGATCTTACAATACTGAAAGTGGCATCATCTGCTGAGAACATATCATTACAAATACTAACAAACGGTTGGCCGCGATATTCTCGGTTCGGCGACCAACTAACTGGGAAGAGTAGGAACTCGTGACGTCAGCCTTTCTATGAAAATGGCGCTATCAGTACACATTAATTGGGCCTCAATCATTTAATAAGTATTACTATTTTAATTATTATTACTTATTAAATGACTGAGGCCCAATTGTTGTGTATTGATAGCGCCATGTTCATAGAAAGACTTATAAAGAGCCAAGTGGCGAGCGGCAGTCACGCGTTGGAGCACCGGATTGTCGATCGAAGGGACGGTGGTTCGATTCCACTTGCCGCCTTTTCGAAACTTAGACAATTTCGTTCATCTCATGTTGCCTGTGACTTTCGGAAGAGACACTTAATTCCGTTGGTCCCTTCCATATGGTGTCTATGCCAGAGGACGTAAAATATCCGACCCAGGGAATAAATGTGTAAACTGTCGTGGACTCACTGAGCGGTGGTGTCTATCTCGAACCCATTGGATCTTGCTCCCAGCGGCCGGAGTTGCTTCCCTGTCAGGCGTGTGAGAGACGCCGAGCAGACAGTGTACACAGTGTATACAATGTATACACACTATCATTGGACCCACTGGATCCAAAGCGAATGCACATTGCAAAGCGCACTATCAGCCTAGACAAACTTACCAAGTCCCGAGTAGTCGATGTAAGGCACTGTCATGCTGGGGTGTCTGATGCGGTTTGTGTCGCTGAAGATGTTGTAGTATGATGCCAGTTGGTAGCGTAGATTCGTGACATTCCGAACCCACTTGAATTCTCCTATCTGGAAACATACACACACCCTTGCCAATGGTTGACTGCAAACGCCAACTGCTGACTAACACAGTTGCTGTTTTACTGCAGTTGGTGTCAAACATCATTATGAGAGTACATAAAACAGTACTGGTCAAAACAAGGAATTCAATGGTGTTCTCTTTAAGTGGATGTTTCTTACATTCGGGGTCCTAAAAGTGAGCGTCTGTAGTATGCATGTTGTTGTCCTTGATGGTGTAATTGTTCTGCTTCTGTTACGTCTTCTGTCCAAGATCGCGGTGTCTGCTTTATTCGCATACGTAACGAGGTCATCGTCGCTCCCGTTGCCTGAATGTACCGATTATATTGTCGTTACACGTCTGCCTACCGATTATGCTATCAATCATGCTCTTACTATGTTTTGTATTTTACAGTTAAATAGATCCTTTTGTCTTCATTCATCTCCAGTCTGATTAAGCTGGCCAAACGAATATAATGCTATTATTGTAACTATTTATCTTTGTCCGTCTCAAGCAAATGTCTGCTACAGCAACAGCGGAAGGCAGGCGTAAGCCACCCGCTTATCGTAATGTCACCCTTCAAGGAAAGAAACACAAAGTTACAGTAACGCTACCGATAAAGTCATTAGACACACGATTACCGTAATGTCACCCTTCAATCCATGATACTCTCACTTACCCTAATGTTCCCCCTCAAGTCATGATCGACCCGCTTACCTTGACTTCACCTTTCAAGCCACGAGGCACCCGCTTAACGTGAAATCATCCTTCAAACCATGAAACACCCACTTACCGTGACGTCACCTTTCAAACCATGAAACACCGTGACGTCACCTTTCAAACCATGAAACACCCGCTTACCGTGACGTCACCCTTCAAACCATTAAGGGGTTAGGACACTGTTAGACTTCCTGCTTGGTTACAGACGAAAAAAAGTGCAGTATATTTTTGAGAAATGACTTTTTACAATATTCACTTGCTCTGACATAAGTGCATTTAAGTAGTCAGATTTCTAGATGTGATTGTAGAAGCTGTTGACAGTAAAATTGTGTCTCTTTTTAGTTGAAGCGGAAGGGTATTTGGCAGCAATTTGGCTAGTTGACACTTTAGTCGGATTATTGCCTGCATCCATTTGTAAATATTGACGGGTGTCATACATACAGGCATTTTGTAAGAGCTAGAAATATTAGATTTTGACTAAGCTCGACCAGCATGTCAAAGAGATGATGACAACGGCAGGTGAGAAGTTTAATACATTTTCTAGGTCACGTTTTCTTACAATCAGACAAAACGTTAACATGGGAAAACTATCAGTGTGCTGACCCCGTAAACACTCCCTTACCGTAACGTCACCCTTCAAACCATTAAACACCCGCTTACCGTGACGTCATCCTTCAAACCATGAAACACCCGCTTACCGTAACGTTACCCTTCGACAGATCGGCCTCTGTCTGGAGTGACATATTTCGCAGTAACTCACGGGCGTCCTTATGAAGACCTAGACAAGTAACAAGTAATCACAACATTGATGCCTTGGTTGGGTAAACACATATATTAGAGACTCCTCCACAATTCGATATTTTGTTCAAACTCATTTGGCAAGACAAAATCTCTAATTACGAGTACGGCATGGTAACTCGTCTAGGCAATTTCATTATTTCATTTCGCGATGACAATAAGTTATGTTTGACTCGGTCATTTCGCAATTCAAAAAAAAAATGACAACAATTGTGCCACCTCTATATACAATAATATAAGTATATTTCCACAATCATAGGTTATCCTGATGAAACCGTGAAATTCAATTCATTCGATATGGTTTCAACAATAGTACGCACACTTTTATTAAAGGGAAACAAAAGCCAAATGTTTGGCGTCATGCACCTGAAAGAGTTAATACAAACTGACCATTTGAAACTGCAAGAAACATTTTCACGTCAGTGGTTTACTCAGAATGCGATCTCATAGAGGAAGTTTGTACTATAACGTCCGAAAACATGGAGGCTGACATCTTACCCATGATAAAGTACATTGACGCGTATAAAGCAATAACGTGCACCACGCGGACGTAACATTTACTATAAGCTATAGCGACAGAGCAAATTCGGTGATTATTTACGTCGTAAACTGCTTTACTGGCTATGGAAATATGAATTTTGACATCTCACAATATGCACAAAAACAACGTGCATCATAGAAAGTGGCATAATCAACTGATGATGATGATGATGATCATCATCATTGTGCAGCCGTAGTGTCCCGTGGTTGGGCGAAGGCCTCAGAATGTCGTTTCCAAATCTGCTTGTCTTGCGCTATCCTCTGCCATACGGTAGTAGTAAAGGAGACCGCGCTGGCCCCCGACTCGTGCCGAGATCAAAGGAGATCAAAGGCACCGCGGGTCACAAAGATCAACAAAGGTCAAGCAAGTTGACCCGGCACGACTGAAAAATCTACTTATAAAAAATGAAATATCTTAAGCGGGTTTGACAGCTTACTTATAAAAAACGTATGATTGATGAGTGTGGCAGGATGATTGATGAGTGTGGCGAGACAGTACGTAGCCGAGACAGACAGTACGTAGCGCCCTCTGGTGGGGTGAGATAGTACCATTTCACTACCCCCTAGCGCCTCCTGGTGTCTTGTACTAGAAGGATATTCGTCTAGAAGGTTCGGAGATGGTTATGCTAGTACGAAAGAAGGTTATATAGCGGTTATTTACCCTAGCGGTGGTATATTTGCGCCCTCTGGTGTAGCGAGATAGTACCATTTCACTACCCCCCTAGCGCCTCCTGGTGTCTTGTACTAGAAGGATATTCGTCTAGAAGGTTCGGAGATGGTTATACTAGTACGAAAGAAGGTTATATAGCGGTTATTTACCCTAGCGGTGGTATATTTCACCGAACTTATATAACGATATTAGTAGCGCCCTCTAGGTAACGGTTCTAGCACTTTGTATATTATAACAAGACCTTTGAACGAATCCCTTAGCTAGCGGCTATGCTATTCTTTCGCGCCATTCTTTTTTACAAACCTTCACCCGGTATGACGCTTGTTGTTGTTGTTGACACCAAGCGTAATCGGTAACAGGCGTCCAAAGTCCATTGAACGATGCTGGCTGACTGAGCTGCTTTGGAGAATAATGCTACTGTATTATTCATACCGTAACTGCGTCCAAAGTCCATTGAACGATGCTGGCTGACTGGGCTGCATTGGAGAATAATGCTACTGTATTATTCATACCGTAACCTAGTAGGTAGATGTAAGCTTGTCTTTATAGAGGGTTCAGAACAACTAGTTGGAATATAGAGTTCAAACGGATAATAACGGTGTGAACATAAAGACAACGAGGAGTGCGGTGAGCAATATTATTATTATTATATTCTACTATCCCCAGCGTACGCCGTAAGCACTGGGTGGTCCACCACCACTACCAGTACTGTTATAGGGAGGTCGAGGGGGGTCCGGATCAGGTCCGAAGCCGGCGCGACCCTCCACCAGCCAGGCGTCGAGGCGCTCCTCGAGGCGCTCCAACAGCGAGGCACTGGGGCGTCGTACACCAGTCACAACGCACGTGCGAGCGGCCGGTACCGCGGGGCGGCGATATAACGTCGGCGGCGGTAGTTGCGTGTCCGGGTCGACGGCCGCCTCTGGCGGTGACGTAGGAGGTGCCTCCTGTCGTAGCGGCGCGCCCCTAGGCAACCCCACCGATCCCCAGCGGCCGGTCGTAGGAGGTGCCTCCTGTCGTAGCGGCGCGCCCCTAGGCAACCCCGCCGATCCCCAGCGGCCGGTCGTAGGAGGTGCCTCCTGTCGTAGCGGCGCGCCTCTAGGCAACCCCGAGCCCCAGCGGCTAACGGTGGTCGATTGAGTCCGCCTAGCGCAGTACCCATCGTCAAACCACCGAGGCGCCTCATCAGGGTTATTCTTCCGGTCCCTGTGCCGTGGAAACGGCATAGCGCATTTGGCCTGTAAGAAAACAATAATAAACTATAATATTACAGTGATTAAAAAAGGTCTACAGTTTAAATTGGTGGTGATAGCGCATTTGTCCTGTAAGAAAACAAAGTCTTAAATAATAATAATAATAATTAAATATACTACAGTGATTAAAAAAAGGGTCTACAGTTTAAATAATAAAATAGACCCACGGTATCGAAGGAACTGTAGTTTTTGTAAATATCGCTTAAATATTAAAAAAGAAAGCGTGAATGTTAAAAAGGTATATGGGTAGTTACGTACCGTCCGTGAATATGCCATGGTTTAGACTAGTCGAAAAGACCGTGTAGTTCCATAAACGCCTTGTAACGGAATGTTGTTTACTGTAGAACTTCTAGAAGGTTCTATAACACCACCTGACACGCGGCACGTAGGCCTCGTCACGTAGGCCGGGTTGCGTAATGTTAAACATTTTAATAAAAGCTTAAAAGCATAAAATAAACGATCTATAAGGAGCTGTAAGGACTAGAGAATCTTATGGTAAACATATATTTTAAAATAAGACTCTATAAAAGCAATACGCCGTTTGTGCACTTCATAACCGAGCGCTTTTTTCTAGTTTCAATAACCTTGGCAGACTCGGCTGTTGTGTGGTATACGTGTTTACGCGCACGCGCGCTATTCACCGTCCGCTTATAAGTAGTTAGGCTAAGAGCGTCTATGTATTCACTCGGGTTTGACTGTTTTAACGTTTACGAACTTCCTCAGCCGCAGCAGTCATGTCGACGACGGGTTCACCACCACCTATCAAACGAACGAAGAAGGCGAAGGCGAAGGGGAAGGCGGCCACCGCAGCAGATCAGACGTCGCCCGTCGGTATCAACGCATCCGGAGCCCGATCGACACCACCCGCCGTCGCCGGCAGCAGCCGGGGTGCGCCCGTAGCCCGACCGTCGACCATCGTTGCCGGTATCTGCGCGCCCGTAGCAGTGGCGACGTCGCCGCCGCCGCCGCCGAGCTCCGAGCCTAGCAGTGCGTCGTCGCCACCCCCGCTACTCGTCCTTCCACCTTCGGTGAGTGTAAGCGAGCTTCTACAGGCGGGCGACGGTCTCTACTCGATAGCGCCCAACGTAAAGGTGGCCGCTATCTCATGGAGAACCCGGTGCACATACGAGGGGTGTACCCAATGCCGTCGTAAGGTGTTTAGATCGGCGAACAGCATTCAGGTATGCGCCTCCCACGGGGTACAGCGCGAGGTGAGACATTATTTCGCGGTTCGGATGATGGTGAGGGAAGATGCGGAGGGGTCGGCCGAGGTATGGATCAGTCTATTCGACGACGCGATGACCAACCTCGTCCCCTACAAGGCCGACTATCTCGCCTCGATGAACCCCGACACACTGCGCGACACCGTCCTACAGATCGTCGGCACGGTTATCGAGGAGCTCGTCGTACGAAAGACAACGTGGGGGTCGGGGGCCCCGCCGACGTACACCGTTCGGAGTGTGGCGTCTAAGAAAAGCGACGATGATGATGATGACGACGACGACGACGATGAGTATATTAACCGCTAACGATTCGTTTTTGTGTACTGTAGGACGTCGAAGAGGCACGGGCGCGGGCCCTCGACTCTATAATCATCGATGCTTTGAGCGCCCTACCCACCGCCGCCGCCGATCTGCTACCGTCGGACACGCCGATGATATCTCTCGCCCTGCTCGAGGCCGCCACCACTCCGTGGACACCCTTGGTCGAGCCTACCTATCAACCACCGCTGCTAGTCGCTTGCGACTCACCGCCGTCGTATTCGAGCTCGACAGCATCGCCGCCGCCTCGGTCAACCGATACCAGTCTAGCAGGGGAAACTCGTGGCGAACCGCCGCCGCCTACGTATACGAGCCTATACCCGGTCCCGATCGACAGACCGGCGGATGATGAGGCGGCATCGACCGTGCTAATATCATCGGGAGACTCGAACGCACAACAGGGATCGTCCGGCTCGGCGTCACCGTTTCTCGAGTTACCATCGTCCAGACCGCCCCGAGCGTGCTTCGCGCCACCTCAGGATGCGGATTTGATGAGGGGGCTGATGAGTAATTTCGCCGAGGTGATCGGGGAAAGCATACTCGATCGTGCACGCCGTTACTGCGGTGAATGCGAGTCCAACGAAGGGTGCCCCTTTGTACATGTACAAGGGTACAGAGCCGGGCGCCCTAGCCGCCACTATCGGCGACTGTTCACGGATGTGTTCAGTATATGCACTCGCTTCTTCCAATCCGTATTGACCGACTACTCGGATCGATCGTTAATACCGTGTTTGACGCGTATGATCCTGAACGTTCACGACCGATACGAGCTTCACGCGGATCGTCAAGCCGAAGTTCGTCTCGTACACCGGGTAACCGCGTGGTTCCTTGAGACCGACTGGCTCCACAGCCGCTCCGATTACGTGAGACTGGAGTCGGCGGTAACGGCCTACCTACTGGGAAGAGCTGATATCTGAACAGTGCTTAAAAAAATGAACTTTAATGGCGAGAATTGCTTAATACAACCTTAGATCAAGAACTTTATTTTATATAACCGAAAAAGAAGAATAAAGCACACTTGTGCTGAATATCGCTTAATAACACACGTTTGTGGAGAACGTTTTAATAGAAAATATGCCTGCTTATTCGAATATGCGGTGCTTAATAAAGCACGTTTTGCTTGTTGTACGACGCTTAATAAAACGTTGAAACGTATAAACACTCTTGTTGTTTACTATTACGAAAATCACCACTCCCGTCCTATACTTACACTCGCCTGTGATAAAGGCTGCAACACAACACACACATAGTAGAAGGCGACCCTTTATTTTTAGCTCCACCGTTTCGCCCTATACTTACACTCGCCTGTGATAAAGGCTGCAACACAACACACACACACATAGTAGAAGGCGACCCTTTATTTTTAGCTCCACCGTTTCGCCTCACCGTAACTAGGGCAAAGATCGCCGTAGGGTCAACCCCGGTAATCAATAGTAGTAGTAGTCCTAGCGACGGCGGCGGCGGTGGCGGTAACAGTCATCATCACCACCACCACCCCACCCACCCGTATATAGAGGCGTGTAGAGCTTCTTTTCAACTAATAACGTGTTTGTTATTGGTCGCTCCGGCTGCAACAAACATGCCTACTCGTTGTCCCGTATGCAATCGAGACGTCGTTAGTTTGGTGGGACATACGTGTAGTAGTAAACCACGGGAGTACCGATGTCCGAATTGTGATCAGACGTATAACGGGCGTAAGGTCCTAGTAAGACATTTAAAGAATTGCGTTAACGGAAATCGAGATGACGATATCGCCTGCCCGAAATGCGGTAAATATTTTCTTCATCGACATTCTCTGTTGAATCATATGAGAGTTTCGAAAACCTGCGGTACGAAAAAAAAGGTAGTACCACCACCACCACCACCACCACCACCACCACCACCACCGCCACAACCCGATGATGATGACGCGGACGATGAGGGGTGGTCGGCCGGTCTACGGCGTACAGTGCAAGAGCACTGGTCGAGTATACGAACGTCGATATTCCGGGGCCCTCTTCAGTCGAGATACAATCACCAGCTGACTCATTGCGTGGACACGTCCGTTCTCGAACCGCGACTAAGACAAATGTTTGAGGAACAAACTCGAGCGTTCAAGATCAATTTAAGTTTCGGGTTTGTGTTAAGACACAAAGAGACGGGTCGTTTCCGGTATTATCATACATCCTGTAATTGTTGCGGACGCTTCCTCGAAGCCCCGATGCTAGTTACCGACGCCGCCTCGTTCGACCGCTTCCTCGAGACCGTCCGACAACCCGACGTTCTGCAATACGCGATAATGCAACGGCCTGACTCGGGGTGGGTCGTCGAATTGGTAACAAATGTTACCTATTTCCTCAATGCCATCATCCACCACCCGATCGGGTGTCTGAACGCTCAACTACCCGCCTACCTGTACGCGAACAGATCGATCATCGCGCTCGCGAAAGACCGTCGAGGTAAGCCGTACACCGATAATTTATGCCTCTTCCGGTGCCTGGCCCTACACCGAAGAAGACTACTGTCCGCCCCGACCGCCATGGTAAACACCAGCCGTTTGACGACCCCCGCCTTACGGCTCTACGCCGACTACAACGACGGGGTGGTGAGTCCCTACACCTTCGCCGGCGTGTCGCTGAACGAGCTCGACCGGGTGGAGACGTGCTTCGAAACCAACGTCGTCGTGTATCGACTGATAGATCCGACGACGACCGACGGCGGATCGACAGCCGAATTGGTCCGTCGTTCCCTCTACCGATACCCCACTACCATGAACGTCAATCTATACGACACTCACTACTCGTATATACCCAACGTCTCGCGGTATACGCGATCGTACCTGTGCAGTAAGTGCGGTGACTCGTTGTGGCGAAAGCCCTCTACGCTACGGCGGCACGAAGCGACGTGTGAGGGTGCCGTTCGCCACGTCTTTCCCGGCGGTGTCTACCGCCCGACACCGTCCGTGTTTCAACAGCTGGACGACGAGGGCATCTGCGTACCCGACCACCTCCGCTACTACCCGTACAGAGCGACATTTGACTTTGAATGCTACTTCGACGATAGCGACCTGCCGGCGGATAGCCCTAAGTGCCGGTGGATAGCCCGGCACGAGCTACTCAGCGTGAGTATCGCCTCGAACGTCCCCGGTCACGAGGCGGCGCAATGCTTCGTTACGACCGGCGATTCGAACGATCTCGCGCGGCGCCTGATCGTCGCCCTAGAGGCCGTGAGCGAAGCGGCGTGCGCGGCTCTGCGACCGTCGTACGACCGAGTCTTCGAAGCGATCGAGACGCTCGACGCCGAATGGCGAGTCGCCGCCGGCGACACCGACAACAAGACCCCGTACACCGCACTCGCCACCCGCCTGTGGACGCATCTACGCCAACTCCCCGTCCTCGGCTTCAATTCGGGCAAGTACGATTTGAACGTAGTCAAAAAGTATCTCACGCCCCTCTTCCTGATCGTCGGTCAGCCTACCTCGACGGCGTTCGCGATTAAACGGCAGAACAATTTCATGTGCCTGTCGACGGAGACGCTCAAGTTCCTGGACATCACTAACTACCTGGCCCCGGGTTTCAGCTACGATAAGTTTCTGAAGGCTTACGGCTGCAGCGTAACGAAGGGCTACTTCCCCTACGAGTACGTCGACTCGTTGGGGAAACTAGACGACGACAAACTACCACCGCGCGAGGCGTTCTACAGCCACCTGAAATGCGAAGGGATCTCCGCCGAGGCGTACGAGGGTTGCGCGGCGGTATGGCGCGCCGAAGGGATGACCACGCTAAGGGACTTCCTCGTGTGGTACAATAACCGAGATGTGGTCCCATTTTTGGAGGCCGTCGACAAGCAGTTCACCTTCTACCAGCAGCACCGCATCGATATGTTTAAGGACGGCATCAGCGTCCCGGGTCTAACGCTCCTCTACCTGTTCAACGATCTCCCGTTGTCGATTCATTTCACACTCTTCAACGAATCGAACAAGGACCTGCACCGGCTCATACAGACGCAGATCGTCGGCGGTCCCTCGATCATCTTCGCGCGCTATCACGAGGCCGACGTAACCGTTCTACACGGCGGCCACCCGTGTCGCTCGATCGTGGGCTTTGACGCAAACGGGCTCTATCTATGGGCGATCACCCAAGATATGCCGACGGGGTGGTATACGCGCCGGCGGGCGGAGACCGGCTTTCGGCCGCAACGCGTACACCGCTACGGCCGTATGGCCGTGCAGTGGCTAACGTGGGAGGCCGAAAGGACGGGGGTGCGCATAGGACACATGCTCAACGGGCGCGAACACCGCGTCGGCAAGTACCGGGTCGACGGCTGGTGTCGCGAGACGCGAACGGCGTACCAGTTCCAGGGGTGTTTCTTTCACGGCTGCCCGTGTACGGGGCGCGAAATGAACGACGTTAACGGGCGGTCGATGAGTCGCCTCTACGCCGAGACGAACGCCGTCACCACCTACCTTCGCCGGTTCGTCACCGTCGTCGAGATGTGGGAGTGCCAATGGCGCGAACTGCGACCGCCGGCGCCGCCCGAGGAGAGTCGCTGGACGACCCCCGGCGCCGTCGTTACGACGTCGACGATCCTGAAGGGCGTACGCGACGGTACCCTCTTCGGGCTGGTAGAGTGCGACATCGCCGTCCCGGACGCGCTGCGCGATGTCTTCGCCGAGATGCAACCGGTGTTCAAGAACGCCAACATCGGCCGCGACGATCTCAGCCCGTTCATGCGTCGCTACGCCGAAGCTCACGACCTCCTGAAGCTACCTCAACGGACGCTCGTGGGTAGCTTTTTCGGCAGCAAGATTCTACTCGCGACGCCCCTACTACGGTGGTATCTGGAGCACGGCCTCGTCGTCGACCGCGTGTACCAGATCGTCGAGTACGTCCCGGTCGCCTGCTTCCGCCGCTTCGGCGACACGGTCTCGGCAGCGCGACGCGAGGGCGACACCGACCCCGACAAAACCATCATCGCCGACACCTTTAAGCTAATGGGCAACAGCTCTTACGGGAAGACTATTACGCGCGTCGATCTCCACAGGGACACGAAATACTGCACGACGACCGGCGCCTCGACGCTCGTCAACGACCGCCGCTTCCGACAGCTCGACGTCGTCGTACCCGGCAGCGTCTACGAGGTGGCGCTGAACAAGCGAATCGTCCGCTACAAACTACCAAACCAGATAGGCTACTTCGTCTATCAGTACGCGAAGCTACGGATGCTCGAGTTTTACTACGATTTTATCGCCTTCTACATCCCGAGACCCCTCTTCCAGTACTGCGCCATGGATACGGACTCGGCGTACATAGCCCTCGCGGGGCGGAACGTCGACGACCTGGTGGAGGAGGCTAAACGCGAGCATTACTTTCGCCATCGCGGCGACTGGTTCCCGGCCGAATGCTGCGACGTTCACGCGGACGCGTACGCGCAGTGCCGACTCGCCGGGCGAGCGTGGGACACGCCGCCGCCCTGTTGCGCTCGACGACGCCTGTACGACAGGCGAACGCCGGGGCTCTTCAAGGAGGAGTGGTCCGGGCGCGGAATCGTCGCGCTCTGTAGTAAAACGTACTACTGTTTCGGTCGGGACGGCGACAAGTACAGCACTAAGGGGTTGAATAAGCGTCAGAACGACATCGACAAGGACGTCTTCCTCGCCGTGCTGCGCGATCGACGGAGCCGCGGCGGCACGAACCGCGGCTTCCAGGTACGCGAATCGTCCGTGCTGACGTACATTCAGGAGCGCGCGGCGTTGAGCTATTTCTACGCTAAGCGTCGCGTCCTCGACGACGGCATCACCACGGCGCCTATTCTCGTGTAGTAGTAAGCGAGGTGGGGGAACTACCCCTCTAAGGGGCGCCTCTAAGGCGAGGACAGGGCCTAAAGGACTACCTACCCCTCTAAGGGGTAGGCGGCGGCCGGGTCTCTAGGGGTAGGGTAGGTAGGTAGGTAGGGTCCTGGTACGAAATAAAACAAAATGCAACACCTACAATACGTTTCATCGTCTTTTATTCGTAGTAGTAGTAGCGGTAACAAGCTTGAAAGCGATACTAGTAGTTAATAAGAGTCTAATGCGGATTTAGCCAGTCGAATACGAGACAGTCGTTAGTCACCCGATCGGCGCCGAACAGGTACTGGAACCCCTTTAGCGGTAGACCGCGGCATCGTAAGAGTAGGTAGGCGACGCAATATTGTCCGCATACGTTAGAGACCACGCTCTGCAGTCGCTTGTCGTTGTACGTCCAGCGCGCGTCGCAGTTGCGGCGCAGGAAGGCGCGGAAGTCGTCGTGCTGCGGCGGCAGACCGTACGAGTCGAAGTAGTCGCCTCGCCCGTCGACGTCCACGTAGACGACCACCCAATGTTCGCCCGGTTCGCCGCCGTCGTCGGTGTTGCACACGAAAGCCGCCGGTAGATCGGTGAGCCGTCGTTTCGGTAGCGCGTCTTTGGCCACGACGCCGACGACCACGCGTCTAGTGAACGGGTCGAGGCGTAGGCGACGTAGCAGCTGAAAAGTGTCCATGTTAGCGATCGTACAGGACGTTCCGGCTTTTGTCGATCTCGAGCACCGCCTCGAACTCGCCGTACACGATGACGTTCACCGTGCGCGGGAGAACCGCCGCGAAGTGGACCTCGAAACGAAGGGCGCCCTTACGCACGACGTTGAAATGCGGGCCATCGCAGCAGTCGGGCGATAGGTCGAAGCCGAAGATGGCGTAGCCGTTACCGTAGTCGTGGCGCGTCACATCGAACCCCTCGTCCTCGTACGCTTTTCCCGTCGCCGCGAAGAGGTTCGCGTAGCTGCGGATGTAATGACCGTTCGGGAAGTCCGGCTGCAACGGCTTGCTCGGCACCTGACGTCCGTCGACGTAGAGAGCGAGAAAGTTTATGTTGTAGTGCTTCGCGTTGTACGGGTTTTTAGTGTAGTCCCCGTTATAGGCGTCGTTGTCGACGAACATCAGGAACACGCGTCGCGGGATCGTGCCCAGGTAGACGTTCTCGTGCGTATGCGACATCGTCCCCTGCGCTATCGAGAACGACTTGCAGTCGACCCGCCGTAGCGGGTACTTGGCCGTGCCGATCATCAACGCCTTGATGTGTCCGAGCTGGACGTCCGGGTTCACTTTAGCTTTTCGCACTTGTAGGTAGGTCTCTAGTATGACGGCTTTCCAGTCCCCCGCCACTCCCATAAGCGTGAAGGCGTCCTTCGCGCGCACCGCTCGAATCTTTATGTCGACGCCGCTCAGCAGGTACCGGTCTTGCATGAACACGTCGACGTGCAGGCGGCCCATCAGCTCCACCTCGTGACCGTCCCGCGTATAGTGACGCCGCGAGGTGTACCCGCCGTTAGCCCCCGCGGTCGCATCCATGAAGCCGGCCGTATCCTTGAACCACAGACCGCTCGTGAGCTGCGTCTTTTTCGCATCGCTCCCGTAACTCAGTAGGGTTTCGAGGTAGGCCCGGTACGGATACGTATTGGTCGACGGCGTCACGAACGTGCCGTTCAGCGACACGTCGATTTGACTGAACAGGGAATGCAGGAAATTGTTGGACGGCGCCACGTTAGCGTCGTGCACGATATCGGCACCGTCCCCTTGGGTTATTTTCACGCGCACGTACAGTCTAACGCTCGACAGGTCCGTATACTCGTCGCCCGAGCCCGGGATGAGGAACTCGATGGGGCCGCCGGCGTCGAGCGTCGTCAGCGGCTGGTGATCGATCCACTGCCCGCTCTCGACGCTCGTCTGCGTTAGCGGCGGCGTGAATAGGTCCAGTTCGCTCTTCAAACCCTCGCACGACTGCGGATGCACGAACGCCATTCTAGCTGCTGCTGCTGCTGTCGACGTCTGTCCCGTTCGCCGCCGTTCGCTCCGACTGCACGCCGCCGCTTCGACCGGTGGCTTTATCCGTCCTAGCTACTGAATATATCGTGCGGTTCTTTTTGACGGCGACGGCGTTGTTGTTTCTTCTTACGCGGGGTCGCCGTTACCGCTTTACCCGGTGGTCGGCGTCGCTTTTTCGGCGGCGGTGCGTTCAACAGCCCGTCGAGAAGGTCGGCGCCGGCCTCCTTCGCGCGTCGTTTCATCGACTGTTTCAGGTTCCCGCCGGCGACGACGTCCCGCGCCACGCGCACGCCTGTCTTGAGCGCACGTTTCCCCAACGCCATGGCGCCTCTCTTGATAAGCGGCATGGCGCTTCGAAACAGGCTCCCGAACAGATTACCCAAGCCGTGTCCCCGCTGCCCCTGGCCGCCGACGAAGAACGGTAGCTGACCACCGACCTGTCGAACGTAGTAGTCCTCGTACACGTTGGTGCGACCGGCGGTTCTTGTCATTTTCCTCCTCCGCCGTTTCAAAACAGTTTAGATTTACAGCGTCTGATGTGAAGCGTCGCCACGAGTTTCCCCTGCTCGAATGGTATGGGTTGACCGATGTCGTCTCTTATATCTATCTCGACCGAGTCGAATTCTCGCCGCAGGAGCGGTACGTATTGGACGCGGTCGAAGACCTCCGAAATAATCCCCCCGTTCATCCCGTAGATGGGTACGGATCGAAGGAGCGGGGCGAATACATCACCGACGATGCGCGGTTCCACGAGGTCCGTATATACGTACAAGGTGTCGACTCCCCCGTTCATATCCACCGTACGCCGACCCTTGTGCTCGTAGGTATACGCGACGGGGGTGGTATCGTCATTGACGAGAGGGCTCGTGAGGACGCCCGATTCGAAGCCCAGTATGGCCCTCAGACGGCTCCAATGGGGTATATTAAATTCGACACCCGGTGATAGACGCAACGTCATCCGGTGGGAGACGGGGCAGTACTCCAGTCGGACCTTGACGAGGTCGGTAGTCTGTTTCAACAGCGCCTCGTTGATTTTATCCCTCAACTCGTAAGCGCTATTGTAAAATCCGTGCGGGATGGTGCATTGCCGGTAAATCAAAAGACCGTCGGCGGAGCGGTACATTCCGTAATCGCCCGTCACACAAGACAGGTAGAAGTACGCGTCCTTCTTTCTCACGTTGTACCACGTATGCGGATACTGTAGCGTCACCAGACCGCATTCCCACTCTCCCGATAGGTCGATGCGTCGCGGTAGTTTCGTAGTGTAGTGAGTCAACGTGTTTTCGGGGTGCGCCTTCGTAGACGCGTTGCTCGGTAGGGTTAGGTAAAAGTTAGTCGCCGCCATCCCCTCTCCGCTTCATAGACGGACTCGGGAGTAGGTAACCGAGACAGCTACTCAACAGGGCCGTCCACAGGTTGGAGTCGCCCTGACCCCGCGTTAGATTGTATATACTGACGACGATAACCGTGTACAGGACGACGATCTGACACAGGAAGATGATCTCGGCTTTAGGACATTCGTTCCCGCAGAAATGCCATGGAACGTGTTCGCGGTCGGAGTGGGTCGTAGACTCGGTAGCGTCGACGTAGTCCGCGAGCACGTCGCGCTCGCAGTCGGCTTGACCAGCCGTAACCGCGTCGTCGGGCATAGTAGCACCACCACCGTCGGTTAACGCTGCACGCTGTAGGGTAGTCGTCGGCGGCAACGTCACGTAGTAAGCGCCAGCACATCGAGCGTCGTGTCCACATAACAACTACCGGCCGATGTTACGGTACCCTACCCTTTATAGTCGACGAGGGTCTTGGCGGCGATCCAGCTGTTGAAGGAGGCTGGATAGCCGCTCCATTTAACGAGCGCCTCCTCAACACCCCGACGACGACGCCGTTGTAGAACGACCTCCACACGATACAGTTTATCCTTCGGAACGACTACTCGTTGCAGCTCCGGCTCGTAGAAGGTGCCGTCGAGCACCGTCCCGGCGTCGTCTTTCAGGCGGTAAACGGGCGGGTCGGACGGGTGCGTTTCTACGATGGTGAAGAGCTCCTCGCACCAGTTAGGCATGTACCCTTTCTTGAAAGGGGCCTTCGCCTTACTGACGCGTACGCGGTCTCCCTCTCGTAGTTTCGGCTTACTGCCTCCTCGACCTCGATCGCCGTACAACCGTTGCCACACGCTCTCCTGATTCGCGGCGTTGACGCTCGCCGGCGTCCTACCGATGCTTCGGTGATAGGTGTTGTTGTACGATCGCACAAAGTTCTGTAACGCCTCTACGTAGCGCAGTGTCTGATACTTCGTAAAGTACCTCCACATACGCGTCTTTAAGGTTCGGTTGAAACGTTCGACGACACTCGCTTTAGTTTCCTCGTTATGCGTTACGAAATGGTGGATGCCGTAGTCCTTCAAAAGTTTCTGAAGGGGTCTGTTGAGAAACTCCGTCCCCTTATCGGTCTGCAGCGCGTTCGGCACACGCCGCCGTTGTAGCAGGTGCTCGAAGGCCGTAACGAGCGCCGGACCGGCTTTACTCTTCAACGGGACGCACCACGCCACCTTCGAGAAGACGTCGATGACCGTCAATAGGAACGTTACACCGTCGTTGTGCTTTTTCAGTTTAGCGACGTCGACGAGATCGGCTTGCCACTGCTGGTGTCGACCTCCTACGATAACGCAACGTCGCTTGAAACGTCGTTTCACCGGTTTGTGTAGCGTGTAAGCATCCTGTGCCGCTAGCCACTGCTTCACGGCCGGTTTGCCTACCGTCGACGCCACCGCCCGATGCAAGGCGTCGACACCGCCGTAACTCCCCGCCTGTTTCGGGTTGAAATAGGCGCGCTTCAGGCGGGTGTCGTCGTCTCGTTGTCGAGCACGCCGCTTTCGTTGCGTGCCATCACCACGAGACCGCCGGGACACCATGACCACGACGACGATCGGTTTACGACGAATAATATATACACCAAGGCCGCCGCGCCGATGACGAAGACGACGACGCCGACTACCGTCCTTCGTAGGTCCATTGTGGTGAATGGGTCGGACGTCGACGTTTCAAGCTCTTTAATATGACTCCTCCTCCCACTTGGCCGGTAGATCCCAGGTACGTCGACGACGATGATACCGGCCCCTACCGGGGGTCTCCTCCTCCTCCTTCTTCGATCGTTTCGGCTGCTGCTGCTGTTGTATGTACGCTCGATGCCGGGGGTTACCGACGAGTTCCATGGGCACGTTCAGTCGTCTCATACCATCCCCGAACGCTTCCCAGCCGACCGGCGGCACCCCCTTCTTCCTCGTCCGCATAAGATCGTTCACGAGGTCGACCATGTTACTCCCCGCGATAGGGCGACCGGCGTACACGAACTCGCCGCGATCGTTCCATCGACACAACGGGTCGGTCTTCATTTTCTCGATCAGGAGGAGGGCTTTCCCTCTCAACGTTTTCGGTACGCTTTCCACGATCTCGCGCTCTATACCCTGCAGCGGCGCCTGGCCACCCGTCGGTTGAGGAGGCGGTCCCTCGGTCGGCACCACGGACACGCGTACCGGCTGCGCCGCTCGAATCGCCTCGCTCGAATTGTAGCGACTCAACAGTCGATTGTACGACGCCACCTTCGCTCGTTCGGATAATTCCGATCGATCTAGCACGTCCTTCATGTCGCTGTCCAGGCTGCTCATCGTACGCGAACGGATCGTGCTCGGCGGCTGGTCGATCAACGGCAGGAGGCTCTCCACCAACCGCGGGTCTACCAATGCCATCTTTTTAGCGTACTGCATCAGCCGAACACCTGTCTGAGCAGCGGCAGCAGGACGGTGCTCGCCAACGGCGCTAGCAGCGCCGCCAGAAAGGCGCCCGACCCCGTTTGCAAGATTTGCCGTTTCTTCCTAAGACCCGTCTTTTTATTCACTAAACTTCGCAGATGTTTCTTGTATTTTATCAGTGTTTTTTTATGCGCCGCCGTCAATTTTACATTCCCGTTCAATATGTTGTACGCGCAGTCACACAGACTACAAATGAAGTCAGATTCCGCGTTTCTGATGATAGCCTTGCTCACCTTAAGATGTTTATGTTTATTCAAGAGCTCTAGCATGAGGACGTGCTTCTTGATACGCTTCAGCGTCATCCTGACGAGTGAAGGCCCACACGTGACGCTCACCTCTTTTATGTTCTCATCACGTAGACGTACTGAAGACGATCATCGGGGAAGATACAAGTGCGCAAGCGCATATTTTCAGCTGTTTCCTGTTTTAGATCTACTAGCAGATACCCGTAAGGTGCTGACGTGGCGTTTTCGAAGGATTCCATCATAAATTTAACTCGACCCGGGTACATCTGCTTCGCCAGGTGACCTACTTGACCAGCGTCGCGTGGGTTCTTGAATAACACCATATATTGAGCGTTCAAGCTGATTGTACGGTTTTCTTTCCCTTTCGGAAATATATTCTGCACAAGCTGTACGATGGACGCGTTGCAATGATGGCTTTTTTTAGTGAACAAGGTCGTGACCCGGCTATCGGTTTCCTCCATAAGGTCATCGAGTACTAGAAGGGTCCTCTTTTTGCCGTCTAGAAGCTTCGGATCCGGTAAACCGTCTACGAATTCTATATCGGCTGACATAGAAGTGTAGGCGCTTTGCCATTGGCCGTAACACCATAGAAACTTCTCCGGAGGCGGCTCGATCATAGAAGAAGCAAACTGTAGCAGGCGAGTAACGAAAGTAGTCTTACCACACCCCGTAGGGCCGGCTACTATACACGTAAAAGGGTGCTTCCATGTCCCGCTCATATCGACGACTGGCGTATACGAAACGAACGATGACTTATTATTCGTTTATTCTATACGCACCTCCATCAATAATTTACCAAGCATATTTTGACCTACTTTACCGTCTTTACCGATACCCCAGAAGCCTTCGGCCGACGGTACGTCCTCCACCAATTCGACTTCCCCGGTAGCCAATAGGAGGTCGTTCAACTTTTTTGAACCTCTGAATTTACTCGTCAACAGCGACTTCATGCACCCAACTCTAACCGCGTTCCATTCGACGCTCGTTCTCTTCTTCACGATTCTGTAACTTCGACGTTTCGCTATATAGGCCGTCCGCGCCTCTTTGATGTACACCGCGCTTTTCGTGTCTTCATTAAACATTGCTTTTCTAAACTGATAAGCGTGCTCGACGGATTTGAAACTTAGACCGTACGCCTTGACTCGACAAGGGTAGAAATTCGATAGATACGATGCCGAACCGCCGAACTGTATAGGAGACTCCATTATACTGTCGACTAATGGCTACCAGATCTCGTGACACCACATCTCAGTCATAGCCTCGTCTCGTGTGTCGTGTCAGGGCGCTAGGGAGGTGTATAGCCGCGTTGCTAGGTAACCGCTTTAGTGTATAGCCGCGTTGCTAAGGAGGGCAGGAGTGAAATGGTACTATCTCACCCCCCCACCAGGGGGCGCTACGTACTGTCTGTCTCGGCTACGTACTGTCTCGCCACACTCATCAATCATCCTGCCACACTCATCAATCATACGTTTTTTATAAGTAAGCTGTCAAACCCGCTTAAGATATTTCATTTTTTATAAGTAGATTTTTCAGTCGTGCCGGGTCAACTTGCTTGACCTTTGTTGATCTTTGTGACCCGCGGTGCCTTTGATCTCCTTTGATCTCGGCACGAGTCGGGGGCCAGCGCGGTCTCCTTTACTACTTACGGTGCCCTTCCAGTACTCGTCTAGTTCGTCTCCCCACCGTCTCGCCGGTCTTCCTCTAGATCGTTTCCCTTCGTAAGGTCTCCAGGTTGTGATACGCGATGTCCAGTCTGCTGATGTGCCCTGCCCAGGTCCAATTCAGTCTTCTGATTTGTTCTATCACGTCTACGACCTTTGTTTTCTCTCTTACCCAGATGTTTGTTTTTCTTTCCCGATGTGTGACCTTTAATATACTTCTTTCCACCTTTGTTTGTGCGGCTGCTAGCTTGTTCTTTGTCTGGATGGTGAGTGCCCATGTTTCCCCGCCGAATGTCATCGCTGGAAGTATTCATGACTTGTAGACTTGTCTCTTCAAGCAGATTCCAAAGTTATCCTTGAAGATGTCGCGGTGTTTGGCGAATGCTCTCCAGCCGGCGGTGATTCTTTTTTGAATCTCCTTGTCTTTGTTTTTGTATCTGATACTGTATCGCTGTCCCAGATAGACGTAGCTTTCTAGATTCTCTATCTGCGTCGTGTGGATAATATTGATGTGTCGTATTCTAGCATCACTTTTGTCTTCGAAATGTTCATCTTCAGACCTTGTTTTTTACTTTCACCAGCTAGCACCTACAGCGTTTTTGTAATGCTTGCGGTGTAATAACGGATATGAGTATGTCGTCGGGGAAGCGAAGGTGACTGAGATATACTCCGTCTATCCCCAAGCCTCTGGTTTTCCAGGTCAGTCTTCGGAATGTGCTTTCGAGCGTTGCCTTAAACAGCTTCGGCAATATGGTGTCACATTTTCGCATTCCTCTCTTGATGTTGATCGTGTTGCTCTTTTTATGTAGGTGGACTGTCAAAGAGCTGTTGGTGTAGATGTTTTTTCAGGAGTTCGATGTACACGTCTTCTATCCCCTTTTCTTGAAGGGAGGCCAGTATTGCTTGAGCTTGCACCGAGTTGAAAGCCTTCTCGTAGTCGACGAAAGCGAAGCAGAGCGGGATACACTGTATTATATTCTCGGCACTTCTGTTTCAGTTTGTTTACGGCGTGTATGTGGTCTGTTGTTGACTGCCTGTTTCTGAATCGGTATATTTTGTGAGTAATATGTATATGTTTGATAACAGACATAGCGGTCTGTAGTTCTTTAAGTCTTTTTTATTTCCCTTCTTGAAGATTAACAACATCTTTGCTTTCTTCCATGCAGTGGTTATTCCTATTTCTAACAAACATTTCGTATACAGCTTAGCCAGTGTCTTCGAGATGGTATTTTCTCCTGCTGTTAATGTTTCAATGTTGACCTGTTCGTTGCCTGATGTCTTCCCATTCTTCATAACTCTTAGCGCTGCATCCACCTCCCATGGTGTTATCTCTGGTACCTCCTTTATTGTCTAGAAGTGTAATCAGTCTGTCTCGGCCTAGTGCTTGTGTTCTTCTGACTTTCTTCAGGCTCTTTGATGTCATAATTGTTTCTCGTATGATCTCTTGTTTGTACTTCCTGATGTCCTCCTTCGCTTTATTTTTGATGGTCTTGCATATTTCTTCGTACTCTATTTGTTTTTTACGGTCGCCGTTATCCACCATTTATCGTCATTTCTTCATCGGCTCGTGTCGGTGACGGTATTTCTATCTTTCCGTGCCTGTTGATTGCTTTGGCTACACTCGTCGCACTTAGTTGGATCATATCAGTGATGTTTTCGCTCATAGTGTCGATGTCGTCTAGTTCTTGTTGAATCGATTTTGCAGTTCGAGTTAGATTTGGATGATTTTTTTGGTTCCTATCTGTGTGGTATTTACACTTGGTGGTCTCTTGTTTGTCAACTTCTTCCTTTCAGTCTTGACGTCCAGTTTGGTGTTACTCATTGTCATTCTGTGGCTACTTCCGATGTTCACTTGGTTGATGACAGTTACGTCTGTGGCCATGTTTGGCCTGTTTGTCAGGATGTAGTCAATTTCGTTCTTCGTTTCTCCATTTGGGCTTTTCCACGTCCATCTCCACCCAGCTTTCTTCTTAAACATGATATTCATGATTTTGTACTGTTGTGATGTTGCCTATTCTACCAAGGTGTCGCCTCTTTCGTTTCTCACTCCTAAGCCAAATTTGTTTGTTGCCTTTTCCGAAATGTTTGTTCGTTTCCCTATTTGCGGATTAAAGTCTCCCATCACTATCGTGTAATGGGTTGTGGTGCGTGGTTGACCCGATCCGCCTCGTTTTCTAAGGTCTCATTCACGTCGTTGTAGAAGGTATATGTGTCTTCTTCTGGGTGTGATGTTGTTTGTGCATATACTTGTACTATCTTCAGTTTGTAGCGCTTTGTTATGCACAGAACACGTTCTGCTAGTCTGGGGCTGATGCTGTTGACCCTCACTATATTGTCTTTCCATTTCTTGTGTACGAGAAAGTCTGCTCCTGCTTGGCCGTTGTTCGCGTGGAATGGTATAGTAGGTGGCCGCTTTGTAAGGTAGTGAGGCATTCCTCTCTTCTTCTGACTTCTCCAATCCCGATCACATCCCATACCATCCTGGTTTCCCCAAGTTCTTCCTCCAGTTCTTGTACATGTTCATCTTTTTGTAGTATTCGTACGTTATATATTGCTATCTTCAGTCTACTTCTCTCGGCGGCTCTTCTTGACCCAGAGATTCTTAGCAACCCTGCACGTAGAGCTAGTTGATTCGAACCGCCTCCTTTGTCATAGACTCTTTCGATCCTGCTGGGGACTGGGAGCCTTGACTTCATTGTACTTTGCATGCTGGTGTTATTAGTCTACTCTTCCACGCTGGCCGTTGCGGGTTGGAAGGGGGGGGGGTGAACGAAGTTTCAACATGGCGGGCGAAGCAGTACCGAACCACCGCCCAGCCGGCGCCGGGATTCGAACCCTGGTCCCTCCGGTCGACAGTTCCGCACTCAAACACTCGGCCACTGCGCCCCATCAACTGACATCATATAATTACAAATGCTAACAAATGGTTGGCCGCAATATATGGGTTTACTTAGAGTCGTAAACAATACTAGTGTTCCCAATTCGGCATCCGGCTAACTGGGAAGAGTAAAAACTCGTTATGCAAGCCGTTATATGAAAATGGCGCTGTCAATACAACTTAATTTTATGTCGTCAACAATGCGTTTCTAGTAAACAACATATATAATATTAATAATAGTTGCAAATGGTTAGTTTGTATTAACACAAGCTATAAGCATAGACCCAAACAATTGCCTTTTGTTTCCCTTTAAACCGACTGTGCATGTTACTTGTCCTATGAACACACACAATTTAATATCAACGAACGTGTTTCGCGATGGTTAAATCGGTTCTGTAAGGAGTTTTGACACGTGTTATCCTTTAATTTTTTAAGTTTGAATATTTGCTAGTCATCGACATATCTATTCATTAATATAATATTCTTCAGAATATAATAAATATGTTGAAATTATGCTGCCCGCTAAATTATTGCGTATAGTATAAAAACAGGAACGGTATTCACAGTTTGAATGTTTATTGGCGAAACGTAAACACAACGTTCACATTATTGAGAGTTCTGTTGGCAATAACTCCGTAATTTGTTATATGAGATTCAGAAAACAATTGTGAACAAGAGTCTACCTTCGCCCACCCCAAAAGTCAGGATGACAACTTCGTTGTTGAGTTGAGCGTTCAGCTTAGAGAGTCTTTTTAGTATAGGAGCCGGGTTTCCGTTCGGCTTACCATCTGTTAGAAATAGGATCGCCTTCGCTGGAAAAGAAGATCAAGAAAACGTAGCGAAACCAACTATGAAAACTGACATCAGCAGCAGACGAAAGAGGAACAAAGGTGACGAGGAGACCTAACAATCATTACATTATGTACACACGCACGCACGCACAAACACACGTTCGCACACACGCACTCACACGTACGCAATTACGCATGCACGCACACGCGGCATCACACACACACGAACACAGTGTCCCACGCACGGAAGCACGCACACTCGCACGTACGGCAGCACGCATGGCAACATGCATGCATGCATGCACGCATGCACACAAGTACGCACGCACACGCACACACACACACACACACACACACACGAGCACACAGATACAGACAAACGCAGGCAGACAGACACACGTAGAGATACACATAAGAGTGAGAGAGAGGGAGAGACAGAGATGAGGAGAGAGAGAGAGAGAGAGAGAGAGAGAGAGAGAGAGAGAGAGAGAGAGAGAGAGAGAGAGAGGGGGGGGAGGGAGAGGGAGAGAGTGTGAGAGAGAGCGAGAGGGTCGGAGATATAGAGAAAGACATACATACATACAGACAGACAGACAGACAGACAGACAGACAGACAGACAGACAGACAGACAGACAGACAGACAGACAGACAGAGACAGTGGTCTAGTGGGGCCCAATACCTTTAATTGCACCCCCTTGAGGCTTGCAGAAAACCTCCACTGGCGTCGGAATAAAGTTAATATTGGGTGGTCTGAGTCGGAGTTTCAGCTGTCGGTCATGAAATCGAAAGACGGTGGGGGAGATTGGTGGTGCTGTCCTGTTGAATATTTTTCGCTGCGATTTCAATATTTGAAACTCACCAAAAACCTTCAATTGCCCCCCCCCCCCCCGAGGGTCGCCAATGCAATTAACACTTCAAGCTTTCTAAAAACCTCCAATTGCACCTTCCCTTCAGACTCGCCAAAACGAGAGCGCATCAGAGGCGGATCCAGACGGGATAGTGTAAAGGGAAAAATATATAGTGACAGACAGAGAGACAAAAATACAGAGAGTCAGAGACAGACGCAGACAGAGAGAGACAGACTGAAACAATCAGAGAGATAGAGAGACAGAGAGACAGAGAGACAGACAGAGAGAGAGAGACAGACAGAGAGACAGACAGACAGATAGACAGACAGACAGACAGACACAGAGACAGGTAACGGCAACACTGACAACCAGACACACGCCGATGTCGCCCACCTCTACGTGTCGACTCATGGCCGTGCGACCGATTGAACAGGCCAAAGGCTTTGATGAGCGCAGCCTTATAATTTGTGCTGCCCCTCGCCGTCACGTTGTTGATGTAGTCCTTCAGGTAGGCTTGGTTGTCGCCTGTCGCGAATGACAGTTCCTTCCCATAACAACGGATCTTCAACGTGCCCGGCGGAGTGTGGGCCTCGGTGGAGAACATGACCACCCCCATCTGCCACGGACACCGAACATGAACAACTTTAAAAAAGGTATGTTTTTATATACTGCGCAGTATCCACTCGTTAGGACTGTTCAATGCGCTTTACACTTTACTCCCTGGCAGACCTGTTCAATCGAATACCATCTGGATTTCTCTGCGAAGTATTGAGCCACGCTGCAATTACCGCGCGAAAGAATTCGTACGCAAATATCCTGTGCTATATATAGCCAGGTACTAATTCATACAACTGAGTGAACTGGAGCAACGTAGAGTGAAAAGAAGTTGAGCAAGATTCAAAACAGGATTCGAACCCGGGTTCTATCCACGTAACATAGCGAGTCGTACAGATGAGGTTGTCTGTTTCGTTTCCCGAAATCAGTATGGGTGGTGTCTAGTGATTATTATGTGTTGATTTGAATATAAAAACCACTCGACTGCGCCGATAACGGAAGGACTTTGCTGTTAATCGAGCCGGCTCATTGACGTGACATTGCTGAGACATCATCATAAACATGATGATTACGTAACTATGAGTTTTGTGTACGCGCGTGCAATATGACACTTTGAAAGTATTCAAATATATCCCACGTTTGGTTTGTTGTACTTGTTATATCGCCAAATAACGTTATTTATTTTACTTACTTTAGTTACTTTATTTATGTACGTACGTACGTAGTATAAGTAGTACGTACGCGGTCGTTGGGATTCAATGTTCCGACAACAGTTTGGGCTGCCTCTTTGGCTATTGACATCTTGGTGGCGTTCATCGAACCGGACCGATCGATGACAACAACGATATCCTTCGGAATAAATGTCGCCGCCTCGACATACCACGGCCTAAGAACACAACGTGCACATCAACAATTTTGGCATCGAGCGTGTGTGTGTGTGTGTGTGTGTGTGTGTGTGTGTGTGTGTGTGTGTGTGTGTGTGTGTATGTGTGCGTGCAAGCGTGTGTATGCGTGCATACATGCGTGTGTACTTTGTGTGACATGTTCATCTGTATTGGAGAGGTACTGTACCTGTATCTGGGATCATACGTTGCACACTTGGAGGGGGACGATCGTGCCGGGTACGTGACAAAGGTGCCTTCCTCGCTGCCGAAGTATTGCCATTTCATCGCCGGGCTCTCATCGAGGTTCTTCCTGAAGACATTCAAGAGGTCACCAGACGCCGGGATAATGCTGCTACATTGTGCGTCCATCGACTTCCGGTAGCAGAGGTTCCTGTAGTCGACCTGCGGCAGTGGATTAACCGGTTATTTTGTTATCTGCAGCCCAACCTGTAACAATATGACTTAATAACGGTTCCCCGGAAAGTGAAATAAGAAGCCGCTCCATGGTCCGCGGCAGTCAAGAAAAGTTTGGCTTAGTAGAACTATCGTCTCTGTTCTGCATGTAGGCTTACATTCTAAAGTCCATACACTGAAGCCAGAGCAATTATCGTAACATGGTGGCGTCAGTGAGATATCGAAGGTAACTGAGTAAGACAGTCCTGTCAAAAGTGACATTTGTGTTAAAGAATGAACTATGGCTGACGATAAATTCAGCTGTAACGGCCGTTCCAAATGTCGATGATCCTCGGTCTCAGAATCATATCTATGTGAACTTGCCCAGCGGCCGCCTCCTATCCCGGACAATGCAGTTACTGACAATGGTCCACAGTTGGTGTACTATCGTGACAGTAAAGTGTCGCCACCTATAATACTTAGCTGCTATCATGTTTGCGAGGCCAATTATTACAGTAGGACAGCCCCCGTATAATGGCGGAGTGGAGCTTGTTTCTGTTTGCGTTGCCATCAATAAAGTATACAAACCACCTCTGTCTGACAAACTATTACATTGGCGACGAGTAAAAACACCGAACCGATGGAGGTGGCATTGAACGTACATGCGGTGCAGCCGTTCGATGCATACGGTAACGCAAATAGTATGTGTCAGCGTTAGGAAAGATGGCTTCGCTCATTCGAACTGTACGTAGGTGCGTCAGGCGTCACAGATGATAGCCAGAAACGACAATTGTTGCTACACTGCGCTGGTGAAGGCGTGCAGGACATTTTCTTCACAATAGCTAATACAGGCACTACGTACGAAACAGCCAAGGCTAAAATAACAGCTTATTTTACGCCTCGTAAAAACACGTCTTACAACAGACACATGTTTAGGAAGGCTGGACAAAACGATGGGGAGAGTGTGGCGCAGTTCGTTACACGCCTACGTCAACTAGCCAACCTATGTGAATTCGGAGACCAGGTAGAGGACTTCATTAGGGACCAGGTTATCGACATCTGCTGGTCGAAGCGTCTACGGACGAAGCTGCTGGCGGAAAGGGACCTCAAATTGGAGTGTGTCCTTGACCTCGCTGCTGCAATGGAAGCGTCGGAACGGCAAGCGGCACAGATCACTGAAGGGGGTGAGCGTTCATGTATGGTAGAGGGAGCAAGGCGAAACAGCAGACCCAAACAACTAACCAAACAGCAAAACATGAAGCGTCAACCGCGCCCAATGCACTCAGACAACGGCTCGTGGCAACATAATTGTACAAGATGTGGTCGACGGGGACACAGAGCTGAGGCATGTTAGTGCACTCACAACGCGAAGTGCTTCAAATGTGGCAGGACTGGACATTTCAGTAAAATGTGCGGCTACCACAATAAGCATGCTCAGCCACGTGCGCAGTCACGTGCACAGCCCCAATCGAAGCATGATGTCAGACACGTTAGTGAGCAGACGAGTGGCTCTGAGGAGGGCTATGACGATGAATATACGTTCTCAACTACAAATGGTGACAGTAACAATTGACAACATCAAAACAACCATGCTGATCGATTCTGGGTCGATATGCAACATCATCAACACAGCATGCAAAGAACAGCTTGTTGAGCAGGGTGTTCCACTAACCGCATGTCGTCGCAAGATTCATCCGTACAACTCGCCGCCGATTCATGTACGTCAGTTAGTAAATGCTAACATCACTCAGTACTCAGAACTTTTTAGGGTCGGTAGTACTCAGAACTTTTTTAGTGTCGGTAGTACTCAGAACATTTTCCCCCAAGACGCTCCAAACCCTTTCCCGCCAATTATGCAAATGAGGTCTTTGGAGCGTCTCGGGGGGAAGTGCAATTGACCAATCACGAGCGAGCTGGGCCTTGTGGGCGTGGTTAGTTATGTAAATGAGCTTGGAAAAGTATTTCCGATCCCATGTTAAAGCATAGGCCATTTTTATCGCAAAGGTATCCGACCACTTTTCGAATTTTTATCCCCTGTTAAAGCTTAGGCCATTTTTATCGCAAAGGTATCCGACCACTTTTCGAATTGTTATCCCGTGTTAAAGCATAGGCCCTTTTATCGCAAAGGTACGCGACCACTTTTTGAATAAAATAAAATATACCGAACACCATTTGAATATGTCACACACGAGATTGCTTGACCCGTAGGTCCAGGCTCTGCCTAGGGGCCGAGCCTTTATTTGTTTGACTATGACACGTCGAAAATGTGGTGTTATAATAGGGGTAATGTATAACAAAAGGGTTATAAATTCAGTGGAGACCGTTTTGTCTGAAGTAATGTATACGAAATGTAGATTACATATAGGACTATGTTATACCAGAGCCTATAGCCTCGTTTTGTTTTGTTTTTCGAACAGAGCGACCATTTTGGAATTAGCCCTTTGGTGTATGTTACAAAAACCCCTACTCGAGACGTGTCTGGACACGTTTGTTTGTCGCAAGCACGCGCACCCTATATGACGTCATGGTATGCGCTGTAATTTTGTACACGAAGTGAGTTGGTCAAACACGTAGTGCTTTGGTTAGACCTTGTGTTGAACTTGCGCGTATGTAATGTAATCCCTTCATGTGACGTCAATTAAATAAGTAACTGCGCATGTGCAATAGTACCTATTGTTATATGTCCCATAGGTTGTGGACCATTTGATTAGGTGTAGGACGCTCCTAGTCTATACATTTACAACTTTACCATAGGTCCAAACCCGATAAAGCATAGCCAATGACATAGCCATAGGCATAGGCCTAAGCCTAAGCCTAAGGGGGCTAAACTTAAAGGCTATCTGGCCTACAGCGCATAACCACGAACAAACAACTTACAAACACTGACAAACAACTTACAAACAAAGAGCACCGATTTCAGAGGACAAACTACACATGCACAGATGATAGATTAGAAAAGTCAAACACGGACTGACGAGTAGAATGTACACATTCGAGTGATGTTTGCTGTAAGATAAAACCTGTGCATTTGAGTTGTTCTTCAGTTTGTTTCGACGCGAGAAGTGTGAAATATGGCTCCAAAGATAACAACGAAAGGTGTTATATCGGCCAGGGGACAAGAACCACTGGCAACGAAGGAGGGAGATCCAAAAAATGTCATCATTAGTAAGAGGTCAAAGGCGGTGATGAGATACACCAACACGGGCTAGGTTCTCTACACGGTAAATCTAGAAACAAAACGGCTCTTTTCAGAGCCAACCCCATTTTCACAAAAGAGAATAATGCTAAATGAATTCGGATAAATATGTCTGTGTATAGTTCAGTACAGAGATGATAGCCAGTTATGTCTGTGTGTAGTTCACTAGAGACGTTACATGGTAAGGTCTGTGTATAGGTCACGAATAAAAATTGCGTTCAACATTATTATTAAATAAATAAACACGCTATGGTGTAACAGTATTTGTCAGAATATCATAGTACTTACCGACGGTCACAGTGGGTATCCTGTTTGTAAACTGTTTTGAAGGGGTATTCCCTATTCAAGCCTTATCTATTTAAATAAACACGCTATGAGTGATGCACAATGGCGACTCGATCGTCTTGATACCAAAGAGCCTATATCAATAAAAAGACAGCGCAGTCCTCGCTATCTTCATTGTTCGAGGAAAGTGAAGCGTTATGTTAGAACAGTACAGACACATAATAACCTCCCAGATAAGATGTACCAGTATCTATATAGTTTACCGTATTAAGGGTCAAGTGTACACATGTCCATTAGAACGTTTTTTTTATCCTTTTTCGTACTATAGTATTTAAATTCGTGCTTCTTCGGTAAAACCTTCGAAACCGACTTCTGTCGTAAAACAAATAACCTGGCATGGGTAATCGAAAATGAACTCAGATTCATACATATATACATAGATACATCAAGAGATGAGACTACGACCGAGATGTGTCACGAGACTTCGGATGTCACATCACACGAGAGTACGGACGAGACAAGAGATATGTCACGAGACTTCGAATGACACCTCACACGAGACTACGGATGTCACATCACACAAGATTACGGATGATACATCACACGTTATGTCACGAGACTAAGGATGTCACAGCACACGAGAGTACGGCCGAGACAAGAGATATGCCACGAGACTACGGATGACACATCACATGAGACTCAGACCAACTAGTTGCGTAAACGAAACAGAAACTTAGACGATTACGCTACACGAATCGAACTATAGACACGAGTTGTACAAACGAAACACGAAACTTAGCCGAACACGTGACACGAATCGAACTCAGACCAACTAGTCAGACAAACGAAACACTTTAGTTTGACCAACGCGCTGCACAAAGTTGTCAATTCGACGTGTTATCGCGTAAGATTCCGTCAAAAAGATGGAATTCCAGGCAATTCGACGTGTTATCGTGTAAGATTCTGTCAAAAAGATGGAATTCCAGACAATTTGACGTGTTATCGCGTAAGATTCCGTCAAAAAGATGGAATTCCAGACAATTCGACGTGTTATCGCGTAAGATTCCGTCAAAAAGATGGAATTCCAGGCAATTCGACGTGTTATCACGTAAGATTCCGTCAAAAAGATGGAATTCCAGACAATTCGACGTGTTATCGCGTGAGATGCCTTCAAAAAGATGGAATTCCAGACAATTCGACGTGTTATCGCGTAAGATTCCGTCAAAAAGATGGAATTCCAGGCAATTCTACGTGTTATCGCGTAAGATTCCGTCAAAAAGATGGAATTCCAGACAATTCGACGTGTTATCGCGTAAGATTCCGTCAAAAATATGGAATTCCAGGCAATTCGACGTGTTATCGCGTCAAACCCCTCTGTTTTTAGTGTCGGTAGTACTCAGATCTTTTTTAGTGTCGGTAGTACTCAGATATTTTTAGTGTCGGTAGTACTCAGATCTGTTTAGTGTCGGTAGTAATCTGAACTTTTTAGGGTCGGTAGTACTCAGAACTTTTTAGGGTCGGTAGTACTCAGAACTTTTTTAGTGTCGGTAGTACTCATAACTTTTTAGTGTCGGTTGTACTCAGAACTGTTTTAGTGTCGGTAGTACTCAGAACTTTTTAGTGTCGGTAGTACTCAGATCTTTTTAGTGTCGGTAGTACTCAGAACTTTTTAGTGTCGGTAGTACTCAGAACTTTTTAGTGTCGGTAGTACTCATATCTTTTTAGTGTCGGTAGTACTCAGAACATTTTAGTGTCGGTAGTACTCAGAACTGTTTAGTGTCGGTAGTACTCAGAACTTTTTTAGTGCCGGTAGTACTCAGGACTTTTTAGTGTCGGTAGTACTCAGAACTTTTTAGGGTAGGTAGTACTCAGAACTTGTTAGTGTCGGTAGTACTCAGAACTTTTTAGTGTCGGTAGCACTCAGAACATTTTATTTAGCCGAACACGTGACACGAATTGAACACAGTAAGGACAACCACCTGACAGGACTTCATTCAAAGAGGTGACCATCAAGGTTCCCAACAGCACTCAACGGATACCAATGTAATTAGTCAGAGTATTGCCATTTACCGACCATGACAGATCTCTATTCGTGGACACACTTCCGGGAATACCCGATGCACAGAGGCCGCAATGACAATCAAGTAACTTCCGGTGTGACATCACTTCCGACGTAGCGTCCCTAGTATAGGCTGCCATAGCAAACGAATTTGAAAACTTCTATGACCGAAACACTAAACTATATACACTAGTTTTCGGCGTCATCTCATTTGCATAACCAATCAGACCGAACGTATATCACGTGACTTCCCTTAACAACAAAACTGTGCACGTCCATGAGAGGCGACATTCGACGCCACCTGTTATGGCTGTGTGTAGTTCACTACAGACGTTAGCTGGTAATGTCTGTGTGTAGTTCAGTAGAGACGTTAGCCAGTGACGTATCTGTGTAGTTCAGCACGGAGACTTTAGCTTGTTATGTATATGTGTAACAAACTAGCAGGATTCTGTGACAAACGAAACACCAAACACTTAGATCAGCGTGTGACAAGAATCAAAGTTGTCGGATAAAGAAAACACCAAACACTTATTAGGTTTCGGCGTCATCTCATTTGCATAATCAATCAGACCGAACGTGCATCACGTGACTTCCCTTAACACAAAAACTGTGCACGTCCATGAGAGAGGCGACATTCGACGCCACTCAACGGACACCAATGTAATTAGTCAGAGTATCGCCATCTACTGACCATGATAGATCTCTATTCGTGGACACACTTCCGGGAATACCCGAAGCACAGAGACCGCCATGACAGTCAAGTAACTTCCGGTGTGACATCACTTCCGACATAGCGTCCCTAGTATAGGCTGCCATAGCAAACGAATTTGAAAACTGCTATGACCGAAACACTAAACTACATACACTAGTTTTCGGCGTCATCTCATTTGCATAATCAATCAGACGGAAAAAGTTGGGGTTAACCTCGCGAAAATTTAATGTTTTTGTCCCTCTAGGACAAAAACATAACATTTTCTGAACATTTATACAACCAAATTTTCGCGAGGTTAACCCCAACTTTTTTCTCTAGCTAACCTAATTATATATTTTTACCCGCTAGATGGCGCCATCGTGTGACGTAGTACTCCGATTATCCACTAGGGGCGCTACGCCGGATGTGTTGTCATACCGGAAGTCACTTGACTGTCATGGCGGCCTCTACTAGGGACGCTACGCCGGAAGTAATGAAGTACCGGAAGTTATTTTAATGACATGGCGACCTGTCATGGCGGCCTCTACGCTTCCGCTGTCTTTGGTCATCATGTGACGAAGTACTCCGATTATACACTAGGGTATAATTATATATTTTTACCCGCTAGATGGCGCTATCGTGTAGGGTAGTACTTCAATTATCCACTAGGTGACGCTACACCATATATACTATATACACAGCCATAACAGGTGGCGTCGAATGTCGCCTCTCATGGACGTGCACAGTTTTTTGTGTTAAGGGAAGTCACGTGATGTACGTTCGGTCTGATTGGTTATGCAAATGAGATGACGCCGAAAACTATTGTATATAGTTTAGTGTTTCGGTCATAGAAGTTTTCAAATTCGTTTGCTATGGCAGCCTATACTAGGGACGCTACGTCGGAAGTGATGTCACACCGGAAGTTACTTGATTGTCATGGCGGCCTCTGTGCTTCGGGTATTCCCGGAAGTGTGTCCACGAATAGAGATCTGTCGTGGTCGGTAAATGGCAATACTCTGACTAATTACATTGGTATCCGTTGAGTGCTGTTGGGAACCTTGATGGTCACCTCTTGAATGAAGTCCTGTCAGGTGGTTGTCCTTACTGTGTTCAATTCGTGTCACGTGTTCGGCTAAATAAAATGTTCTGAGTGCTACGACACTAAAAAGTTCTGAATACTACCGACACTAACAAGTTCTGAGTACTACCGACCCTAAAAAGTTCTGAGTACTACCGACACTAAAAAGTCCTGAGTACTACCGACACTAAAAAAGTTCTGAGTACTACCGACACTAAAAAGATCTGAGTACTACCGACACTAAAAAAGTTCTGAGTACTACCGGCACTAAAAAGTTCTGAGTACTACCGACACTAAAAAGTTCTGAGTACTACCGACACTAAAAAAGTTCTGAGTACTACCGACACTAAAAAGTTCTGAGTACTACCGACACTAAAAAGTTCTGAGTACTACCGATACTAAAAAGATCTGAGTACTACCGACACTAAAACGTTCTGAGTACTACCGACACTAAAAAGTTCTGAGTACTACCGACACTAAAAAAGTTCTGAGTACTACCGACACTAAAAACAGAGGGGTTTGACGCGATAAGACGTCGAATTGCCTGGAATTCCATATTTTTGACGGAATCTTACGCGATAACACGTCGAATTGTCTGGAATTCCATCTTTTTGACGGAATCTTACGCGATAACACGTCGAATTGCCTGGAATTCCATCTTTTTGACGGAATCTTTCGCGATAAAACGTCGAATTGTCTGGAATTCCATCTTTTTGACGGAATCTTACGCGATAACACGTCGAATTGCCTGGAATTCCATCTTTTTGACGGAATCTTACGCGATAACACGTCGAATTGTCTGGAATTCCATCTTTTTGACGGAGTCTTACGCGATAACACGTCGAATTGTCTGGAATTCCATCTTTTTGACGGAATCTTACACGATAACACGTCGAATTGCCTGGAATTCCATCTTTTTGACGGAATCTTACGCGATAACACGTCGAATTGACAACTTTGTGCAGCGCGTTGGTCAAACTAAAGTGTTTCGTTTGTCTGACTAGTTGGTCTGAGTTCGATTCGTGTCACGTGTTCGGCTAAGTTTCGTGTTTCGTTTGTACAACTCGTGTCTATAGTTCGATTCGTGTAGCGTAATCGTCTAAGTTTCTGTTTCGTTTACGCAACTAGTTGGTCTGAGTCTTATGTGATGTGTCATCCGTAGTCTCGTGGCATATCTCTTGTCTCGGCCGTACTCTCGTGTGCTGTGACATCCGTAGTCTCGTGACATAACGTGTGATGTATCATCCGTAATCTTGTGTGATGTGACATCCGTAGTCTCGTGTGATGTGTCATTCGAAGTCTCGTGACATATCTCTTGTCTCGTCCGTACTCTCGTGTGATGTGACATCCTTAGTCTCGTAACATCCGAAGTCTCGCGACACATCTCGGTCATATTTAGCTAAGAAAATAAGGGCTATGAAGGATAATAAATCACCTGGAGTGGACGGGATTCCGCCCAAACTACTATTGGAAATTGTAGAACAAATTAGCGCACCGCTTGCAACAGTTTTCAATTTGTCATTAGAAGAGGGAGTGGTTCCTTTAGAATGGAAAGAGGCAAACATTATACCGTTATTTAAAAAAGGTTCGAGAAACAAGTCAGAGAACTATAGACCAGTGAGTTTAACATCAGTGATTTGCAAATTATTAGAAAGACTAATTAAAGATCACATGGTGGATTTTCTTGTTAAACATAACTTGATAAACCCATCTCAACATGGGTTTTTAAAAGCGAGGTCATGCTTAACAAATATGTTATGTTTTTTGGAAGACATCACTAGGTGGGTAGATGAGGGATCACCAGTAGATATCATCTATTTAGATTTTCAAAAAGCTTTCGACAAAGTACCACATCAAAGATTACTCCTTAAGCTAAAGGCCCATGGCATAGGAAATGGTATAATAAACTGGATAGAAAAATGGCTGAATGACAGAAGACAACGTGTAGTAGTTGATGGGGAGGCTTCAAACTGGAAATCGGTATTGAGTGGGGTACCACAGGGATCAGTACTAGGACCTATAGTATTCTTAATATATATCAACGATTTGGACGATGATATAACAAGCAAGGTGTTAAAATGTGCGGATGATACAAAAGTGTTTAGAAGGATTAAAAGTGATGGAGACAGACAGCATTTACAAGATGATCTTGATAGGTTGATCAAATGGTCTGAAAAGTGGCAAATGATGTTCAATTTTGGGAAATGTAAATGCCTCCACACAGGTCATGGGAATGAAGAGGTAAAATATAAAATGGGGGGTACTGTTCTAAGTACTACTGTAAAAGAAAAGGACTTAGGGTTAACCATTAGTGCTGATATGAAGGTTTCAGAGCAGTGCGGAATTGCAGCGTCAAAGGGAAATCAAATCCTTGGATTAATTAGGCGAAATATAGCGTATAAGAAAAAAGAATTCATAGTACCGCTGTACAAAACAATAGTGAGACCTCATTTATAATATTGTATACAAGCATGGAGGCCATATCGCAAGAAGGACATAGATATGCTAGAAAGAGTACAGAGGAGAGCGAGTAAAATGATACCAAATCTGAGAGATCTTAGTTACGAAATACGCCTAAAAGAATGTGGTTTAACAACACTAGAGACCAGGAGATTGAGAGGAGATCACATAGAAGTGTTTAAAATATTGAATGGTTATGAAAATATTGATAGAAACATTTTTTTCTCAGTTAAGAAAGATAGAAGGACCAGAGGACATGAAGCTACATTAGTAAAGGAGCAGTGTAGATTAGATATCAGAAAGTTCTCATTCTCACAAAGGACTGTAAATGAATGGAACAGATTATCTCCTGATTGTGTTGGTGCTAGTAGCGTGAATATGTTTAAAAATAAAATCGACATACACTTTAAAAATGCGGGATACATGTAGATAAAAAGTATTGGACTCTCGATAAGCCAAACGGCTTCCTTGTCCAACTGCCGTCCAGAGTAATTTTCTGGTTGGCAATCTTGTTAAATCTTGTTAAATATTCTCGTCTCTTGGCTCGTGTCATCCGAAGTATCGTGACACATCTCGGTCGTAGTCTCGTCTCTTGGCTCGTGTCATCCGAAGTCTCGTGACACATCTCGGTCATAGTCCCGTCTCTTGTCTCGTGACATCCGAAGTTTCGTGACACATCTCGGTCGTAGTCTCATCTGTTGATGTATATATGTATGAATCTATGAGTTCATTTTCGATTACCCATGCCAGGTTATTTGTTTTACGACAGAAGTCGGTTTCGAAGGTTTTACCGAAGAAGCACGAATTTAAATACTATAGTACGAAAAAGGATAAAAAAACGTTCTAATGGACATGTGTACACTTGACCCTTAATACGGTAAACTATATAGATACTGGTACATCTTGTCTGGGAGGTTATTATGTGTCTGTACTGTTCTAACATAACGCTTCACTTTCCTCGAACAATGAAGATAGCGAGGACTGCGCTGTCTTTTTATTGATATAGGCTCTTTGGTATCAAGACGATCGAGTCGCCATTGTGCATCACTCATAGCGTGTTTATTTAAATAGATAAGGCTTGAATAGGGAATACCCCTTCAAAACAGTTTACAAACAGGATACCCACTGTGACCGTCGGTAAGTACTATGATATTCTGACAAATACTGTTACACCATAGCGTGTTTATTTATTTAATAATAATGTTGAACGCAATTTTTATTCGTGACCTATACACAGACCTTACCATGTAACGTCTCTAGTGAACTACACACAGACATAACTGGCTATCATCTCTGTACTGAACTATACACAAACATATTTATCCGAATTCATTTAGCATTATTCTCTTTTGTGAAAATGGGGTTGGCTCTGAAAAGAGCCGTTTTGTTTCTAGATTTGCCGTGTAGAGAACCTAGCCCGTGCTGGTGTATCTCATCACCGCCTTTGACCTCTTACTAATGATGGAATTTTTTGGATCTCCGTCCTTCGTTGCCAGTGGTTCTTGTCCCCTGGCCGATCTAACACCTTTCGTTGTTATCTTTGGAGCCATATTTCACACTTCTCGCGTCGAAACAAACTGAAGAACAACTCAAATGCACAGGTTTTATCTTACAGCAAACATCACTCGAATGTGTACATTCTACTCGTCAGTCCGTGTTTGACTTTTCTAATCTATCATCTGATCTGTGCATGTGTAGTTTGTCCTCTGAAATCGGTGCTCTTTGTTTGTAAGTTGTTTGTCAGTGTTTGTAAGTTGTTTGTTCGTGGTTATGCGCTGTAGGCCAGATAGCCTTTAAGTTTAGCCCCCTTAGGCTAAGCCTGGCTTAGGCTTAGGCCTATGGCTATGTCATTGGCTATGCTTTATCGGGTTTGGACCTATGGTAAAGTTGTAAATGTATAGACTAGGAGCGTCCTACACCTAATCAAATGGTCCACAACCTATGGGACATATAACAATAGGTACTATTGCACATGCGCAGTTACTTATTTAATTGACGTCACATGAAGGGATTACATTACATACGCGCAAGTTCAACACAAGGTCTAACCAAAGCACTACGTGTTTGACCAACTCACTTCGTGTACAAAATTACAGCGCATACCATGACGTCATATAGGGTGCGCGTGCTTGCGACAAACAAACGTGTCCAGACACGTCTCGAGTAGGGGTTTTTGTAACATACACCAAAGGGCTAATTCCAAAATGGTCGCTCTGTTCGAAAAACAAAACAAAACGAGGCTATAGGCTCTGGTATAACATAGTCCTATATGTAATCTACATTTCGTATACATTACTTCAGACAAAACGGTCTCCACTGAATTTATAACCCTTTTGTTATACATTACCCCTATTATAACACCACATTTTCGACGTGTCATAGTCAAACAAATAAAGGCTCGGCCCCTAGGCAGAGCCTGGACCTACGGGTCAAGCAATCTCGTGTGTGACATATTCAAATGGTGTTCGGTATATTTTATTTTATTCAAAAAGTGGTCGCGTACCTTTGCGATAAAAGGGCCTATGCTTTAACACGGGATAACAATTCGAAAAGTGGTCGGATACCTTTGCGATAAAAATGGCCTAAGCTTTAACAGGGGATAAAAATTCGAAAAGTGGTCGGATACCTTTGCGATAAAAATGGCCTATGCTTTAACATGGGGAAAATCCCTATCCTTTAACATGGGATCGGAAATACTTTTCCAAGCTCATTTACATAACTAACCACGCCCACAAGGCCCAGCTCGCTCGTGATTGGTCAATTGCACTTCCCCCCGAGACGCTCCAAAGACCTCATTTGCATAATTGGCGGGAAAGGGTTTGGAGCGTCTTGGGGGGAAATCCGTATCTCTTAACATAGGATTTCCCCCAGGGCGCGCCACCGTAGATCGTACTTAACCTCTATTACTACTTACGCCATTGCTGGGCAAGGCGACAGCGGAGTCGCTGGGTCTTCTACGAGTCGGCGTGTGTCGAGTCATAGGCTCGGACGAGTACGGTCAGAACGTGATCAATCGCTTTCCCAAATTGTTGGCTGGCATTGGTTGTCTGAAGGGCGTGGAGGTAAAACTTCACATCGACAAATCGGTATGTCCTGTCGCAGTGAGACACAATCGTGTTCCGTTTCACCAACAGCAGAAGGTCGCGAAGGAAATCGCCAAACTGGAAGCCGCTGACATAATAGAAAAAGTGTCAGGCCCCACCGAGTGGGTATCTAGAGTGGTGACGCCGCCTAAACCAAAGAAACCGGAGGAAATCAGGCTGTGTGTTGACATGAGAGCGGCAAACAAGGCCATTCTGCGTACGCGACACGTGACGCCAACCTTAGACGAGCTGATCACAAAGTTCAATGGCGCGACCGTCTTCAGTAAGATCGATCTGCGGTCAGGATACCATCAATTGGTATTACACCCATCCTGTCGTTACATAACGACATTCTCAACGCATGTGGGCCTGTACCAGTACAAGCGACTCTCGTTCGGAATAAACGCAGCCGCTGAGGTATTTCAGCACGAGATTCAGACAGTCATAGAAGGGGTGGCAGGAGCCGTCAATATCAGCGACGACATCGCGGTCTTCGGTGTTGACGAGAGTGCTCACAACAAAGCACTGAATGACGTGCTAGACAGACTTCAGAATGCGGGACTCACAACGAACCTGGAGAAATGCGAGTTTGGAAAAAGGAAAATTGAGTTTTTCTGGCTTGTATTCTCTAGCGAGGGAGTCTCACCCGACCCGAAGAAGGTAGCTGACCTTCACGAGGCTAAGGAGCCGCAGAACGCATCCGAGGTTCGTTCGTTCTTGGGCATGGCGCAGTTCAGCGCCAGGTTCATAAAGAACTTTGCAACCATCACTGAGCCCTTGCGTGAGCTCACAAAGCAGACTACGGAATGGAGATGGGGTGCGAAGAAGGCAGCAGCATTCCAGAGGGTGAAAGCTAGTCTAGAGAAGTCAGCAACAACTGCATACTTCGACATGCAGAAGGACATCGAGATCGTGGTCGATGCAAGCCCAGTCGGGTTAGCAGCACTGCTGGTCCAGGAGGAGCGTGTCGTCATATATGCTAGTAGGGCATTGACCAATGTCGAGACGCGCTACAGTCAAACAGAGCGCGAAGCTTTGGCTGTAGTCTGGGCGTGCGAGCACTTCAACAGGTTCATCCAGGGTGCGCCTAGATTCACGGTCATCAGCGACCACAAGCCTCTTGAGGCCATCTGGCAGAAGGCAAGGCCTCCACTGCGGATCGAACGTTGGGGACTACGCCTCCAGCCCTACAACATGATCATAAAGTATCGTCCCGGCGTCAGCAATCCCGCTGATTACATGTCCCGGCACACGGCCAAATCAAACATCAAACAGAGCCGTGAACAGCAGATGGCAGAACATTATGTGAACGCACTAGCTTCCGTTGCAACACCGATTGCACTGACTGTCGAGGAGGTGAAGCGAGAAACGGCCAAAGACGCAACACTTCAGGCTGTCATCAAGCTAGTGCAGACGAGCAAATGGCATGAGATTGTACAGTATCAGGGAACCGACGTCAACTATGAGAGTCTGTGCAGCTACAACAAAGTGAGAGACGCCTTGACAGTCAACGAGAGTGCTGCTTTGGTGATGCGAGACTACCAGATTGTCATTCCTAGCACTCTACAGAAACGCGTCATCTATCTAGCGCATGAGGGACACCAAGGAATGTCCAAAACAAAGGCATTACTACGCTCGAAAGTGTGGTTCCCCGGAATCGACGCGGCGGTAGAAGAAGCAGTTAAACGATGCATTCCGTGTCAGGCGAATACTACACGTCGAGATACACAACCACTGACGATGTCGACACTACCAAGAGGTCCATGGCTGGAGATCAGCATAGACTTCTGCGGGCCACTTCCCACTGGAGAATATCTACTAGTAATGGTGGATGAGTTCTCGCGCTTCCCAGTAGTAAAGGTCGTGAGGAGTATCTCAGCAGAGACGGTGATCCCTGTGGTCGACGATGTGTTTAGCCTTCTTGGCTACCCAGAGGTCGTGAAGTCAGACAACGGGCCGCCGTTGAACGGACACGCCTGGACGTCATTCCTGCAGGAGAAAAACGTACGTCATCGCAAGATAACGCCACTCTGGATGCAGCCGCAAAGCGCCGCATGAAAACACGAGCTGACAAGAGATCGAAAGCGAAAACGTCAAACCTCAACGAGGGCGACGTTGTGCTCGTACGACGACAAAAGAAGGGCAAACTGTCCACACCGTTTGACCCAAATCCGTTGGTTGTGACCAGTCGGAAGGGTTCAATGGTAACTGCTCGTCGCGCTAACGGATCGCGAGTGACGAGAAACACGTCGATGTTTCGCCTACTTCCGTTCGAGTCACCGTTACTTGAAGACAACGTCGAAGACGACTTCGATGACGAGAGCGAGTTGGCAGGCATTCCAGAGGCAACGCTGCCTGTGGCGGATGACAACATCCCGATGTCGCCTGTCGTGGTAGGCGAACCGAGAAAATCGTCGCGTCTTCGTAAGCCGCCACAACGGCTGCTCGAACTTATGTAGACACTCGCATGCATCACTGACTATGCCTTTATTAGACATTAATACTTCTTTAGTTTATTAGTAACAGTCCGTGTTTGTGACATTTCTTATTTTAGGGAGGGATGTACTATCGTGACAGTAAAGTGTCGCCACCTATAATGCTTAGCTGCCATAATATTTACGAGGACAATTATTACAGTAGGACAGCCCCCATATAATGGCGGAGTGGAGCATGTTTCTGTTTGCGTTGCCATCAATAAAGTATATAAACCACCTCTGTCTGACAAACTATTAGAGTTGGTGTCAGACGAGTTCGCTCATTTCAGTAAGAAATGGGGATTCGAACATGTGACGACATTTCCACATCACAGTTGCTCAAACGACAAGGTAGAATCATCAGTGAAAGCTGCAAAGAAGATGATCAAGAAAGCATAATGCGATGGTGATGACCTATATTTAGTACTGCTGAATATCCGCAACACACCAACTCAATGAATGCATAGTAGTCCTGCACTGAGGCTACTAGGTAGGCGGACGAAAACAATTCTTCCAACAGTCTTCTGGAGTCGCGGCCGTCTGTGCAGGAACACGAAACAGATATGCTGAAAAGGACACAACGCCGTCAAGCCAAATATTATGACAAATCTGCTACAGATCTCCCACATCTGCATCAAGTCGATACAGTCCGAATGATGCCATTCAAGCTTGAGGTCAAGTTATGAAGAAAGCGAAGGTGGTGCGATGACTGGATAACAAGTCCTGTGAAGTTGAAGATAATGAGGGAACAGTGTACAGGCGCAACCCTGTACCCTAAGATGAACACACGAAACACCACCTCATGTGTTGGTTGAGGAGTCCATGGATTTGCCATCCAAAGAAGATCCTCTAATCACGCCAGTTGAACCAGTTCGGGCCAACACACCTGTTGAGTTTCAGCCGAACACACCGGTTAAATAACAACACCAGAGTTACCAGACAGAACCACACTCTCCGGTACGTCGAACGGGACCCAGGAAGTCCGAGTGAATCAATAAGTCCAAGCCACCCAGAAAATACAAGGACTATGTTGTGTCTAAATGAACAGTTGATGATACTTACATGAACATTGATGAGTGCTGACTTGATTGATGCGGAGTCGCATGGGTGTTGACCTGTGTATGCTCCATCCATATGTTCATATAAGGACTATGTTGTGTCTAAACGAACAGTTGATGACATTGTCATGAACATTGAAGAGTACTGACTGAATGCGGACTCGCAAGTGTGTTCACTTGTGGATGTTCCATCATAGTCTTCATGTTCGTGTCAGATCGGTGTCAAATAGTCGTTCATTCTGTTTTTCAACACCATTTATTATTGATCCATCGTATTTAAACATGTATTCGCCTTTCTCCGGCCATCCTAATCCATAACCACACAACATAACACTCTCGGGCAATACCAATCGATCACTAATTAATTACAAACACGACATCCCTCCTTTTCATTGGGATTAAATAGGAAAAGCATGTATATATGCCATTCTAGAGTAATGTCTCAACTTCGCAGGATATGTTGTCCACATTAATGTTTGCCGGGTCTAAGTAAAACATTTAAACAATTATGTGCTGTCATTGTTTGTGATCCATTTCACTGATGAATAATTAAACAACTCAAACGTTCTAAAAGTACTAATACTTCAACGCTTAACTGGAACTAATTCCAAACAATCTTAAAACATAATGCCGTGGTCTGGTCGCTGGTGATGGACGAACATCTCCAGGTATCGGCATCTTTTGAAGAGAACTTGGTATCTCGTATCCTGCACATATGTGTGTGTGTTCCAGTTAGGGACACGGACGCCGGTCTTAGCACTTTATCACCAGCTTCCGTTCTCAGATTTACATTGTCATCACCAGATGCTGTCATATACTTCTTCACATGCGCGCTGTTCCTTGAATATCGAGCCCCTTCGGGTGACCCAATAACCAGACTGTTCCCCACTTTGTCAATTATCATGTACGGGGTCGGGTCGAAAGTGGTGGCGAATTTGTTGGCTTTGTCTTGCTTGATTAACACTTCATAACCAATCTCCACGTTTGTGTATCGTGCCCCACGCCGCTGGTCAGCATGTAGCTTCGACAGGCATTTCTGTTGCGCGTCTCTATCGCGCACGTCCAAGTTGTCACGGCAGTCTAACGTGAAATCAGGCAGGTTTCTCATGAACTTGCGGTTGTAGTTCATCTCTTGCCAGTGGTGCTGTGATTTAGACCACGGTACTTGGCTACATACTTCCGCAGTTCTTTCTTCCAATCAAGTCCTGCGGCTTGGGCTATGCGTATGCGCTTCATTCTGCCTCTTAACTTCTTCGTTGGCCAGGGCCCACTTTGCGGTCACTCTCCGATGTTGGATCGCGTAGTGATCGCAATAATCACCGAATTCGGCTGATCGAAACTGTGATCCGTTGTCGGATTTATGGTCATGGGTCATCCCTGTCGACTGCATATAGCGTCAAGGCTGTCCAACACTTTCTCTGTAGTTGTGGAAGTGAGGATGCTGTATTCATAGAACCGACTACAATTATAGTCCACCACGGCCAATATCGAGTGTCCAGAAGGAGTGGTCCTAGTAGGTCCATCGGATAGGTTCTGGTGGGTCTGGTCGTGCCACTAGTTGGCACCCATGGCATGCTCTGCAGTACGTATCCATTGCCTTGTCTATGCCGGGCCACCACACCTTGCATCTCAGCCTGTTTGATGCCTACTACACCTAAGTGTCCTTCATGGGCCAGTGCTAGCGCTCGCGGTCGGAGTTTGTGCGGGATCACAATCGTGGATCCTCTTAATACTAACTGGCCTATAACACAAAGTTCAACGGATATGGCTGCGTAGAATTTATTCGGGCAATCGATCCATTTGCCCGTGTCAATGCATGTGCGGAGCTGTTGCAGCTCGGCGTCCTCGCCTGACGCTCGTTCCACTTCTCTGGTCGTCATCGCCTTGGGAGTTGCATACCTCTCTGGTCGTCATCGCCTTGGGAGTTACATACCTCTCTGGTCGTCATCGTCTTGGGAGTTGCATACCTCTCTGGTCGTCATCGCCTTGGGAGTTGCATACCTCTCTGGTCGTCATCGCCTTGAGAGTTGCATTGATTGCGATGAATCTCACATGCTCCTCTGCTTCGTCGCTGATTTCTGATTGTTGTCCATTGTCCACCTTCAGAAGTCTCGAGAGCGAATCTGCGATGTTCCTCTTGCCGGTAGGTGTTTGACCTTGGACTCATATGGTTGTAGACGTAACACCCATCTCTCGATCCTCACACAGGGTTTGGACTTTGGGGAGTAGATCGCTTCAAGAGGTTTGTGATTTGTCCATAACTCGAACTCTCGGCCGTAAATGTATGGGTGAAATTTCTCACAAGCCCAAACAAGTCCGAGTGTCTCCTTCTCTGTTTGAGAGTATCGGCTTTCAGTGTTCGACAGGCTGCGGCTAGCGTAGCTCACAACAACGTGACCTTTCGAATGTTCTTGGATCAGGACCGCCCCTAATCCCACTGGTCTGGCATCTGCTATTATCCTTGCTGGTGCCTTCTTGTCAAAGTGTGCCAGCTCATCGCTTTCGTTAGCTCCTGTTTGAGCATGTCGAATGCTTCTTTCTGCTCCCTCCCGAACACAAATGAAACGTCTTTCCGAGTTAATCTTTCCAGTTGGTCAATGATTGTGGTGTACTGTGGGATGAATCTTGCGCTGTAGTTTACTACTCTCAAGAAACTCCTCAGTTCATGCTTGGGCTGCCTGGCTTAGACCATAGCTTTCATGCGTTCATCTGTTGGACCTATGCCTTTGTCTAAGGCATAGGTCCTTAGACAAAGGCATAGGTACCCGAAGAATTCCAGTTCTGTCAGCGCAATCTTGCATTTTGCCCAGTTCAACATCAAGTTCACCGCGTTTAGCCTTCCGAGCACCTGACGCAATCGCTCGTTGTGTGTCGCTCTGTCTGGCGCATGTATCACGATGCTGTCGGATATGTTCGTGGCTTCTTTGGTGCCTGCCAACGCATTTGCTATTTGGTGCTGGAAGACTTCGCTCGTTGAATTCACACCAAAGAGCAGTCTCTTATATCGATACAATCCAGAGTGCGTAGCGAATGTTGTTATGTCGCCATATTCAGTATCCAGCTCCAGTTGGTGATAACCCATTTTCAGGTCGAGTTCGGAGAACACCTTGGATCCATTCAGACCTTATATTACTTTGTCGACCGTGGGGATTGGGTGACATTCTCGGATTATGGCCTCATTTGCCCTACGCATGTCGATGCAGAGTCTTAGATCACCGTCACGTTTTGACGCAACTACCGTGGGGTTTACCCATGGCGTTGGCCCTACCACAGGTTCGATGATATCCAACTCAACTAATTGCTTCAGTTTCCCCTCTACTCGCTCGCGCAGCTGGTATGGGGTTCTGCGGAGTGGTTGCGTCACTGGTGGGACACTGGGATCAACATGACGTTTTATTTTAGTGTTCTTTAGTTTTCCCAGGCCAGTGAAAACTTCTGGGAACTCCTGGCGGAATTGGTCTGCGTGACTAGACACAGCGGCTACATCTATGCCCACTTTCAACATTCAAAGTTTCGTTGCCATCTGTTTACCCAACAATGGCACTCCTTTGCCTTTCACCACTACAAATTCCATCTTTTCTCTGCCTTTGCCAGGTTTAACCTCACATTCGAATGCCCCTTTTATGTTGAGCGGCTTTTCCGAAGCATACGCGTAGATGCGCTTGTCTTGTGGTGCAGCTTTGGATGTACATTTGATTTTCTTGGATTTCAGTGTCTCCCATGTATGTTCATCAACAATGTTGGCATTCGCTCCCGAGTAGGCAAGAACATGTAGCTTGAGACCGCCTACTTCAACTGCGAGCAGGTCGTCATCATGTACACTGTTTATGCCAATCCGGAACGCGTATTCATGTCCACCTCTGTCTGATTATTCGCCTAATGCGTCTTCTTGGCCGTCAGCATTAACAGAGTTGACTTGTTTAGTTCTGCAAAGTGATCTTTCTTATGGCATTTGGCACATTCTTCGCCTCTGGCTGGACAGTTGGGGTCCCGGCTGTAGTGACCTTCTGTCCCGCATCGATAGCACGGACCTCTTTTCTGTCCGATTTTAGCATCCTTCCTTGTTCCCTTTTGTGAACTGTTACTGATTTCGTCACGTCTCGTTCGTCCAGTTTGCTCCACCTTGCACATGGTTAGTTTGCTGATAACCTCCTGTGTACTACTTTTCAGTTGAGACTTGATCTTTTCACACTGAGCTGCCAGGGTAAGTGTTCTTGCAAGGGTTAATCCTTCCCCTTCTTCCATCAGCCTACGCTTGATGTAGCTTTCCTGTGTTAGCGAGAGTTACGAAAATGTCCTGCACTCCAGGGCCTGCTACATGCAATAACAGAGCACGTCTACGCTGTCGCACGAGTCTCTGACGTTGTACTACATCGTGTGCAGCACCGTTGTCTAACTGTTCAATTATCAGTCCTTTACTGTCTGCGAAATATTCGAAACTGTTCAGCCATCGAGTCCATCTTGTCCCCAACGTTTCCGGCTCCGCAAACGGGTCGAATTTGGGTATCACATTTTTACCCTCCATCTTTATGATTACTGTCTGATTACTCTCAATTCAAGTTTCTCCGTCAGCTACTCTTCCGTGTTTAGTAACCATTGTCGTCGCCAGTGTCAGATCGGTGTCAAAAAGCCGTTCATTCTGTTTTTCAACAACATAATTTATTATTGAATGCTACCGATCCATCGTATTTAAACATGTCTTCCCCTCTCCCCGGCCTTCCTAATCCATAACCACACAACATAACACTCTCGGGCAATACCAATCGATCACTAATTAATTACAAACACGACAGTATGCGTATGACATGTTGCTTTGTGTTATTATCATAACTGAGCGTTTGCATGTTGACCATGTTATTTTGGCTTTAGCATGACATTAGGAGTGTTGCTGCTGTAGTGAACTCGAGGGTGTTTAGTAGTGATTAGTGTTAGCGGGAACGTTTTATGATACAGTCATGTTGCATTCAGGGTTTGGCAAGTTTATTTTATTGATATCTCTACGAAGCACTGATGCTGGTCCATATACGTAATGAATTGGTTACTTTAATAAGTTAGCACGTTTTGGTTAAGTACATCTTGCTTGTAACATGTAAAAACAAAACCAGATCTGTCTGGAATGGCCTGCGGCAGATTATGCAGTACAAGGAACACGCAGCGGCCACCAACAGCAGTGACCACTCATTCCCTGATCAGCTGAACGACTTTTACAGCAGATTTGACAAGCTTAACTATTCACCAGAGCACCGCCCACTTCCAACAGGTACCTCCCTTCATAGTCCAGGAAGCTGAGGTGAGGAAACTGTTCAGGAGACAGAGCACGCGGAAGGATTCGGGTCCAGACAACATCTCCACATCTACCCTGAAGAACTGCGCCGACCAACTCTCTGCTGTGTTTACGGACATCTACAACTCCTCTCTCCAGCAGTGCAGAGTTCCAGTCTGCTTCAAAACCTCCACTATCATACCCATTCCCAAGAAGTCCAACATCACCGGGCTGAACGACTACCGTCCAGTGGCACTGACCTCAGTCGCCATGAAAGTGTTCGAGCACATAGTACCCAAGTACCTGAAGTCGGCCACCGACGGCCTCCTGGACTCGCACCAGTTTGCATATCAAGCAAACAGATCAGTAGACGATGCGGTAGCTTTATGTCTGCATCACATTCTGAAGCACCTAGAGAGGCCAAGAACCTATGCCAGGATCCTGTTCATTGACTTCAGCTCAGCATTTAACACTATCATCCCATTCAAGCTGTTCGATAAACTTTCATTGTTGAATGTACATCCTGCCATGTGTCATTGGGTCCTTAACTTTCTTCTTCTCAGGCCTCAATCTGTCAGAGTCAACAACTCTATCTCCAGACCTCTTATCCTAAATACAGGTGCCCCAAAAGGTGGTGTGCTATCCCCCTTCCTGTTTACTATCTTTACAAATGAGTGTGTCTCCGTGGACCAATCGGTCCTTGTGATCAAGTTTTCCGATGACACTACTGTGGAGGGCTGCATTGAGAATGCGGATGAGACGCCATACAGGGAGGAAGTTCAGAGAATGGTTGGCTGGTGTGAGGATAACAATCTCGAATTGAACGTTTCAAAGACTAAAGAAATGATTGTTGATTTTCGTAAAAAGAAAACTCCCGTCCACCTTCTTTCGATAAATGGCGTGGAGGTCGAGCAGATTGAAACTTTTAGATTCCTTGGAACAACAATTTCAAACGATCTCAGCTGGTGCACAAACACACTGTGCATTACAAAAAAGGCACAACAACGCCTGTTCTTCCTGAGGCAGCTCAGGAGATTCGGCATTGCTCAGGGGATTATGATACGATTCTACCGCGCAATCACTGAAAGTATCCTCACTTTCTCGATTGTAGTGTGGTTTGGCCGCGCCAGTCAGGAGGAGAAACAACGGCTAGAAGTTATCGTGAAGGGCGCATCTAGAATCATTGGGCGCTAGTTGCCATCCATTGAATCTATTTACCATGCTCGCTGTGCGCTAAAATCTAAGAGCATTGTACGGGATACAACCCACCCAGCCAACCATCTCTTTGAACTTCTTCCCTCTGGCAAGCGCTATAGAAGTATTAAGACAAGGACCACTAGACTTAAAAATAGTTTTTATCCGCAAGCTGTGAGTCACTTGAACCGCGAGATGCCATGATACTGTTTTCAGTCGGTTTAGATTTTATGTCGCCATGCTAAATTATAATTTTTATATATTTTTTTATTATTTTTTTATTTATTTATTATTTATTACTTGACTACATGTATGTACATACTTTTTAACTGTCAGTTTAGTTTTTTATCGTCAGCTAATTTATTTATACATTTAATTATTATTTATTTAACTACATGTATATTTTTTAACTTTTTAGGTAATGTTCAGACGGTATTAATATTATGTTATCAAGTTCACTTTATGTCAATAGATGTACGACTGTCTTAAAATATGTTGGCAGTTGGCCTCGGTTTAAATTTATACTAGTTTTAGCATAGTTTCATACTGATTGTATATGTTGTGTGTGCATGATGGGGGGGGGGGGGCAGGGGAGACAAGCGTGCATGCATGTTGACGCCACAACGCCAAGAATTCCTCGTACATTTTAAATGCTGCTTGGTAATAAACAGTTTGAATCTAAATCTGAAATGGAGAGGATGTAACAATATGACTTAATGATGGCTCCCCGGAAAGTGGAATAAGAAGCCGCTTCATTGTCCGCGGCATTCACGTTAATAAAGTTTGGTTTAGTAAAACTATCGTCTCTGTTCTGCCTGTACATTCTAAAGTCCATACAGTGAAGCCACAACCCCGTGGTGCCTCCCAAACTGTCCGTCCCAATTACGACAGATAACGGTAGATTCTTATGTAGCACGGTATTCATAGACTGCGCGATGCGCTTTACCATTTAGTTGGCAGATCTGTTGACAGACAGACAGACAGACATTTATTATGACCATCATAAGTACATAAACTACAATGTAAAATTCATTGTAAGGTCAGGGAGGCTCCCATTAAGACAATTGTATGCCGCTATCATGGGAGCCACCCCACTGATGTAACATAATGATATGCTTATCACGTCATCAACTATATATGCATACATATATGTGTAAACATAGTATGTTTAGTATAGTATATTATAGTATAGTATAATACATAAATTAGTTTAAACAAATGCAAAGGCATGTCTAGTTTAAGTATGACAGATGTACCAGTTAGAAATATGACAACATGATTCATAGTTCTTGATAAAGTAATTGTTTTGTATAAGTGGAAAAACCATATAAACTAGGTACATAAATTTGATCAAGGATGATGTTTGGAGTATCGTTAACAGTTTGTATAATGTTGTGTCTGATGTACTTTTTGGCATATTGATGATTAACTCTGGGAATAAATAAGTTGTTTTTACCACGTGTGTTGTATTGGTGAATTGCAAAGTTATATACGAAGTTATATACGTATATAATACGACTGAAATATTCTGGTATAACCTTGTTGATCAATTTGTAATACAGTTTTAGCTGTTGGAGTCTATACATGTCATCCAGCTTAAGAAATTTACATTCTTTGAAGATGGGATCTGTGTGAGAATTGTATTTACTTGAAGTAACTATTCGCACTGCTTTCTTTTGAAGTTTAAAAATGTGATGGGCTTGATAACCCCACACCAGTATGCATAATTAATCTTGGGAAGAATGAGCGAATTATACATTATAGATAATATATTCTTTGGTAATACATGTTGAAGTTTATTTAAAATTCCAATTATTTTATTCATTTTATTCGCTGTTTTGTTTAGGTGTTGGTTAATGGTGATACCTAAAAAATTAAAATCATGTACACATTCAATATTTGTCCCATCTATTTCTATTTTAGGAAGTTCGATTTCCTTTTGGGGCATGTGAAATACCATCAATTTTGTTTTTTTAATGTTAAGAGAAAGTTTGTTTGCTTTTAGCCACTTACATATATTTTATAATTCTTTATTTATATTTTGATTTTGGACTTCGCCATCCGGAGATTGGAATTTATTCAATGTACTAAAATAGTGGTGTCGTCTGCATACATTATGAATTTTAAATGATCACTTGAAAATATGATGTCATTAATATATACAATAAATAGAAAGGGTCCTAAAATAAACCCTTGTGGGACACCAGTGTTTATGACAGCTTATTCCAACTTGTAAGCGCCAATTTCAACATATTGCTTACGATTGTGTAAGTAGTTTTTACATAGATCTAGTGCTGCACCATTTATTCCATAATACTTTAGTTTTTGTAATAATATGTTATGATCAATTGTGTCAAAGGCTTTAGAGAGGTCTAGGTATATGTATATTGGGGTTGCTGATTGGTCAAGTTGTTGGACAACTCTGTCTAATATTTCTAGAGTGGCAAGTTCCGTAGAATGGTTTTCCCTAAACCCGTATTGATTCTCACAGTATAAGTTATTGGAATTGAAATGTTCGTGTATTTGATTAAACATAAATCTTTCAAATATCTTGGAAATAGCTGGTAAGATAGAAATTGGACGATAATTATCAAAGATTGTCTCATCACCATTTTTACAAGTGGAATAACTTTAGCAATTTTTTATTTATCTGGAAATATGCCAGTTGTTATTGGTTGGTTAATGACTGCTTCACTTATTTCATTTTCTTAGCTTTAGTAGTTTGGTTGATAGACCATCTTTACCACAGCTAGATTTTGGATGTAAGCTGTCAGTTATGCTAATCGTTGTACTATTGTCTATTGGCTTAAAGTTGAAAGTCTGTATACGTCTCTCTGTTAAATAATCTGTGTAAGAGTTATCTCCAGTATTGGTTATTTGTGATGCAAGTGTAGAACCAATATTGATGAAAAATGAATTAGATTTATTTGCAATAATGGTCTTGTCAGTTACTTTTTCCCCATCAATTTGAAAGAAATCAGGAACTGTTTCTTTCCCTGTCTTTTTTTAAATAATTTCTTTAATCATAGACCACGTTTTTTAATATCGTGCTTATTTCTTTCAAAACTGGATTGATAATATGCTTGTTTGGCTAATCTAATATTTATTTTAAGAATTTTATTATATGTATGAAAATTTATATTGAGCGAAACATATTCTGCTGTACCTATATGAGTATGTTTAAGTTTTGAATACAATTTATCTCTAAATTTTATAGATCTAATGATACCTTGAGTAATCCAACATGACTTTTTGTGTTTGTGTTTATTATATTTAATGATTTTGGTAGGTAAGACTTTATCCATAGCAGTAGTAATAGTTTCATCAAGGAGGTTGTAATTGTCGTTGGGATTAGAATCTCTATCCTTATTTAGTTTATTATAAATATTTGAACGCATCAGTTCTTCAAGTTGAATCGAACACCATCTCGACTTCCCTGAAGTCAACCTCTCACCTCCCTCCTATGCTAAGGATAAGGTTACTTGTAGTTGTCCCAACAGCAAAAATATAAATCTATGTATAATAAAAGTATCTATGAATATATAAATGTATATAAATAGGTGACATTGAAAAGCAGAATGAATTACGCAGACACATTATATATATATTGAAATGTATGTTATTCGGCTGGCCGCACCTGGGGACCGGGGATTTTATAAAAGCATACTTGTTAACATATCAAATGCAAAAGTCACACATATTGTAGCAAATATGATCAAAAAAGTAAATACCGTTAATGTCATACATACACTTTCTTAAAGCAGTTAAAAAGGTACTTTAACTGAGAATGCAACTTTAAGGAGATAACCGAACCTAACATACCTTTGTCTTCAGTCGGGCCTCATACTCGACCGTTGAGGTGGGGTACTGACAACACCTCGTGTACGACGTTCCTTTTTTGTAAGTGGCGTATTCCTCCTCGAGCTTAGCTTTTATCTTTGCAAGTGACTTAAACGTCAGTGCGAACTTGACCTTCAAGCTTTCTGCGAGCTGCAGGCGAAGGCAGGAAACGCTCATTAAGACGATTTATACAGGTTTATAAAACAAATTATGACATTTATCTATACATTACGTAAGGTACAAACCGGTTTCCGTTATACGTACGTTTTTCACTCTATGTATCCGAAACATATGTAGGTCGGTTACATGTTCTCCAAACGTGTTACGCCGAGACGGACATCGGCGCGATATAAGATATAATTAGGGGTCATCTCAGAACATTGATGTCGTACCACAGATGAAATACCTTTCATCTGGGCTCAGCCCCCACCCCCGCAGATGAAAGTTAGTAAACATTAATATGATGATATCATTATATTAAGAATATCGGCCGATCTATGTCGATTCACATTTTATCATTTGCCTAAACATAGTTTTAACTTATAAACGTTTACTCTTATTTAATGTTTTACTTTATAGTTAGCCTGAAAGCCAATCACCATCTTTACCCCGGATTCTGGTTAATGCTGCCTACCGGCGAACATTTGTAAACTTGTTACATTCCCCAGGCAGTTGCGAGGGGCGCAAACATAGCTGCTTCCCCGCGGCGCCTGGGTAACCAAGGCTAATCATGTGACGGCGTTAAACAAAGAATGCAACGGTGCAATCATTTTATCCGTGCGCACGAACAAAGTGACGGGGCGAGAAAATAAAATATCGATGTCGAAAGTGCCTCAGATCCCACTCCCAAACGAACGTCTAATATCCAACATCG
>OZ023209.1:14432277-14506341 GCA_963995525.1 Escarpia spicata | reverse complement strand
AATATTTTGAAATTGTCCGCTTCCGCAAACGTATTATAATTAGAATGGTTGGCTATCTACTTCTATTAATAATAAAATAGCCATGCCATATAATGTTGGAAAGCGTATTGTCTCCCGGTCAAAACAGGATACGATACGGAGCTGTTACTCTGTATAGTAAACGTGGAGCTAAGGTCAAACAAGGTCACCATGAAATGATGAATATCCGAACTTTTGCAATGCCGTGAACGTTATCAGGTTACAATAACTCTGTATCGACTTCATTTCTATGAACATGTTACATACATCGCGAAAGAACAATTTCTTCCCATCAAAATGATATATCACTTGGAGGTTTCAGTTGATGGAGTTTGTGTGAAACGGCGACCATACAGTGTCAACATCAAGCGATAAATGTTCGAAATTGCACCATCCGGCAAACGTTATACTGTACTATGATGGCTTATAGCCTATCTACGTTACCTACTTACTCATGACCATGTGATATACATTTCGAAAGCCTACTATCTCCCATGAAATGCAGGATACCTCGGGGAGCTATCAAGTGGTGCAGTAAGTGTGGAGTGGAGGTCAAGCAAGGTCATCACCAAGTGGTGAGTGTTCAAAACTGTGCCATTCGGCAAACGTTGTACAATTACAATATTTGGATAATTATCTATTTTGTCTACCTACACTGGGCCATGTTATACACCTATGCGTATTATATCTTCGTAAAAACGATTGGCATGAACATGTAAAGTGGTTGTCTAACTGTGGAGTGAAGGTTGAACAAGGTCATCATCAAAAGATACATGAAATTTAGCCATTCCGCAGATTGTAGGTGATGTTATTCTTCTACGGCATTTTCGCATCACCCATGGAATAAAAAAATAGATGATGGTGGATGCCACCCTCAAGTTTGAATTTGAATGTCATTTTGAGGGTCACAAACTCAATCTTGTGTCAAAATATTTGTACTAATTAACTGATATGTTATTGTGCACATGGCAGCCTCTTCACGTCCTATGTCCACCCTCAGCCATCTGGAGTGGACATCTGCTGATGATCCAGTTGACTCGTCAACCAAATAAAAGCTTGTTACGCTATGCGCTATGAATGCTGCTATAGAGCATCCGGGGTTATTGGAATATCTTAGTGATAGTATATCTTTGACAGGATATATTTTTCATTGCCTCGATAACGGACACCACGCACGCTGCAACTATTTACAGAGGGCAATGGTGATGCGTTCCAGGAGTTGAAATGTCGCGAATCCAGATCCAAATGGATGTGTGAATGCTATGGTTCCTTCGTGGTATGAAGTTTCGGTTTTCCACGCCATTGACAACTGGCAATGACGTGACAGGTCTTTTCCCAGAGCATGATGGATGCCGTTTCCATTACGGAGAATAACGTTATTGCCTGTCCAAAAGCCTACCCAAATGTATGCAGCTGGATATAAACTTGGCAAACTCCTGACTCCTAACGATCGGAAACGCATTGCGAATCATGCATTGCTTCGATCCCTTTTCCACAAAGCATTTTGCACAAGGCTCAACAGTTGCGTGCCAGGTTCTTCTTGGTCTTACTGGATGTAGCATGTCAGAGTTGCACCTAGTGACGACGGCTGAGGTGTCTGAAGTGTCAAACACTTCTTTTCAACCTAGATAGTGGAGCCTTGCAACCTTAATGGAGAGAAATGCAAATAGCTCATATATGTTGGTAACGTCGCGATGAAAGTATTTCCAGTTTATTGGCACATTGTTGTCCAATGTTACTTTCCTCAGAATCCCGTTACCACGCTTCTCTCTTGTGGATTATTTGATCCTGCTGGCGATGTACGTGTCCCGGTCGACGCCAATATTGTTGGAGTGATTTAAGTGCTTCATGATGTGCGAAACGAAAATGTCTGCATACTCATCAAACGTGATGATGTTGGTTGATGCATCTTTTGACGGCGATGCTGGTTGATGCATCTTTTCACAGTGACCTTCAACCGTCACTTTCAACCTTCACTCCTCACTTAGACCACTATTATACAACTCTTTGCCTTGCCTACTTTTGACAGGGATACAGTACACATATAGATGTATAACATGGTCTAGTGTAGGTACACAAAGTAGATATGCAAACATTGTACTTGCGCAACGTCTGCGGAATAGCGCAGTTTCGAACATTCATCATTTGATGTTGTCTTTGCTTGACCTTCACTCCACACTTACTGAACCACTTGATAGCTCCCCGTGGTATCCCCTATTTACGGGCAGATAGTAGGATTTTTAAAGGTTTATGACGTGGCTATGAGTAAACGTATATAAGCCACCATTGTTTTTGTATAACGTTTACGGGATAGCGTAATTTCGAACGTCTATTACTTGACGGTGATGCTGTTTGATCGTCGCTTTCGAAAAGTTATCATTTGACGGTGACTTTGTTTGACCTTGGTGTCACGCTTACTGCATCACTTGGCAGTTCTAAGACAGACCTCGTTGTGATGGTGATATCTTGGGCTTTCAAATGATATACCATTTGGGCGTTTTGCACGTGCGGGGAGGGGGCATTTAAGTTGGTGCGTTAGGCAGTACCTACCGTTTGCCTATTGAGGAGATATATACAAAAAGCGTGAGGTTATATTGGTCAGAGCTAATATGCATATTCATGTAACAAATTTGCATACCATGATTTGTTCACTGACGCAATAATAACAAGAGACCATGAAAACATTCGCTTGGACGCCTTATTTTTATTGTTTTGTGTGTTTATTATTCAATATATTCCAGAAAACAGTATTTATTTTAATGGCGATGACTAATTTGCATATTAATGGGTTTAATACAAAAATGTTCAAGGGTGCCTGGGTGGCACCCGTCGGATTATTGACCTAGGTGTAGGTCACGAAAATGAAAAAAACATCGTGCGGACCCAAATGCACGCTTCACTGGCTAACGCCCGGACTATTACAATTCTATTGCTGCGCGGGGTTTTACTCTGATCAAGATTTACGAGTGACTGGGTAGATGTGGGCTGTATTGTCCCAGGTTCAAGGGGTGTGTATCGCGCACATATTTCAGAGGATCGTTCCGTTATCTCGGCATCGGATACAGAGAAACGTTTCGCACCAAGTAAGACCTTTTATCACCCTGAGGTTAAGGAACTCATTTCATCGATTTAATGAAGCATACTTATGTAACATGTTCCACGTGTATACTGACAACTGTTTTGTGCCAAGTTGCGTATTCTTAAACGAAGAAAACGTTGGATCGTATATCATATTCAACGTAATGTAGATACGGTTTGGATGACTATATTAAGTGGTTGTAGTCGTCTTTAGCGATATCTATCTTTATAATATGATAATCATGTTAATAAAAACGTATAATACGTGGGTCTAGATGTGCACGTCCTTTACTGTCATGATTCAATAAACCTACCTTATTAATAACAACTTCGCCGTCTATCTTCGATTGGCGGAATTGGCCGTTATCCAGTATTTGCTAGATATGAAAACAAACAATGCACACCTGAAATGCATTAAAAAATAACCATTACTACTACAGTGACACACATTAACTAATTATTACTGTTTTAATAAATGTTTAAATTCTTGGCGTTGTGGCTTCATCACCACTTAAACATAGTCCACATAGTCAATTGCAAAATAATATGTCGTTTGCACAATGACGGAAACCTTGTGCTTTGCAGTTTTAATGATTTCTTAGTCTTTGGTTTAATGTTAGCTGAATTGGTTGTATTAAATGTTGGAAATTCGCAACCGCGCTGAACACAAAAGAACTGTGCGGTTAAACCATCCGAAGGCCGATATATTGCCAATACAATTGTATATGACCTGAACGTTTTGTTTACATTTAGCAGAAGTAAAACTAAAACTACGAACACAGTTTTGGGCTTAGTAAATGCAATTTGGCGGGTGGTACATATTCGCCATAGTTGTTGGAACGTTATATTTGTAACTATACTCATTAATTAAAACATACGTCGGAATATCACAACATATGTATTTTTAAATTATAATAGATACCTGTATATCGTGAATACGCTGCTAGAACATACCTGCATTTTGGGAATACCCGTGATGTCCTCGGAGAATTTGTGTAGTTTCGTACTAAGATCGATACTATCAATTGTAACGCCATTGGCCGTAAGGGGAGTGGTGACGATCACACAAACAATCAACAGCCATCGGACCATTCCGGCTGAAGGAAAGAACACATTATATACATGTACTAGCAGAAATGACCGTCCTCCGGTTGGTGCTAGAGAAACACGTGTAGACACGGATTGCTGTTTCCGGAGTAGTAATAAATTAGGTTTGTTAGGACGTAAATAATTTTGAAATGTTTTCGCGCAAACACTAGTTATGTAAAACGTACACAACTGATTAGCGCTCCCCGGTACAATCGCAGAAAATACGCGTGATTTTATGGACAATTGATTTACGTCCGTCTAAAGTACGGTACGAACCCTAAGACTGGTGAGAACCCTTAACCAACTGCCAATTACGAAACAAGATAGGCGTTACTTTTCTTCCGAAAGGTCGTAGATTATTCTCGGAAACTTTGACGCCTGGTATGTAATATTTTATGATACTGCATCTTAACCGATGTGATTGTCACTGTGCCTATGTTTGAATGTATCGCAGCAAGAACGCCGAGGTTCAACAAAAATGAGCATACCTTGGATGTCTGCGACACTACGTGCGTCGCGCAATTGATATCTGGGGCAACCAATCGTATATCAAACGACAACGCTCGAACCAAGAAGTTTTTCGCAACGTCTACAGTTGAATTATGAGCATATACTATATGCTGTCCTGCTATCTTAGGTCACAAAAGCAACACGTCGTCTATGTCCACGATAGCATTTGGATTTTCTAGCTGTACAAACTAATACGCTAAATTTGGAGGCTCAAATCTACAAATCGGCGATGCATTTCCGAAATCACAACGAAAGTTATTCAGATTTAGTGTGTAGACTCTATACTTACGTGTTTTTGAGACGTAGCTACTTTCTGGAGGGTTTTTCTCTACCTGAGAGAAAGTAGGTAGCCAATTCTCTAGATGACGCGGTGGCGAATGTTTTTAAAACTCTACAACACAATTCTGCATCTAATATATCACTTCTTCGCGTTGAGTGCCAACACATGAAGCAACAAACCACTCGTTTCCACTGGCGCCATTGGTTAATTGATTACAACTCACAATAATTATCACTGGTAAGCTGGACGAAGACTCTCTAGAAGAGTACTGCATAGACTAGTGTGGGGCAAAGCGTACCCCTTTAGCGACAGCGACGATTTTGTGTAGTTATTTTTTGTTAAGGCAGAAACAGTTACCACATTCAGATTTATCTAAATAGTATTCCAATAACAGGACCGTAATAACCACATAACAAACAAGTCCTGGCTTCCTGAATGTTTTTTCTCGTGAAGTCTGATGTTGTGCCTAGCTGGTGAACACTACACATTGTGTGCTTCTGTTTACGTCACTGTGTTCGTCGCGGGCAAACTAAACTGTCAGATATTGTTATCCCACAGTGTCTCCGAGTTGAGAATGTTACATAAAATACAACATTTACAACATTTTTAGTGCTACATTCTTGCCTCGTGCTTCATAACCGTTATCACGCGCTTCGTTATACCAACACGCGCACACACGCACGCACGCACGCACGCACGCACACACACACCCACGCACGCACACGCACCGCAGTTAGCGTGTTACCAGCCAAACTTGCATAAAGTAAAACGTAGACATACGCACCCAGAACCAGTTCAACCACGCGCATTCCACACATCGCCAGCTAAGTTGTGGCTGGTCTATCAATCGTGCTGCTGTGACTCACTCTCCACAGGCCGCGAACGTTCCACGAGAGTTATGATATATATCTTTACGGAAACAGGTCATACGCTGACCGAAATCTACCTGGCGAAACCATGTCGTGTTGCGTTCGTCACGACATGCTCGCTGGCATACAGGAGTCGTCTGTTACAACCGATACTGTAGTAATCGACTGATAATGTAATACGAGCCTGATACTGTAAACAATCAACCGATACTGTAATAAATTTTGACTGATGATGTAATAACGTGCTCCTGGTCGATAATGTAATGAATTCTGACTGATAATGTAATAATATAGAAATGTCATGTGGACATAGTCGATTTCGTGGATTTCGTGGATTTCTTGGACTTAGTCCATTTCGTAAATTTCGTTCATTTCGTCCATTTCGCCTGTCATATTTTTGACGAATACTTTTTAATTACATTATACAGGAGTAAAATTAAGCTTTCCGGTCGGGTCGGGCGTGAACTACTGTTGCGGCGCTGTGTCTTGTCTTTAACTATTAGGTGTAGGGCGCGCAAAACACTACCCCGCTGAAAACGCTACCGTAGTGTTTTGAGTGCACCCTCAAAACAATACTATTAAGTTCAAAACAGTACCCTCAAAACACTACCTAATTTCAAAACACCATCGTCAGTATATTTTACAAGCCAATTATATTAGACACCTTTTTGAGAATCATCCTGTACACTAGCCTAGGGTCGAGTTCGTAATAGTTGGAGCCAATTAGACAACGGAAATAAATAATTAATGTAAATGACATAAATATTAATTATGTTTAATGACATTATTATAATGAGTTATGGTTTGAGATAGTTATCGTTCAGGTTGAGGTAAATTATAGTTTAACCGTTGGAACTAGTCAGACGACGGTAATAAATAGTTAGTATGATAATCAGGCGACTGGAATAAATAATCATTCATTATTGTTAAGATTATTATTATTAGTTATGGTTGGTGTCAATCGTGATGGGTTAGGATTATATATAACATAGTCATTACAACCAATCAGACGATAGGAATAAATACTTAGTGTGAAACATCCTTATTAATTATATTAAAGTTGTTATCATTAGCTATAAAATCGACACATACCTCAGACGGGCGGGATACACATAGATAAAAGGGTCGGACTCTCGATAAGCCAAAGGGCTTCCTTGTCCACCTGCCACCTAGAGTTAATTATCTGGGTGGCAATCTTGTTCAATCTTGTTAAATCTATGTTTGGGGTTAGAGTAATCTTTGGAACCAATCAGACGACGGGAATAAATATTTTATGTGAAATGTAGTTATTAATTAGGGTTAAGGCTATTAGTATTATTATTTATAGTTCGAGCCAGTTATGATTAGGGTAATCGTTGGAACCAATCACACGATATGAATAAATGGTTAATGTGAAATGTCATTATTCATATGGTTTAAGACTAGTATCGTAATTAGTTATAGCTAGAGTAAGCTATGGTGGATTAGGTTTATATATATCGCATAGTCGTTATAATCAATCAAACGATGGAAATAAATAGTTAATGTGAATTGGCCTTATTAATTACTTTAAGGTTATTACTATTACCTGTGGTTGGAGTTATGGTAATTGTTGGAACCAATCTGACAACGAGAATAAATACTTAATGTGAAATTACATTATTCATTAGGGTTAAGATTATTATTATTAGTTATGATTGGAGTCAGTTATGATTGGGGCTAGTGCAATAGCTGGAATGAATCAGATGACGGGAATAAATAGTTAGTGTGAAATATCATTATTAATTAGTGTTAAGATTATTATTATAATTAGTTGTGGTTGGAATCAGCCATGGCTGGGGTTGGTAATGGCTCAGTTTGTTTATGGTTAGGGTTAAGCTCTCAACGATTACACCGGCGACCTCACTGTATGCCTATATTTATGAAGTAATACATCAAAATATATGTTTCATTTTACTAACCTAGATCTATCCAGCCAGTAATTACATGATTATAATATGATTAAGCCTACTGCGGTGTATTTAGGATTTCTGGGGAACGACGCCGTACGTGAGCCTCAAACACATCTCAACAGCTATTAACTTCGCCCATCCCACACAATATTTTGAAAACGAACATCCCCCGGACGTTTCCCCCGCCGACGATAAGCAATTTAAAATAATAAAATGACACTACTCGAATTCGTGCACTCCGTGAACTTGTCGCTGACACGACGAAGTTTATTAATGACGTAAGTCTGGAGTCAATAGATTTGTTTTTAATCTTTACGTAATCCTTACTTCCAAGAAAACGTACCCCATGTAAAGCTTCGTATCGTTTGCCCGGAGGCCCCCGACCTCCCACCAAGCGAGACGTACTTTATGAATGGTCCCAAACACATAGCAATTGAAAAATCGAGAAAAAAATGTAGGGGTAGTGTTTTGAACTTAACAGTACTACAATAGTGTTTGAGGGTATGCTCAAAACACTACCGCAGTGTTCTCGCAGGGTTAATGTTTTCAACTTACTACACCGTGCTCGGGCCAAATTTCTAGGTGCGTGCATGGCCTTAACGTGTGTCGTCGCGTGTCACCGCTATGCCATGTAAATGCGGACACCTATATACTATATTTTCCTTTTTCGTTTTGAAATGTTCGGGCCATAACTCTAAGAGGACACTTTCCAATTGAAGCAAAACTCATGGCCAGACTCATAGAAGCGGTGCTTCCGAGGAAATCGGGTCAATGCGGCGACGGTGATCCTGTTGTGGTGCATCACAGGACAACCGGTGAAATGGGTGACGAAGATAGGGGGATTCACTTTAGAGGACGAAAGTGAGGAGGTGTCCAGTGATGCTGACTCGGAATGTCACGAGGAGTTTGACGTCACTTTGGATGAACGAAGAGATTGAAGGAGACCTACATTGGTACTACGAACAGCTTAGAAATTACGAAATCGATGTTGAGAGTAAGTGTTCAAGAACGGCAAAAGTGTGGCTGATATACACGGGGTACGTCGACATTTTAAAAAGCTGTTCATACGTGCATGGAGGATAGGCAGCTTGAATATGCATATAATTGCAGTTAGTCGTATGCTGAACTGATTTGCTGCCACTTCAACTATGCCAAAAGTGCTCGCATGTATCTCCAGTGGGTGTATGCACAACTTTCAGAGCATAGGTATCACACAGTGCGTCGCAGCGATCGTTACTGGGCCGGCTTGTGGACAGATCTCACAATTGAGCAAGTAATGATGCGATTTATAAAGAGCGAGGAGGGTTAACTAGAGGACGAGCGATCGCGGAGACGGTGAAATTGCTATGGGTGTACAATAGTTTGCTATGCTTTGCCAAATAAGGCAATTTTGGCCAACAGATTGACTAGTTGTGTAACCATGGCGATAGCAGTACAAAACACGACGTATGTCTTAAATGGAGGGGCCTTGCTTCATCGTGTGCTATGGCTGGCTGGAAAGACAAACAAAGACATGATCGTGCAGTACCTTTCGAATGTCCGTTACAAGTATGGAAAATGTAGCATCGTTTTCGACGGCTATGCAAGTGGACCCTTAGTGAAATACCACGAGCATCAGAGAAAGGCTGGAAAAGCTTCAGCACATGTTCAGATCAGCAAAGAAATACACGCTTACAGAAATCAGCAGCTCTTTCACGCGATCGAAAAGAACAAGACCCAGTTCATCATCCTACTGGGCCACTATCTCAGGTTGGACGGTCGTGAAGTGATTCCGAGTGACAGCGATGCTTATACACATATCGTTTCTGCAGCCCTTGGCCTAGCTTCAGCTGGCCACGGTGATAGCTGATGACACTGACGTACTTATTTGTCTGCTCTTTCACTGGAACACAGAGATGGCTGATATCCACTTACGATCATAATTCAAGAAAGCACAAAAGAGACGTATGAAGCTCATTAATAGCAGAGAAGCTGTAGGACAATTAGAGCAGACTGTTCTTCATCACCTCCTGGTAATATACGTCACGTGATTGCACCTCTGTGGCTGCACTTTGCAAGTGCTGTATAACATATTGATTATTATAAGTGGTGGTTATCTGATATACGTATTCTTTACCAGATGTGATTTTTGAATATACGTCGGCTACAATTCGACGGACAATTTTATACAAGTGCGACATATATGTGAGTTTTTTTAATGGTTTTATGACATTGCATTGTTGAACTAATGATCAGTCAGGCTTGACCACAACCAGAACCAGAGACACACCTAACCAGCCAGCAGACGCTTCAGTGACAGGGTCAATTGGCTGTACCTGGTCAAGTCTGACAGAACACGTCCATGCCTTCTACACCTACACTATTTGTCAACTGGCTCAATGCAGACATTCCATTAAGTCACGCTTGGATGCCAGTACGTGGACAGTGTTATGTAAACTTGGCATTGCTGCGAGACCTCCTACCAAGCACGGGTGCCGAGGCGGACGTAAACAACACCGAATACCCATCGTGATCGGTCATCGACCACCCAAACACCATAACAACAACAATGAATTGGACATTTGTGGAACTGGTGCTGACGGTAGAAATCTGATATGTGTTCAAACAAACAATGGGACCTACCAATAATAATCTTATATGTGTTCAAACAAACAATGGGACCTACTAATAATAATCTTATATGTGTTCAAACAAACAATGGGACCTACCAATAATAATCAATACAAACATTCACGGAGCGCTGTCTAGTAAACTGGACAAAATTAAAGTAATAAAGGACAATTACGGGGTAGACGTTGTAGCTATAACAGAAACGTGGTGCACCAGCAGCATACCTGACGGCCCGCTCTCGCTGTCCGGGTTCAATATCTACCGGAGACAGACAAGACGGCCGCCAACACTGAGGTATAGCCTGCTATGTTCGAAACTCAATTTCAAGTAAAACTAAATCAACCTGAGCTAGAAACATTGTGGATAACTATTCGCCCACCAAAGGTGCCTCGCGACCACCTGCAAATGACAATTGCAACCATATATCATCCTCCCGGGTCAGATGATTGGGCAATGCTAAATCACATCGACCAGTCGCTAGACTACATACGCCGACACCACCCATATACAGGTATCGTCATAATGGGCGACTTCAACAAGATGAAGGATTCTCACTTGAAACGAAATGACGACTTGAAACAGATTGTTGACCAACCAACAAAAGGAAACGCGATATTGGATAATATCTCCACCAACTTACGTAACTTTTATCGTCGCCCTGCATTACCGCGCCAATTGGCCTCTCATATCATAAGGTCGTTTGTATTCCGTCAACATCGTCAAATTATACCACACCAGTGGTCTCAAGCACACCTTCGCGCAGTTTCAAACCATGTGACCGGGCCCGTTTTTCGATAGCGCTTCGAGCCATCTCATGGGAAACGCTATTCCGTTTACCAACCTGCGAAGAGCAACTGAATTTCTTCAACTCTAGTATAAGAACATTACTTAATTTGCATCTTCCAGAGCGCCAATTCAGACGATGCTCAAGTGACAGACCTTGGATAGATGATAATGTTCGCTATCTAATTCGCCGCCGCCAAAGTGCACTTCTTGGTAGAAACCAATTACTGTACAAGCTTTGTAGAAACAAAGTCAACCGCGAGAGAAAGGCATTGCAACGGAGATACTAAGAACGGAAAATCCAGGCTCTTGAGAAAGATCATCCGAAACGATGGTGGAACAACATTAAAGCCATTGCTGGTGTCAAAGTAAACCGCGACTATTTGCAGAGACTCGCTAACTCGCATTGCTCCGGAAATCTAGACGTTCTCGCCAACGACGTGTGCGATTTCTTCCGATCTAACTTCGCTGTCACCGGACGATACATTCCTTCCGGTAGGAGCTGATACTACCTACCAGATACCTACATCATCAGCGTCGCAAAAGTAGCAAATTCTCTATCACGGGTTAATTAGAACAGACAAAGTTGTCGGCCCCGACAAAATACCTAACTGGATTCTACACGACTACGCCACTATACTTGTTCCCCCGTGTGCGCGATCTTCAACAGCAGCCTGCAGCGAGGGACTGTACCACTACTTTGGAAATACGCTGACATCAGACCTATACCCAAAGTACGACCGCCGAAGCTCATCCATAAAGACCGTCGCCCAATATCACTCACGCCGGTATTGTCCAAGTGCCTGGAGCAATTAATTTGTGGCTGGATATCGGCCATCGCTGGAGACCAAGTTGACCCTCAACAATATGGTTCAGTAAAGGGAACGTCCACAGTGCACGCATTAATCGAGCTAGTGCACACGTGGAAATCAGCGCTCGATTCCACCGGAACCATGATCCGCGTACTACTCGTTGACTTTAGCAAAGCGTTTGATAGAGTAGACCACTACACTCTGCTAGCTAAATGCGCGTCACTTGGACTCCCGAATTTCGTAATCGAATGGCTAACATCCTTTTTATGCCAACGCAAACAGCGAGTGGAGATCGGCTACTGTCATGTATCTGTCAACGCAGGCGTGTCACAAGAAACAATCTTTGGCCCGTTCGGTTTTGTGCATCATATAAATGACTTACAAACAGCTTGAGAACACGTTAAATATGTAGACGATTGCACAATATGGGAATCATGTTCACCCTCAGGCCTTGATAGCTCGCTTCAAACAGCGGCAGACGAAGTAGCACAGTGGACTGCCACCAACAAAATGGCATTGAACTACGACAAAACGAAGGAAATGTGCATATGCTTCAAGAAAAAAAAAACCAGACACCCAGCAGATAATGATCAACGACAGACATATAGAACAAGTAAATTGCACTCGCCTTCTAGGTGTCACACTTTCACATGATCTTACGTGGCAACTTCACATCGACGAAATCACCGCTAAAGCGTCGCAAAGACTACATTTCATAATCCGGCTCAAGCGAGCAGCAGTCGACGCACATCATCTCGTCAAGATATATACAACACTAATCCAATATGTCCTTGAGTATGCCTGCCAGGTGTGGCATACGAGCAAGCAAACCAAGCAGCTGGAAAGTATCCAGAGACGAGCTATTCGAATAATATTCCATGACGTATGTTACACCATAGCGAGACTACCAACGCTGGCAGACCGGAGAGAGACTCTATTCACGAACATACAACAACCTAACCACAAACTGCACCATCTACTGCCTCCCTCCCGGACACATCCATACGCAATCCGAAACGCACGTGTGTACAGTGCTCCTCGGTGTAGGACCAAACGTTTAAGAACTTATGGACTGTATAATAATAATAATATTTTATTTTGTTAAGCGCCACATCCAATATTGTTCACAGCGCTTTACAACAATATACAAGTGTATATTAAAAATAATGCATTTGAATAAAACAATAGTTGTTATATCATAGATAAAATGAACTGATAACAATAGTAATTACAACAATAAATATAGTAGAAGTAGAAAATGAATGTGATGTAAAATATCATAAAATAAAATAGTTAAGATCATATTATTATATAAACAATAAATAAACTAAAATTAATGTAAACATCAACAAATTAGGCTAAAATGTATACGAAAAGTAAATAAATAGATAAATCAATAATAAATAAACGTTAAACATCAATCAGCTATGGTAAAACAGTGTTGGTAAGGGTCAGAGTTGCATATACGCTGCAGTGAACAGGTGAGTCTTCAAGATAGATTTAAATGATTCCAGTTATGTTTTGCTTGTAACACTTGACGGCAGAGCGTTCCACACTGCTGCCGCTGCGTGAGCAAATGTACAGTAACCGGCTCTGCTGCGTGTTCTCGGAAAAAACTAGTGCGTTCGAGTCTGCAGACCAAAGACGTCTGGCTGGCATGTAGACACGCACGAGTTTAGAACTGCATGTACACAGGCGAGAGGTCTTCGTGCAGCGCCTTGTACGTACGAACAACGATATTGAATGCAATGCGCTGTTGAATAGGTAGCCAGTGCAGTTCGCGAAGAATAGGGGTCGCACTTCCACAGCGGGCCTGTCGAGTAATAAGGCGAGCGGCAGCATTCTGGAGTCGCTGCAATAAACCGATGTTATTAGTTGAGGTACCGAACAGTAGAGAGTTGCTGTAGTCCAAACGGGATGTAATCATGGCATTGACTACCCGTTCCGCTGTCGGTTGAGTGAGGTAACGGTGAATCAACCCGATGTTGCGCAGGTGCAGCGAGCAAGTGCTGATAGTACGTGACACTTACATAGTCATATCCAGGTGTCTATCAAGGTGGACGCCGATATTTCTGACATGATCAGTAGCACAGATTTCATTTGTCCCGACGCGCACACGGAGCCCTCTTATAATGGCAGAAGCTGATTTGGGGACAACCGGTAGAATTTCTGTTTTCGTGTCATTCATTAGCAGATAATTCCATCCACTCCTTCACGTCATCAATGCATCGCTCGATCAGAGCACGGCAGTCACCAGATAAGATGCATCCAGGTCGAAGTAACAGAACAGTTGTAGATCATCGGCGTAGTGGCGTGTTTTTGAATGATATCACCGATCGGCTGCACGTATAGCGAAAATAATAGTGGTCCCAACACTGACCCTTGCGGCACCCCCGTTAACAAATTCGTCTCGCTGGATAACACGCGGTCGATGACGACACTCTGCGATTACTTAGGTAAGATTCCAACCAATGGAGAACCACTCCGGTGATGCCATAGCGTCGTTGTAGGCGATCCAGTAGTATTGCGTGATCTACCATGTCAAATGCGGCACTTAGATCGATGAGTACGACGATTGTACCTTGTCTACGGTCTAGCGCAGTCCTGATCTCGTTGATTACCCACACTAGGACTGTCTCGGTCGAGTGGTTTCGCTTGTATGCGGACTGAAATGTGTCCGTAAGTGATTCATTGGCTAGGTGAATGTTCAATATGTTGCCCACAATCTTTTCAATCACTTTCGAAAGTTGGGACAGATTGCTATTTAAGGTATTCTTACACAGTGACGGCTTCTTCAGAAGAGGATGCACAAGTGTTCGCTTTAGTTCTCCCGGCATTGTTCCTTCTGCTAAACACGCATTTGTTATATCGGCAACAATAATCGCAAGTGCGTCAGTTTTCTGTTTTACATGATCGGATGGTAACGGATCAAGTGTGCAAGACGTACACATTCTAGCGATGATAGCCGTTATTTCACGTGTTGTTGTAGGTATAAATGTGTCAATTCGTGTGACAAAGCGACGTGTTTCACGCGGCGGTGTCATGCGATGTCTGGCAGCATGTAAGCCGAGTCGAATTTCAGCTACCTTGTTGTTGAAATAGTCCGAAAATGAATCGCAACAGGCAACGACGGAGTCATATTCGGGATACGAACGTGATGGCTTCCCACTCAGTGATTTCACAATGTTGAACATGCTTTTTTTTATCAGCGTTCAGAAGTTTGTCTCGATAGTAGTTGGTTTTTGAGAGGGCAATGAGCTTGTTGCACTCATCACGTGCATCAACGTACATTTGTCGATGGATCTCAAGCTTTGTGCGTCTCCACAATGACTCGTTTTTTCGCCGACGTCTCCTCGCGTCATCGATGTTGCTGTTGTACCACGGGTTTGGCATATTACCCCGCATGGCAGTCCGTCGCTCTGGAGCATGATTGTCGATACATGTTCTTAGTGAAGAATTGTAGCCAGTGACCAGGCAGTAACTGGACATCTTTAATTTCCTACGAATTACTCGCAATTGACAGTGAATCTTGTTTTAGTTATTTATTCTATTTACTTATTTATACACAAATTATACATTTCAATTAGTTATAATTTAACTTATTTAGCTTGTATATTCCATTTATAATTTTATTAATCTACTTTATTTAAATGTTTTATCAATGTTAATGTACCTATTGTACTGTTCAGCCTCTATGGCTGCCAAACAAAATAAACATATTATTATTATATATTATTATATAATTCACGATGGGGTGGCTGCGATATAACCTCTGCTGTATTTGGTCACGGAAAATGCAGGATCCTCAAGCTTATACAGAAATCGCAAGACATACGACAATGGTGAACAGTAGTTGCGCAGGAGGATGCGACCGAGGATGCTGTCGTAGACGCCGATGCACGGATCTTCATAAATATGTATGGCGGAAAGCCAGACGACTCATTGACCAAATTACGACATGCTCGCTACATGGAGCTTGCAGCAGCAACCTCTTCTACGATGCGCCCAGAGCTACTTCCCCCGACGGAACGAGCTGCATTCCAACATAGCCTCAGAGTGCATTTGCAGGTTATGATTTGAAAGAGTCTGAATGTGTCTCAAATGGAACCGTGCGAATGAGGGTGGACGGGGGTGGATGGTGGAGAATGATAGATTGGCGTCTGTCATGAGCGACATGGAACCTGCCTCCGATGATCTTCTGAAGTATGCGCGCTGCAAATGTAAGTCATCGTCACAAAATCCCAGTAGCACCAATCTTTATTCCTGTCGGAAAAGTGGGCTCAGTTGTTTAACTGCTTGTCGTGACTGTCGAGGTGAAGAGTGTCCGATTACTGCTACAGTGCAACCGGAAGAGAACGAAATACCTGAGGACGCGAACATCTTTTTATAGACTATTTTAGATATATTTCCTAGATAGTACATATTCCGTAGAATTTATGCCATTCCAGTTGGTTCCCTGTTATTATTTTGCAATGTTGCTTGGCTATGGCCCTACTATTTTAAATGTATCTCTTTTATGGCATTATATGGGGATTCTATGTGTATCACTCATATTTTGATTTAATTGTAGTAGTGTTTTGGGTAAATAAATAAATATTTATAAAATCACACTCATTTTCCTTTATTAATTCAGAAATAAACATTTTATGATTTTTATGTAAATTAACTGTACTGATATAATGCAAACACACTAATAATGTCATACCCCCTGACACAAGACTGTTACAATGCTGGATTAATCGCTCTGTAAAACGTTTTCCCCAAAGAGGATCAAAGAGGAGTTTGCATCATCTTGCAGAGCATAAAATGACGCTTCTTTTGATATCATATATGCCTTGGTAAAAACTTGTCCCGGTACACACCTAAAACGACCATATTAAATACTAATAGCCTAATTTTTATCATTACATATTTTTTATACTTAATTTTGTGATGCATATATCGCTAATTTATCTGCGAATAATGACGACAATATAATTTGAGTCGATTGTGTAATTATGTTATATCCATGTTATCTTTATTTTATTTACGAATATGATGGCAATCCTAGGTTTGTCTCTTGACGCAATTATGTGATCTGTATTTGTAAAATCCGTAATTCTAGCAATTAGGCTTACAATTTGGTGATGTCAGAACACACCTCAGGATAGTATAGTTGTCAACAGTTTACGTTAAAAGAATACTACGAAATAAAATGCATAGTTTCTATCTGAGTGGAAATTGTTACTCTTTAATTTATCATGATTATGCTCAAGATCATTATAAAAAACATAATAGGCTTCTCATTGTAGATATGCAAGGAGTCAGAGAGTTGGTTGAGCTGCTAGACAAGTCAGTTTGCAATTTGTGTCACAATGTGTTTATTTCGGGTATTGTGACTATTTTCGCGTCAATTGAAGGGCGACTGCGCATGTTCTGATTACAGTCGTCTAAAGAATTGCGAAATGGACGAAACGGACGAAACGGACGAAACGGACGAAATGGACAAAGTCCAAGAAATCCACGAAATCTACTAAGTCCACATGAAATGTCTATGTTATTACATTATAGGGCAGGAAGTTTATTGCATTATCGGTTGATTTCATTACAGTATCGGGCATGTAAATACACCATCGCTTGATTTTATTACAGTATCGGGCACTTATTACATTATCAGTCGAGTATTACAGTACCGTTTGTAACAGACAACTGTGACTACTACTAACCAGTGCCTGTGTACTTCGGCCAGATCCTCATGTCGTCATGCCAGCTGTGGAGATGTGCCCGACTCGCTAATAGTATTCCAATAACAGGACCGTAATAACCACATCACAAACAAATCCTGACTTCCTGAATGTTTTTTGTCGCGAAGTCTGACGTTGTGCCTAGCTGGTGAACACTACACATGTGTGTGCTTCTGTTTACGTCACTGTGTTCGTCGCGGGCAAACTAAACTGTCAGATATTGTTATCCCAGTGTCTCCGAGTTGAGAGTGATTCTTACAATACAACATTTACAACATTTTTAATGCTACATTCTTGCCTCGTGCTTCATAACAGTTATCACTCGCTTCATTATATCAACACGCGGGCACACACGCACACGCACACGCACACACACACGCGCGCGCGCGCACCGCAATTAGCGTGTTAGCAGCCAAACTTGCATAAAGTAAAACGTAGACATAATACTACACACAGTAATACACCGTTGTGGCTGGTCTATCAATCGTGCTGCGGTGACTCACTCTCCACAGGCCGCGAACGTTCCACGTGAGTTATGATGTACGATCTTTACGGAAACAGGTCATACGCTGACCGAAATCTACCTGACGAAACCATGTCGTGTTGCCTTCGTCACAACATGCTCGCTGGCATACAGGCAATAACTACTACTCACCAGTGCCGGGGTACTTCGGCCAGATTCTCATGTCGCCATGCAAGCTTCAGAGATGTGCTCAACTCGCTCGCGTCCGCGTTGCCAATGGGACGTCGAAGGAGTGTCCTGTACGCTGTAGTCGTCCGCTCGCCACGCGTGGCCTAACGCTACACCGTGCAGTGTCACACATAAACATAACAAATGCGATACACAGCCGCTGCATCGTATCCCTACTCGGCGTGGCGCGGTAGAAACAAAGCCGTCTCATTGAACAGGGCTGGTGGACGATGTCATTTAAGATCGATGTAATAATTATATTTGACACATAGAAAATTTCGTATTGTAATTGGGGGTGCGTATCGGTTTGGGGGTCAGTTTTGTACCGCCCCTAAATACACAAAATTATCGTAGCATTTAACGTAGGGCCTATAAGTTTAACTTATCATACGTAGCCGTAACGCAGTTTCAGCTAACTACTTGAATTTGTGAAACTGCCCGGTATGTTTCATGACTTTCAATCATGTCACGCTCGAGTGATTTTCCACCACGCGTTCTTAAACTTGCAATTACAGTAACATCACTTGTGTTTTCCCTGCCCTAGATGTACATAGATTACGTCGCAAATAAAACTTAAGCGTGCAATTTATTGAACGTCTACAAACTTATAATAAAAATATTTACTAATGGGGCTATTATATTCTATATCGGTGCGATATAGTGTTCATGTCGCGTGCAAAGTTCGCTCCGCACCCTCTACAGTACTGGATGAGTATTCCACATTTATTATTGTCTGCAACACAATCACTCGCCCACGACCCAAGAGAACATGTGACCGACAAATTACCTATAAGTTACGGAAGTAGCGCGAAAAAAACGTAGGCACACATGGCATCGCTACAACTGTCTTATTTATCAATTTGAAAACTATGCGTAGTTTATTTGGTAACCTATAATATGACGTAGGGAAAGTCCTCAACGCTTGTCTGCCAGTGTCTTGAAGAACGATGTCTTTTACGATGTACTTAATATAGCGACTTATGTGGGCCGCCAGGTCAGTGGAGGCGTGTTTTAGAAACAGGTGCGCGTCAGGGAATTCCCCGACGACTCACTACTCGGTAAACCGTTGGTGACAACAATGCTGTGCATTCATGCAGAATGGACGTATACACACACGCTAAGATGTCACACCGACCTTTCTACAGACTGTTTTTTGTTCATTCTTTGTAAATACCAGGTATACTTATGGTGTCTGCGTCGTCGTGACCGTCTAACGCAACTAAATGTATCATTGTAAAAATTGAAAAAGTTGAAAGATAAAGTACTTTTGTTTATTTATTGCTATATGTATTGACAGCCTGAATGTGCAACTCAAAACCGAAAGTGTGACACTGCGCACGTATACCGTAGTTGGACACAGTAATTTGGACGTATTCGTAAACACCCACCTGTGTTTTGGGAAACATGTACATGAAGTGATACAAAATATAATATATTTTATTGTAATGCATTTCCAAGCAACGCAGTTTTAGCCTCACATTCATAGTTTCTATTCCAAGTACACAGGCTATACATAAAGCCTTCTTTCTTTTCGTTCTCAAATATATAAGTACTTTTATTAATCTTTTTTTAAAAGATGATACCAACATTAGATGCAAGGCGTAGTTAATTCAACTGATCATATATATAATACCACAACGCTGTATGTTTACAAACAGATATAATCGTGATATTTACATCGTTGTGCAAGATCTGTTTATTAACTTCAACTGTGAAACTACACGTCGGGTAATTAATTCACAGCACATTTTCCCCGTGCTCCAGGTGCTTCAGGTCGCTACACAAATATGTGTGAAAGCACCTATTGTCTACTCTCAATACCATGTATTCTAGTTGCAAGTACTCCAGATGTATTATCATGGAATGTCCGCTTAAAAGGAACAACAATAAAACGCCCGTTCTGGCCTGCAATGTGTGGCTATAATGCACGTCGGATATATAGGACAGTTTGACTAATTCTTAACGTGTTCTCTATTGCTAGAGCCGGCTATAACTGGTTATTGATACATTCAAACTTAGGTCTTAGGTCGGGTACTCCAAACAGCCCAATCTTGGGCTAACGCAGGAGTTTGTGGTGTTTGTGCACATGCGCTGTGGGTTGCTTAAATGAATAAATTATTTAAAGGCAGTGAAGGTGATTGGGTGTGCTGAATGGAAGGTTCATGACGGCTGTTTGAAAAGCAATGGGGCTTTCTATTTAAGTGATTTGTGTTGGGATCATGTTCCATATACGGATTGCTCCGGGTAGAAGGAAAAAACAGCTGGATTAATGCGGCACCTACGTGCTACATAGTGGCCACGGTTTCTTGACTGTGTTAGAAAGCCTGGCGGGGGTTGATGGTAATTATGCTATTTAAAATTGTATAAAATGTCATGGCTTATTTGATAATGCGTCGTCGTTCAAGAATTGGCCATCCAACAGTGGTGTTAGTTTGGCGTCTGTGATCAAGTTAACCAATCTGGCAGCATTGTGTTGTATTTTTCAAGATGCTTAATTTGGGTGGCAGTGTGTGGGTTTCATATGGGATATGCATACCGGAGTTTTGACAGGATTAGCATATTATATGCTATTTCTTTGACTTCGGATTTCCATGGGCCAGGGGTTCTTTTAATCATGCCTAGGACTTTTGAGGATTTGGAAACTACATCGGTGATGTGACTTGCACAGGTTAATTTTGAACGTAATTTTACTCCGAGGTACGGATATTGTATGGAGTGGCATGCCGAAGAGTGAATGTGAGTGTAGTATGGGTATAGTTTTGTTTGTTATTGGGAGATGGAAACATTTAGAAATGTTAAATTCCATTTGCCACATGACCGACCAAGTTTGGAGTTGGATCAGGTCAGTTTGAAGAATTTCGTGGTCGGTTTCTGAGGTAATTTTAAGATATATATATATATATATATATATACACATATATATCTCCAATAAATGTATGTATATGTATATATATATATATATATATATATATATACATACATTTATTGGAGATTTTATGTTTTCATTTATGTCATTTATGTAGAGTAGGAAGAGGACTGGTCCTAGGGCTGGGCCCGTGGAACATCCGTGATGTCCGACAGAACTCAATTTACTGAGACTCTCTGTTTACGGTTTGACAAAAATTATTTTATCCATTTCTGTGTGTTTCCAGTTATTCTGTAGGAGGCTAGTTTGGATAGGAGGCGTTTGTGGGGACGTTGTCTAAAGCTTTGGCAAAATCAAGCATGATTGCACCTATATTTGTTTCTTGCTGTGCATAGCATTCATCCAGTCATGGACTGTCTCGATGAGTTGAGATTCACAAGACAGTCCTGACTGGAATCCGTGTTGAAAGTGGAAGATGATGTTGTGTTTGTTCAGATGTTTCCACATATTGCTTAGAATTATGTGTTCCATAACTTTATAGAGGATGCATGTTAGTCATATTGGTCAGTAGTTTGCGGTGTCAGATTTGTGTTTTTGTGTGTGTATTGGAGTTACTAGTGTTTGGGGCCATGCGATCATTAAGGAGTTTGCATGTGTTGTATGACTGTTGGAAAAAGTGTGTGATAACGGGAGCTATTTCCTCTGCAGTTTCTTTAAGAACTCTGGCTGGAAGTTCATCTGGGCCAGTAGCTTTGTTTTGGTTTATAATTTTTAGTTGCTTGATTACTCCAGCTATCCCGATTTCAAGAGTGCAATTGTTTTGTCATGATCATTGATGATTGGTTGTTCGTTTATTTGCAATGTGTGAATGCCAATGTGTTCTCGTTTGTTTGCTTTGAAGAATGACCAGAATTGTTTAGGGTTTGTTTCTAAGCTGTCTTAAGCAATGCTGCAGGACCATTTTAAAGCAAAATGTACTTGGTCGTAGTGGACGCGCACATCAAATGGCCTGACATTGTTTAGATTCGCGGAACAACTGCAGCGGAAACGGTAGCCACACTTCGATCCTTGTTTGCAAGGCTGGGTCTGTCAGAGCAAGTAGTATCAGACAATGGACCTCAGTTCGTGTCTGCAGAATCCAAACACATAAGTGAACGGTATTGGATACGTTACAGTCGCTCCTTATCACCCGTCCACCAACGGCGTAACAAGATTTAACAAGATTTACAAGATTGCCATCCAGAGAATTAACTCTAGATGGTAGGTCGACAAGGAAGCCCTTAGGCTTATCGAGAGTCCAACCCTGTTATCTACATGTATCCAGCCCTTCTGAGGTATGTGTCGATTTTATTTTTAAACATATTCACACTACTAGCACCCACACAATCATCAGATAATCTGTTCCATTCATTCAGAGTCCTTTGTGAAAATGAGAACTTTCTTACGTCTAATCTACACTGCTCCTTTACTAATGCAACTTCATGTCCTCTAGTCTTTCTATCTTTCTTAATTGAAAAAAACACATTTCTATCAATATTTTCATAACCATTCAATATTTTAAACACTTCTATCTGATCTCCTCTCAATCTCCTGGTCTCTAGTGTTGTTAAACCACATTCTTTTAGGCGTTTTTCATAACTATGATCCCTCAGTTTTGGTATCATTCTAGTCGCTTTTCTCTGTACTCTTTCTAGCATATCTATGTCCTTCTTGCGGTATGGCCTCCACGCTTGTATACAATATTCTAAATGAGGCCTGACTATTGTTTTGTACAGCGGTATTATTAGTTCTTTTTCTTTATATGCTATATTTCGCCTAATCAATCCAAGGATTTGATTTCCTTTTGAAGCTGCAATTCCACACTGCTCTGAAACCTTCATGTCAGCACTAATTGTCAGCCTTAAGTCTTTTTCTTTTACAGTAGTACTTAGTACAGTTCCCCCAATTGTATATTCTACATATTCGTTCCCATGTCCTGTGTGAAGGCATTTACATTTCCCAAAATTGAACAACAGTTGCCACTTTTCAGACCATTTGATCAACCTGTCAAGATCATCTTGTAAATGCTGTCTATTTCCATCACTTTTAATCCTTCTAAACACTTTTGTATCATCTGCAAATTTCAACACTTTGCTAGCTATATCATCGTCCAAATCGTTTATATATATTAAGAATAATATAGGTCCCAGTACTGATCCCTGTGGAACGTCCAAACCGAGAGGACCAGCAGCACTGGATAAACTGAGTCAACCAGCTGAACTAACTAGATCGCTTGAATAAGATTTGGTTGTTACACCTACTGTCGATGAACGCACTGCAACTTCAAATGTTCTGACTACTCCTTCAAGAAGGCTGTTACGGGCTCCCGTTATACTGAAGGATTGTGTGCTAGAGACAGTCAAGCATTATGGACACCGAATGATAATTGGACTCACGTCTTACGTTCATGGTGGTCTATCCCCTAAATGAACTTACGGTGGACATTAGAATTGTCTCGTAATAGCTAGTATAAGAAGCTATAACATTTGCAAGGGAGGAAGTGTTAGGTATTGTGTGGTTTGATCCAACACCGATCGGTAATAGACTGGGACTTGGGCCTGTGTGGCCAATCACTGCGGCCGTTTCTGTCTGCGTCTGTCTGTTGTCGGGTGATTAAACTGTTTGACACGTCGTTGGTTCTATCATTAAGTTTAGTCAGTATATTACTAGTTTTGTTACAAGACGTAACACACGGGATCGAAGTTGATCGGTCACGTTGTAGAAACCACCTGGATCTCGGTTCGGTAGAAATAATTAACCATTTCTAAGAAAAGTGGTCAAAGGCAATATATTCGGATCGGAATGCGCTGGATAATTGAGAAAGAAAGTGTAGAAAGGTTTGTCGGACTCGACGCCGCCTAGGGCTTGTTAACATTGGCACTATTTTAGTTGGACATTATCCGTAGGTAGACACCGGATGGAACTTGGCTTTTATGTGACTAACCGTTATGTTGCATGGTGACAACGATAGAAGTTCGTAATCATGTTATTCAATAAACGTACACAATCATTCACAAACATGGTGTCAGAATAACGGGATGGCAAGACATAGACATAGTGAATCTGAGTGAGTAGAATCAATTGAGAAAAAAAAGCACGTCCAAAAAATGGAAAAGTATTTGGCCCCGGAACCGCTGAGCGACGGAGGCAACCTGCCAGAGCAACGGAAAACGTTCAAAAAGCACTTCGAACAGTTCTTAGTAGCGACAGAAAAGAACGGCATGGCAGATACTGTGAAAATTGCTATTCTACTACGAATGATCGGTGTACGTGGAAACGACATTTATGAGAATTTCAAATTCGAGGCAGCTGAAAGCAAAGACTGCTACCAGACAGTGATGACGAAATACGACGATTTCTGTAAACCAAGAGTTAAACTGCTTGTCACGCGTCACAAACTGTTTACTCAGAAACAAGGTCATCGTTCTATCGACGAATTTGTCACACAATTGCGTAAACTAGCTAGTGATTGTAACTTCGGTCCGCTGTACGACGATATGGTGCTGCACGCACTAATGTTGGGCTTAAATGATGAACGCACACGTCGTAGACTCTTCGAACCAGCTGACGGCACACTAACACTAGAAAAAGCGCTACAGCGATGCAGAGCGGCAGAAGATGCAGGTACAGATATGCAAGCATTGAAAGAAACTGCGCAACAGGAAACAGTGCAAGCTGTCGAGACAAGGTCAAGGTGGAAAAAATTGAACTACGACAAACGTGAAGCTCGACCAAACAAAGCTAGTCAATACAAATGTGGCAAATGCGGCTACATGCATGAGAAGCAAAAATGCCCGGCGTTCGGAAAAAAATGTAGAAAGTGCCACAACGCGAACCACTACGAGAAAATGTGCAGATCGTCGAAGACCGTACATTTGGTAAACGACGCAAACGACGACGCAAGCGACGACGAATCAGTACTGAAGGTCAAGGTTGACAAACAGGATCGTAAGCGTGTTGCTAAAATACAAGTATCGCCATCTGGCGTAGCAAGGCAAACTGAACTGTCTTTTCAACTTGACACAGCAGCCACATGCAATATCCTCAGCTATGTCGACTACAGAAAGTTGGAGAAGCCTACAATGGGAGAAAGCACAGCAACACTAACAATGTATGACGGCACAGAAGTAAAACCAATGGGCACCTGCAAACTCAACCTCCATGCGTCAAAAGAACATTCGTTCCAAATCACTCCAACGAAGAACATGTCGTTGCTGTCTCTTGACACTTGCATTGAGTTGGGATTGTTGTCAATAAATGAAAACGTGCACATGCTTGACAACACACTAGAAATAACTGATTTGAACGAAACAATCGAACAATACAGTGATGTGTTCAAAGGACTGGGTTGCTTGCCTGGCGAATATGACATTGAACTTGACCCAAATGTGAGACCAGTGCAAAACCGACCTAGAAAAATACCACTGTCAATGAAGGCTGGTGTAAAAACGACACTAGAGAAACTAGATGTTATTGAGAAAGTCGAGGAGCCAAGTCAATGGATCTCGAACATGCAGCCGGTGCGCAAAGCGAATGGCACGATTAGGATATGTGTGGACCCCTCTGATTTGAATAAAGCGATCAGACGAAATCACTTCCAGATGCCGTCCATTGATGACGTCCTGCCGCAACTGACGAATGCGAAGATATTCTCTCTATGCGATGCAAAAGATGGGTTCCTGCAAATCAAACTCACAGAACGCAGCAGTCAGCTGACGACGTTCTGGACGCCATACGGCCGCTACACATGGAAGAGAATGCCGTTTGGAATCAAGTCGAGCCCAGAAGAGTTCCAGCGCAGACTGACAAATGCCCTAGAGAATCTCACGGGTGTAACAGTAGTTGCCGATGACATTCTGATCTACGGATGCGGAGACACCCAGGCTGAGGAGCGTCGAGATCATGACAGAAACCTGATCGAGCTACTGGAGCGAGCGAGGAACATCAACCTGAAGCTGAACAAAGCAAAATGTCGCTTCAACATGACCGAGCTACAGTACATAGGTCACGTCCTCACGCCGCAGTTCGTAATCATGTTATTCAATAAACGTACACAATCATTCACAAACAGAGCTTAGTATAATTGAAAAGGTAGAAATTTGTAAAAAGATATTAAGGTCGAACTCGACGCAATCTAGGGGCGTGGTAACAATAATCTGCCTCGTCTCTACAAGTGATCGAGTCATTTATTTTGCTTTGTGGAAGTCGCAGTTGAGACAAAGGAATTCAATAGAGGGTATACTATAATTCGTATTCGGTAGGTTGAAAGAAAAACGCTCATCCTGCCGGATTGACAGGCAGAACGTGGTTAGGTTAGACTGACGTCCTTGTAGAGAAGGAATCCTTAATAAGTGAAGTACGCACGTGCAGTGGTCTACGGATGCATAAACAGGCGTGCGTGAAATTGGTTTTCTGGGTAAGAGAGAACGGCTTTAAAAAGGTTGGTTTGAGAGACTTAGAGGAGGGGGCGGCGAAACTATCCACAGGGACGGTCGAAGATGTTTCTGGCATTACATTAGAATCGAAATTACAACGCTATATGGGACTGTTAGCCCATACTCTGTTTCCTTTAAAATTGCCGGCCGACGTTTTACATTTTAAATGTAGAGGCTCTGGGGACGGCGGAAATATAGTACGGCCAGATACACAGTTGATTTCACTTAGTTGAGGAGTCAAAGCAGTACTTACTTTATATCGACGACGTGTACATAAAGTGTTCTATATTATCCGTGAATAAATTCGACATGAAACTGGAATCAAGTGTTTCTACTTACCGACCACTCATACAGACACCTAGAATCGGGGTTGTAATTTAAGTCCGATTCTGGCGAGCGTGAACCCAACTTACACAACACACATACACTCCTGTATGTAAGATTGCTGCTTTTAAATGAAACACACCATTTATCAGACTGATCGAAACATGGCCGTCGTTTATTATCCGATCCAAACAACACCGGAGAAATCCGAAGTCAGCGGGATCCGTCCATAATACATAGGCTACCCGTATAACTTGCAGGGAGTGGCTATATTACATCCCTCTCTACCTTGATTACTTAGTCACATTTGTTAATTAAAGGAACATTGAACTGCAATAAAGTTTGTGACATGGATTCCTAATAAGTGTTCGTTGTGAAAACAGATGAACGCACAAACATGACATGTTATTTAACTGAACACTTAACTAGATAACGGATATGAAGGGCAGCGATACCGCCTACACCCTTTTATCGTGTAACTCACTATATCAAGAACGGGCAGCGATCCACCTACACCCAATTTCTAGATTTGCTCGATTAAGCGCTGTCGCTCTTTTCGAGCTCGTTGTGGACGGACAGCTTGCAGAGCAGGTGGCTTAAGCACCTCTTCGTCATCGTGACGGGTCTCAGACGACTCATCATCTGTTGGCGGGTCGTCGTCCGCATCTGTGTCCTCGGGATGATGTCGTGCGATTTCATCGGGCGACAAGCCTCGCACGCGACGGAACTTAGACACATTTCGCGTCACCGTGGACCCATCACCACGCACGGCGGTGACCATTGGTCCTTTCATTGCACTGACGATGAGCCATGTCGGTGCGAACGGAGTAGAGAGTTTGTTCACTCTAGGCTGCTGTACAAACAAAACCTCTCCCATTTGTAGGTTCACATGTGAAGCGTGTGCACGCTCGTCTAATACTCTTTCATTCTCGCTTTTGCACGAGCGTCTTGTCTGCGAACGACTTCATCTTATGGGTGCACGCTCTAAAGCGTTGGCAGCTCAGGTAGCTTAGTTCTCGATTCTCGACCAAACAGTAGTCGGTGAGGTGTGAACAACGTAAAACTATGCGGAGTAGATCGATAGTTTCGAAGAAACTGCTGCAGTTCGCGACTATATAGTCATGTTTAGTGGCTCCATCTAGCGGCGGTTGGAATTTGCAAGACACGGAATGCAACCCATGACGACTGCTTCCTTTACCTTATCTGTGTCTGGAAACCACACTTTGCTTCTGATCAGAGCTTTGGTCTTGCAGATGCCCTGATGACCCTCATGTGCCAACTGTATGACACGACTGCGAAGTGCTGTCGGGATGACAATGCGAGAATCTCGTAGCAGAAAGTCTCCATTCTCTCCCACTGTCAGTTCATCCCTCACTTCTCGGAATGCAGCAATGTCAGCTGACTCGTTGTTAGCTGTGTCATGCCAACGACTGTGCGGATGACCTCGATGACCTTGTTTAAGGTCGCGTCTTGTCTTGTGTGCACCTTAATTTCGTCGAGGGTGATGGCATTTGGCTTAGAGCTGTCAGCAATGATTGATGAAGTCCTAAGCCAGACTTTTGTTGCTGGATGTCTAGTCAGGTAGTCTGCCGGGTTGTCACGACAACATCTGTATTCTAGACGAATGTTGTAAACGCAGTGCCCACCTCGCAACTCGTAGCGGCGGGTTTGGCTTCTGCCATATGCCCAGCAGGGGCCTATGGTCCGTGATTATCGTGCATGCAGCGCCATCTGTGTACATGTTGAAGTGTTCGCAATCCCACACAACGGCTATTGCCTCACGCTGTTTGTGAGTAGCGTCTCTCCACGTCCGAGAGCGCACGGCTTGCGTATGCGACTGGTTTGCATTCTTGTGTAAGTATCGCTGCAACGCCAACCGGCCTGGCATCTACGAGTATCTCGGTTGGATTGTGAGAATCGTAGTAGATCTTGTATATCTTTCACCTTTTGCGGGTCAGGTGAAATTCCTTCCTTCGAGAACACATGTCGAAAGAAGCCGATCTTCGCTTTGTTAAACTCACACTTTGGCAAGTTAACTGTTAACCCGGACTTGTGCAGTCTGTTGAGACACTCTGACAGTACCCTGTCGTGATCTTCGTGGCTTGCACCGAACACAATGATGTCATCACTTTTGTTAATGGCGCCACTTATGCCGTTCAACACCGCCTGAATTGTGTGCTGAAATACTTCGGCCGCCGAGTTTATGCCAAAATTCAGTCGTTTGTACCGATACAACCCCATATGTGTTGAAAAGGTTGTTATAATTTATATATACAGTCCAGGACTAGCTGATGGTAGCCAGACCGAATATCTATTTTGCTGAATACTGTGGCCCCTTGCAGGCCTGTAATCAATTCATCGATTGTAGCCGTCACACGACGCGTGCGTAAGATGGCTTTGTTGACCTCTCTCATGTCGACGCATATACATATTTCGTTTGGACTTTATGGCTTTGGTGGCGTGACGATTCGCGACACCCACTCGGTAGGTTCTGTGACTTTCTCAATGACGTCTGCACGTTCAAGCTTTTCAAGCTCTTTTGTGACCTTGTCTCGCAGATGAAATGGCACTCGGCTGTGCTTGCGAGCTACCGGTGTGACAGACGTGTCAATGTGCAGCTTGACAGTGAAATTTGTCAGATTGCCTATACCCGTGGCAATGCCCGGATATTTGGCAATGATCTTGTCTGCTGTTTGTCGGTCGGACACAAAGTTGACTCCAACTCTCAGGACCCAAAGCTGCTCAGCAGTAGCCCTGCCCAGAAGTGAAGGCGAATCTCCATGAACGAGAAGAAATTCTGCGATTGTCGACTTGTTACCAATTTGCACGTCACACGTCACACGTGACGAGCTTACGCGCCACGATTGGCGGCGATCCATACGGATGTATGGGTCGTTTGCATGCTTCTAACTACTCGCCTCGCTCTCGCAGCTGCGCGGCTACAGTAGTGTTGATTATGTTGCATGATGCACCCGAGTCAATGATCATGTCAACCGGTCCATCTGCAATGATTGCTGTGATCATGCCAGAATGAGGCGTCAAAGTAAATACGTATTCATTTTCGTTGTTGTCGCTATGGGCAGCTGATTCTGCCATGTACCGTATTGGATTGACTGGCTGTACACGTTTCTTTTGCCACGTCTGTGAGCTGCGCTGTGACTGCTGCTTTGGTTTGCTTCGGCACATGACAGCGAAATGTCCACGCACTCCACATTTGTGACACTCTTTATCACGTGTGCACTTGCATTCGTCACTTGTATGGCCCTGTAAGCCACAGCGAGTACACCGATCGTGACGTTGCTGAGTGTTAGAATGTCTGTTGACCGGTTTACGAGTGTGCGTTTCGAATGGTATACGTGCTGACCTGTTGAATGCAGCATACACTGTGTTGTTTGCTGTGCCACGAGCCATGTCTTTAGCCTGGCGTTCTGACGATTCTCTCGTTTGCGCTATCTCGATCGCCCTGTTTAGCGTGAGATCCTTTCCTGCGGCCAGGAGTTTGGTACGCAACGAATCAGAACGACACCGATCGATTACTTGATCTCTGATGTACTCATCGACATTGTTCCCGTAATCGCATGACGATGCCAGCGTCGTAACCGTTTTCGCCTTCATGCTGTTCAGCGCGATCGAACATATGCCTGTTGTACGGGACGTTTGATTTAGGCGTGAAATAGTCCGTCAGTAGTTCTTTTGTCTTTTGAAACGACGACGACGACGTACCTGTTTCAGTTTCGGGGAATGTATCATAAATGTCCTGTACGCCTTCGCTCGCGGTGTGTAACAGCAAATCACGTGTTTGCTTGTCATCCGTACATCCTGACGCACTGGCCATCCTGTCAAAGTTTCGTATCCACTTTTTCCAACGTTCAGCCGTTGTTGAAGGCTCGTTTTGTGCATCGAAGGGCGGTAGTTGGGCCACATTGATCGGAACGGCCATGGTGATTCGGTACGGTAGGCGGTTGCTTACTTGTAGGCTTAGCAGGTTTGCTTAATTCTCGGCGCCATTGTAAGATTGCTGCTTTTAAATGAAACACACTATTTATTAGACTGAACGAAACATGGACGTCGTTTATTATCTGATCCGAACAACTCCGGAGAAATCCGAAGTCAGCGGGATCCTTCCGTAATACATAGGCTACCTATATAACATGCAGGGAGCGGCTATATTACACTGTGAGGTCGGACCCCAAGACGCACGCAGCCCTGAAGGGGTCCAGACTTTACAACCTGAGGTCATGTTGCTCACCGCGGTTTGCATTTGGAGTACTGCGCTTGCGCGATACGATCCAAGCATACCAACTTCGCGACGGCAGAAGTCCAGACGTCTATTGTGTCGGATAACGGCAGTCATAAAGACCTTAAACTATTATAAGACCCCTAGCTGTTGTTAATTGGGTTAGGCCGTCTTTGAAATACTTTGTGTGGTGGTTTCCTGTTGCGAACTTGGTTTAGGTTGACACTGAAAAATACGGCTTATTGATCACTCATGCCGGGAGTGGTGTGAATGTTGACGATTATGGACGGATGTCACGGGAATATTAGGTCAATGATATTGCCAAAATCGATTCGTGTGGGGTCATTCCCCATGATTTCCAATCCAAATTCACTCATTATTTCTAGTAGTCTGTTGTGTTTGCTGGCAGTTATAGTGCCTGTGGTTTGATGGTTGTCCCAATTGATATCAGGATGGTGAAAATCTCCTGCTATGACTACGTTAGGAGGATTTAGTTTGTGATCTATACAGGTTCGTCAAAGCTTCATGGAGAGCTTCGAGAGATTGGAGATGTTCATTGGGAGGGGGGGTGTCAGTAATAGGATGCAAAGTAAATGGATTTGTTTCGTTCAAAGTTGATTTTGTCCATACTATTTCACAATTGGAGTTAAGGTTTGGAAGTACGTGGTTCTGCAACGATGTCATCGCGGAAGGCAAGTACTCCACTGCCATCTCTGTCCTTTCTGATAGCATCATAGGTTGGTGGTATAAACTAGTAGGAGGGATAGTTTTCATCTACTTTGGTTTCGACTAGGAATATTATGTCGGGATTGTTTGATTGGATTGTTGCATTTAAATGGGTTGTGATTTCAATGCTATTGACGCCATTGGTGTTTATCAGAATAAAAGGTAAGTTCTTATATAGCGCTGTATCCTGTCCTCAGGGCTGCTCAAAACGCTAATTTACACTTTACTCCCTGGCAGACCTGTTCAATCGAACACCATCTCGACTTCTCTTGGAAGCATACAGTCACGCTGCAATTAATGCGCGAAGACTATTCGTACAAAAATTGCCACCACTGTCTATAGCAAGGTACTCATCCATATAGATGAGTGAACTGGAACAACGTTTAGTGAACGAACTTGCCCAATGTTCGACACCGCCTCACAAGATTCGAACCCGCTGAATGTGTTTTGTCTGGTTTTCCTGGGTCGTTGAGGGGTTGGTGCATTTCAGGGATTTGTTCAAAACACTGGATCTTGAGTTTCGGCTGTGTTCGGATGTGATTTCATTATAGCTGTGGTTGCCACTATCCAGTGGATCAAAAGGGATAGCTGTAGAAATGTTTGTGTCTCTGAAGAAAGAATTTGAGAAGTTGACGCTATCGCATTTGGGGCAAGCACACGAGCATGATGAATTAATTAATATTTTTAATTTGTTGTTGTTTATTTTACAGCAGTGTGTGTGTGTGTATCCAGTTTTGGCAGTGGTCGCATTGTATTGCATGGTGGTCATTTAAGACTTCTCTGTGACAAATGCCACAGGGTGCCGAGCAATTGGAACAATGCCATGGTGTGTGTAGGTATCTGTATGTGTTATTATAGTCATGTATGGCTATTCCAGCACATTTCATGTGCACTGTCCTGTTGCAGTCACTACAGGTTAGGCTGGGTCCATTGGATTTTATTGATTTTACATGTGTAACATTTAATCTGGGTTGACTTGGACATCTCCCGACAGTAGGAGGCATAACAAAAGAGTGAGTTTAGTTGTCGTCCTGTCAGTACTGGGTTTGTGTAGTGGTGGAATGACTACCGGTGTAGTAGTCCGGTGGAGCTGCTGGATTTAAAACATTTTAGGTGTGCAATGGTTTTCCAGATAGGACTGTAAATGTAGTTGGTTTTGGCAGAGTTGGTATGTTGTCTGGGATTGGTGGTGACATCGTAGTTCTCATTGTAGTTGTTTTGAAAGAGGTCAATTTGAAAGCTCTCAGATTCGGAATCATTAAAAGTCTAAAGGTGATTTGCAAACATGCACATTGTATATTTAAAAGTACACCTTGGATTAATATGATGCATGGAGCCTGCCATGATTCTGTTTTGCCTGGTGATGGTTATGCAAAAGTATATATTTACATTTGTGTTCACGAGTCAAACTGAACCCGAGCTAACACGATATTTGGCAGATACTTCCCTGTGTGCAGTCTGTGCACTCAGTTTATTGTATATTGTGTTTATTTCAGGTTGATTTCTGATGTTCTATAAATAGAACTAGTCTATGTATCTCTCTGTATCTATATATTATGTTGACGGATCAATCTTGATCATTATACAGCGGTTGGTTTATTGGAAGAAACCAAAAGAAAAAAATATAAAAAGACCAAAAGTATGACAGAGAAGAAAAATTGTCGTTGTCTTTTTTCAGGTATCGTGTCTAGGCCAGTTCGGCAACCGTAGCGGTCCCCGGAGATAAACCCCGGCCGACACAGCCCTAGTCCCTCATTTACCCTACTTCGGACAAGAACAAATAAATTAGAAGGAAAGCTGGGCAAGCTCCCGTTGGAATATACCCAAACTGGGAGCCTCAGCAACATGTGCTGGAATGGAGTTCCACACAGGAATGACCCTGGGGAAAAAAACTGAAGTTAAAGACGTCTGTGCGCGCGGGAAACTGGCAGACCGTTAGGGGATGCTTGAATCTGGTTCTTGATGAGACAGGGGAGAGGTAGGTCTGGGAATCGAAGTCAACGTAGTTGTGGATGATATTGAAAAACACGCTCAGTTGTGTCTCGGTGCATTTTGGGGGCCAGATACTCCCACTGTAGATGGTCTATCATGGATGTTACACTGCTGGTGTTATGCTATATGTTGGCGACGTATCTCGCGGCCTTCCTTTGCACAGATTCAACTTTAATTACTTGGTTCTGATGGTGAGGATCCCAGTGGCACTACAATATTCAATGTGGGGTCTCACCAGGGCTTTGTAGGCATTAATGTTTATGTCATCACTGGTCGACTTCAAATTCCGCTTAAGGAAACCCAACATACTAAACACATAGGCTTAAACTCGAGGGTGAAACTCACTGGGGGCCATGATTCACAGGGGCATTCGTAAAGCCAGGTTTACCGCATGATGATTGATAAATTCTAAACACATCTTTCTGTTTATATTTTATCCCACTTATGACATTAAATTAGACACAAATATATAACACAAAACAATGTTATAATGGAGATTTACTGGTGGGCATTATTTCAATGGATATTGAATGGATTAAATGCGTCATTGTGCCATGCACCACATGGCTTACGGTGCGTGATAAAAGGGAACCACGCTGGCTATCGCTTTTAAGAAACTAATAACACTAGTAACGTGTAAGAGAACCAACATGGAAATAAATATACTTCTTTCTGTATTATCTTAATAATATATTAATACACTTATTAATTTTATTATATTTTATATATTGTATAATCGTAACTTCCACTTTTTGTTATTTTTTTGAGCGAAGTTACAAGACATCCATTCCTGTCATTGGTTGTTACCTGTTTAATCACACATTTGTTGAAATGAGTCCTCAGACGGCCTCAAAATAATGAGAATCAAAGAAAATTGTACCTAACTGCTATACTTGAAAACCTAGCTAGTGCTGGTTAGATACTCAATATGTCTACGTATTGTTAATTCACAATGTATCGGTATCAAACTTCCAGAAGTATCACACTACCTCAATATATTGAGGGTCGATCTAATGCTAGTTCGAAATATACCACAAAGCATCAAACTTTCCATAATTTGTGATACTTTGTTATTTCTAGTGTAAAACCAGCACTACTGTCACTATTATATAAGCTACATTTTGTATTGAGTCGATCAAATAAAAACATAGCAATGTTCAGCCAGAGGTAGTGAGTTTCTTATTCTCCACATCTAATTTGTCCTTCAGCATTTTAGTTAAGATTGTTGCTGAACATGTAGACAAAATAAATAAAAAAATTCTCGAAATGACCAACAAACAACAAAGTTCGATGTCAATGTTAGACAAGATCGGAAAGGTAGTTTCTATCCAGTACAAGGAGGTCGTGCTGTCATTAACTGGCCTATAATTTTATCTAACCCATTATGCAGTAATTAACGTCTCAGACTAGGCTAGTGAAATATTATCAACTGTGATATTCAAGGGCGCAGCGCATACCATACAAAGATGTCGCCAGTGATGAATGTTCCACGAGTTTAATTGCCACATTATCCATCATCATTATTGTCGTTGCCCACAGTTTATAGTCAGCGGTTGTAATCGTCACTTTGCAAACAAAAGCTTCACAATGGAAGGTAGCCAGCGTGCTCTGTTAATGTCACACTGTATGTCTGACCTATTTTTACACACAAAAAACTACAGCAACGACCGTTGTATGGTATCACATAATGACTTAGAATGTTATTCGACCACAAATACACTATGTGACAATTGTCACAATACTCCAAAAATATTACCTAAATTGTGTTGATGTTTTAACGATTTGTTGTTGAATGTGTTAAACTTGTGCTCGAAAGTAATTAATCAAAACATATTGTCATACTTAATTGTTATTGCAGTTATAAATGTTTTAACTTTGCGTTGGAATGAAGTTGATATAGCATCGATTCACGTAGTAAAGAGAAATGTATTATAACATGTGTTAATGTCAAGATAGTATGATTTGGCCAATACAATAAGGGACCTACTTGAGCATGTGTACAAATAAATAAATAAATATACTTATATAGCTCCAACACTAGTTAGAAACTATTCAAGGCGCTTTACATGTAAAATAGTAATAAATCAAAAAAGTTATTAATTAAGTAAACAAATGAATATTACAAAAACATTATCTTTAAATATTAGTATTATCGTGTCATATAAACAAAAGATAATTGATAAAAGCTTAATGCCAAGTCTAAAAGTCACAATAGCAGTTAAAATATTGATTAAAAGAGAGTGTTTAAAATGCTCTTAAAAGTCTCAGTGTTCATTATATGCATTGAAAACAAGTAGATCACTCTGCAGATCCGGGACTACTGCGGCTACTGGAGTTAAAATATCGATTAAAATACAATGTTTTTAATGCGCGTTTAAAAGCTGCTTCACTGTTTAGTTCACGTATTGATGTGGGTAATTCGTTCCAGAGGTCCGGAGATGCAGCCAAAAAACTCGCGTCTCCGACTTTGCATCTTGTTCGCGGTCTCGCAAGTTGACGATTTCCCGCTGACCGAAGGGACCTGCTGGGCACGTAGAGGCACACAAGCTCACTCGGGTACACGGGCCCACACTTGTTGACAGCTCTGTGTACGAATACCAGGACCTTGAAACGAACGCGTTCTTGTACTGGCAGCCAATGTGTGTCTTGGAGCACTGGCACACAGATTTTAACAACCCCCCTGCCTCCCATCTTCGAATGTCATGTCTGACAGTGTTGAGTGATTGAGTGAGGGTCAAAGCCAAAATTTATGTCACAACAAAAAATGCACCCCGTTGTCATGTCTGACCGAACCGACAGCTGCATGCCAAGTTCCTATGCCAATGTAATGTATGTGCTACTTTGTTACATGACAGATGTGTCCGACTGGTGATGTTGAGGAGTTTGATGAAGATGACGAAGTGTCGGAGAAGAAGTTCGCTTGGACTCTTATTATGGAACACAACCGCAAGAAGAAGTCTGGCAGCTTCCAGTCAATGGGTATGACATATTATACACACACACACACACACACACACACACACACACACACACACACACACACACACACACACACACACACACACACACACATACACACACACACACACACACACACTCACACACAGAAGACAGTTTCCGAGAGTATACATGTATAAATTATGTTTGTTGTGACATAAATTTGAAACAGTTTTTTGGCACTAATGCAATATACTTCTCAACCTTTTAAAGTTCGCGGCACGCATTACAGCTTGATCAACGTGGCACACCGAGTTCACTCTTGATAAAGAGTGTTTGTTGGTTGGGATAGATAGGGCTAGAGGACCTCTCGTTATAACACCAGTAACCAGATATCAGAATTAACCTCCTTTGTCCTGACAGCCCTTTTAATAGTTTTGGTGTCGGATTCTGATGGAAATCAAGTGGCACAAGAGAATGCTAAAAACAGACTGTCATCAAGAACCAGAGAAGGTAACAAATATACCTGGCATGATAATAATTTTTTCAGATTAACCCCTTTTCCTCTGGGGTGTGATTTGTTTTGGTGTCAGATGGAACCATCAGATATTGAAATATAAAACAGCATTTTCACCCCCATAATCCACATGTTTCCTTGAAAAATGTTGTATAAAAGCTTCCTTTGGTGTTTATTTTTCCTTTTTTAAATGATAAACTGTTACATCCATCATTTGATGAAATGTCAATCCGACACCGAAACCCATGTTATCCGAAGAAATCACAATTAGAAGTCATAGATTCCCAGTAACACATCAATATTTGATATCATATAATAACTGTTATGAATGTGACTCTGGAACGTGTGAAATCTTTGAACATTGAAATGTCATCTAAATGTCATGCAAAGGCTGTATCAGGGTACATAGGCCTACATGTACATGTGGTATATTTTCAACAAACTCCGGTTTAACTTAGCTCAAAAACTATGGATACAGTGCTTAATAATGAAGTTTCTCATTGCTTCACCATGCTTCATAAGTATTAATGTTGAGAAGTTGACCTCACACAGGTATGTTGTCATAAATCATAGCAACACATCAATGGTACGATCAGCGACGGATTGATATTCATTTTTCACATGGACCCAAAATATGTCCTGGGGCACATCAAAGAACTTAAGTATGAAGTATGAGGGTGCGATTGCTCCTGAAGTCTATTAGTTCCTCTCAAACGTTTAGAGGAAGCTCCCCAGCGGACACCTCTTCGGATGACGCGAAAGAATCACAAACCCAGTCATACTGTTCAGTGCCAGTCTACTGGAAATAATGCTGAATTGTTTTGCAAAGCATAACTATATGTTCTGCTATGATATTCAGTAGTGTATGTTCAGGATGTGTGTTATTCATCTCTTTAAACATCTCCAGTGAGCAATATCCTAGTGTTTAGTACACCAATAATAAATAAAATAAAATAATGTCGGAATAATGATGGATGCGGGTGAACTAATAAAAACAAACACACATCTCTGGCCGTCTTCTTTTCCTCTCAAGATACACATTTTTACTTTTTATTTTAATGACCAGTGTGCCACGACACACTTGGGAGGTTGAGTGGGCACACCGTCACCAGTGTGCCACGACACACTTGGGAGGTTGAGTGGGCACACCGTCACCAGTGTGCCACGACACACTTGGGAGGTTGAGTGGGCACACCGTCACCAGTGTGCCGCGGCACACCGGTTGATAAGCACTAATATAGAGCAAAGGTTGCAAATGTGAATCACATTTTACTTTCACATCAGTTGTTAAACACTAAATTTAAGAATTTAGCTTGTGTTTTGTTGGATTATATAAAAACAAATTTGAGAACGTTTTTTGAAAATAAGAAACTTTAATACTCAGTTCTTTTTCTGTTGGAATTTAGTGAATTTTTAGCAGTCTATCCGGTAGATGCTGCAGTCCCACACTTCTACATGTAGTATTGTATACACTTTTATGCCTATATGCCTTTTTTACCTGCAGCCAATAGAAAGGACAAATAAAATACTTTAATATACTTTTGAAATGTAGAAAACATTAGTATTCTGTAATTTTTTATTGTGTACAATTAAACATTTTGTTTAATTTTCAGGCTTTTCATCTGGAGTTTTCAATGCAGTCATCCGAAAAGGATACAAGATACCCCTATTCAGAAGAGGGTTGGTACTGTGGTTGTAGAAAAACTTCCAGCCTTACTCTGGCAGAAAATATTTCTTTTAGATCATAGCAACTATGGCATGATTTATTCTTGTTATTTAAAATTGTTATAATTTAAACATCTATAGATCTGTTATCATTATACATGTTTATTTGTCTTGATCTATTTATTTATACATTGATCAATTTGAAGTATTTATGTTTGTCAAACAATAATTGTTAATCGTTTATAGTATTTTTGGATTTTATTAAACATTGCAAGATGTCCCACCAGAAACGTATTTGTAATGCAGACTGTCATGTGACCTGTTGCTTAGCAACATGATCCATTGCTTCATCAAAAATGGGTGTCGTACACGGGTACCTGTGATACATTCCTTTGAATATTTCGTTGAGATTCTGGATTCAAATGTTTTTCTTTGCAAAAAAACATGGTAAGGTTGTTTAAGAGACAATTGCATGCTGGGAGGGTAGATTGATTTAGTAGCGATGGAGCCCTTGTACGTGTAGTGCACGTGTATAAATGTTTCTATTCGTCAAAACTTGACGGAGGTTACACGTGTAATTTTGAAGGTAACCTAGGGAAGCAGCGATATACTGGGTAAATGAGTTTCACTTGTCATCAGACCTGAGATATATGATGACATTATAAGCAGTGCGAGGATTTACCTCAAAGTTCTTTACACTTCTCGCCCCGGCATATCTGTTCAATCAGACATCATTTTCACTTCTCTGGGAGCTTTCACCTAAGATACATGATGACATTCTACAATTACTTCTCGAGGCCTGTTCTAATCGTGTACACAATTGCACATACTCCCACAACCAGCCAGTATACAGTTGTACTAAATACTAGCTACAGCACCCCACAAGCAGTACTTGTGTCCACTACTCATGATTGACGTGTGTTGGCACTTCCCCTGCAGGTGTTCCAGGGCTCACTCGCGACCTGACAGCAATGGTGTGCTGTTCTTCCCGGGAATGTTTGCAAACTTTGATTTGGACCACAGTATGCATGATGAGTTCGACACAGGTACGTTTGACATGCACGCAGGCACACACAGACACCACACACATGCACACGTACACAGCACTCGCAGACACCACACACATGCACACGTACACAGCACGCGCAGACACCACACACATATACACTTACACAGCGTGCACAGACACCACACACATGCACACGTACACAGCATGCACACACACCACACACATGCACACGTACACAGCATGCACAGACACCACACACATGCACACAGTATGCACAGACACCACACACATGCACATGTACATAGCACACACAGATAACAGACATATCACACATGCTGTTGTGTGTTGTTGTGTTTTGATGTTACAGGACATGAGACGTCAGTTTGCCCAGTTGCTGCATCAGTTGGGATCATGGGATTCATCAAGTCAGATAACCCGAAAGCAGCTGATGCCAACCACAACTTAGGTACAAATGCTGGGCGCAGCAGAGCACGCTGGCAGAGATGAAACAGAAATACCTCATTTGCACTTTTATAACAATGTAATGCAATGGAATATAACTTATCTTTATGCTGTGTTTATTCAATAATTTGTTAATTATTGTACAAAGAAATAAATTATACACAAATTGTGTTTTTTTGTTTAGACTGGTAGACGTTTTGCTAATGTTACCATTATGTGTTATACCAGATATCTGCATTATGTGCAATATCTGTACTGTACTGTACATATATATATATATGTTGTATGTACTGTGCTATACAGACATGTTTTGTATGTCTACAGTGCTGTACAGACATCTGTTGTATGTGCTCTATGTACTGCACAGATGTTTTGTATGTGTTCTGTGCTGTACAGACATGTATATATATATATGTACTGTGCTGTACATACATGTGTTTATATGTACTGTACTGTACATACATATGTTTTATGTACTGTGTTGTACAGACATATGTTGTATGTGTACTGCACTATACAGACATTTGTTGTATGTGTACTGTGCTGTATAGACATGTATTGTGTGTGTACTGTGCTGTACAGACATGTGTTGTATGTGTACTGTGTTGTACAGACATGTATTGTGTGTGTACTGTGCTGTACAGACATGTGTTATGTGTGTTCTGTGCTACATAGACATGTGTTGTATGTGTACTGTGCTGTACATACATGTTTTGTATGTGTACAGTGCTGTACAGACATCTGTTGTATGTGCTCTCTGTGCTGCACATATGTTTTATATGTGCTCTGTGCTGTACATACATGTATATATATGTACTGTGCTGTACATACATGTGTTTATATGTACTGTACCGTATGTACATATGTTTTATGTACTGTGCTGTACAGACATATGTTGTATGTGTACTGCACTATACAGACATTTGTTGTATGTGTACTGTGCTGTATAGACATATATTGTATGTGTACTTTGCTGTACAGACATGTGTTGTGTGTGTACTGTGCTGTATAGACATGTGTTGTGTGTGTACTGTGCTGTACAGACATGTGTTGTGTGTGTACTGTGCTGTACAGACATATGTTGTATGTGCTCTCTGTGCTGCACATATGTTTTATATGTGCTCTGTGCTGTACATACATGTATATATATGTACTGTGCTGTACATACATGTGTTTATATGTACTGTACCGTATGTACATATGTTTTATGTACTGTGCTGTACAGACATATGTTGTATGTGTACTGCACTATACAGACATTTGTTGTATGTGTACTGTGCTGTATAGACATGTATTGTATGTGTACTTTGCTGTACAGACATGTGTTGTGTGTGTACTGTGCTGTATAGACATGTGTTGTGTATGTACTGTGCTGTACAGACATGTGTTGTGTGTGTACTGTGCTGTACAGACATGTGTTGTGTGTGACCTGTGCTGTACATAGGAGTTTATTTGTCACAGACAACAAACAGCTGGTGAAGGCAATCATCTGTCACACATTTCCTATACTTTTTTTGTTACAAAAGTAAGTTGTGACCATTACAGGGTGACCTGAATTGCGAGGTGGCTGTATTACACAGGTGACCATAAAGCAAGGTTCGACTATACACAAACTTAAATGTTTGTTTTTTCTGTATATCAATGTGTGCCACCAGTGACGAGTGGACAGTGTGCGAGTATTGTTGTCCACAGGAGTTGTAGATAGAGCTTGAACGGCTATTGGCCTACAAAGTGACCCACCCGGGGACGAGTTTCTGTCAGCCCCAGGACAAGGAGGGCGTTCTACTTCAGGCCATCGTTGATCTCATCACCACTGAGGATGTCTGCATGGACAGCTCTGGTATCAGACTGCTCTCGTAACATGGTGACACAGCGACACTGACAGTGGTGACACCGGCTGTGGTGACAAGGTGACAGTGGCTTTGGTGACAGGGTAAAACTGGCTGTGTTTACAGTGTGACGACACTGGCTGAGGTGTTAGGGTGACACTGGCTTTGGTGACAGGGTGACACTGGCTGTGTTTTCAGTATGACACTGGCTTTGGTGACTAGGTGACACAGGCTGTGGTTACAGTGTGACACTGGCAGTGGTGACAGGGTACGTGACACTGTCAATGGTGACAAACTTACACAATGGTGGTGACAAGGTGACAGTGACATTGGTCACAGTGTAACACCAACAGTGATTACAGTGTGACATCAACAGTGATGACAGGGTTACACCGACTGTGGTGACAAGGTGACACCAACAATGATGACAGGGTGACACTGACTGTGGTGTGAGGTTGACACAACAGTGATGACAGGGTTACACTGACAGTATTGGTGACAGGGTGACACAAACAGTGATGACAGGGTGACACTGAATGTAGTGTGAGTGTGACACAACAGTGATGACAGGGTGACAATGACATTGGTGACATCACAGTTATGGTTGTTATAGCACTGATGTCATGCAGACAGTTGACATAGATGATATAAATAAGAATACATTTCATGTAGACCATCCAAACTTTAAAATGGCTGAATGTTTGAAATGTGTCATTCTGAAGACATCAGGTGACATCTGATTTGAATATAACATCAGATTGAATGTGACATATAATTGAGTGTGACAGAGTGACTTAGCAATAGGGTCCATTGCTTCATCAAAAATGGATGTAATACACGGGTACCTGTGATACATTCCTTTGAATATTTCGTTGAGATTCTGGATTCAAATGTTTTTCTTTGCAAAGAAAACATGGTAAGGTTGTTTAAGAGACAATTGCATGCTGGGAGGGTAGATTGATTTAGTAGCGATGGAGCCCTTGTACGTGTAGTGCACATGTATAAATGTTTCTGTTCGTCAAAACTTGACGGAGGTGACGCATGTAATTTTGAAGGTAACCTAGGGAAGCAGCGATATACTGGGTAAATGAGTTTCACTTGTCATCATACCTGAGATATATGATGACATTATAAGCAGTGCGAGGATTTACCTTAAAGTTCTTTACACTTCTCGCCCCGGCATATCTCTTCAATCAGACATCATCTTCACTTCTCTGGGAGCTTTCATCTAAGATACATGATGACATTCTACAATTACTTCTCGAGGCCTGTTCTAATCATGTACACAATTGCACATACTCCCACAACCAGCCAGTATACAGTTGTACTAAATACTAGCTACAGCACCCCACAAGCAGTACTTGTGTCCATTACTCATGATTGACGTGTGTTGGCACTTCCCCTGCAGGTGTTCCAGGGCTCACTTGCGACCTGAGAGCAGTGGTGTGCTGCTCTTCCCGGGAATGTTTGCAAACTTTGACTTGGACCACAGTATGCATGATGAGTATGAAACAGGTACGTTTGACATGCACGCACGCACACACATACACCACACACATGCACACATACACAGCACGCGCAGACACCACACACATGCACACGTACACAGCACGCGCAGACACCACACACATATACACTTACACAGCGTGCACAGACACCACACACATGCACACGTACACAGCATGCACACACACCACACACATGCACAGACACCACACACATGCACACAGTATGCACAGACACCACACACATGTACATAGCACACACAGATAACAGACATATCACACATGCTGTTGTGTGTTGTTGTGTTTTGATGTTACAGGACATGAGACGTCAGTTTGCCCAGTTGCTGCATCAGTTGGGATCATGGGATTCATCAAGTCAGATAACCCGAAAGCAGCTGATGCCAACCACAACTTAGGTACAAATGCTGGGCGCAGCAGAGCACGCTGGCAATGGTGTGCTGTTCTTCCCAGGAATGTTTGCAAACTTTGATTTGGACCACAGTATGCATGATGAGTATGAAACAGGTACGTTTGACATGCACGCACGCACACACATACACCACACACATGCACACATACACAGCACGCGCAGACACCACACACATGCACACGTACACAGCACGCGCAGACACCACACATATGTACACTTACACAGCGTGCACATACACCACACACTTGCACACGTACACAGCACGCAGAGACACCACACACATGCACACAGCACGCACAGACACCACACACATGCACACAGCACGCACAGACACCACACACGTGAAAACGTACACAAAACGCACAGACACCACACACACACACACACACACCACACTCATGTACATAGCACACACAGACACTGCACACATGTACACAGCACGCACAGATACAACACACATGCACACAGCACGCACAGACACCACACACATGCACACAGCACGCACAGACACCACACACATTGTTAAATTTTGTTCACCCAACCTTGCCTGTGTTGGTCCCTTTTATCTGGTGTCTATGCCAATGGAAGTAAAAGATCCCACTCAGGGAAATGGAAAAAAACCTGTTGTTTACTCACTGAGCTGGGATCCCATTATCTAAACTCCCAATGCCAGAATAATCAACCAAATGATTAAGGGCATTTACTGGAAGAAGAATGTCTGAGGTCAGTTGTATTGTGTTTAGATGTTACAGGACATGAGACGTCAGTTTGCCCAGTTCCTGCATCAGATGGGATTCATCAAGTCAGATAACCCGAAAGCAGCTGATGCCAACCGCAACTAAAGTACAGAGGTTGGGCGCAGCAGAGCACGCTGACAGAGATGAGGCAGAAATACCTCAAAGACAATTATAACAATAAATGGTCGAAATTTGCATAGCACCCAAATCTACAATAAAATGCTCTTGGTTGCTTTACATAGAGTAGTTTACAACTGATTTAAAGAGTAAATCTAAAAAAGTTGGACACTTAATTAAACGACAATAACTGAATCGTCATAATAAATTATGCCCAAAGAAGTGATTTCTGTGTTGATCTTATGCCTGTCTTTGAACGTGGAATGTAACTTATCTTGATGCAGTGTTTATTCAATAATTTTTTAATTGTAGAAATAAATAAATTATATACAAATTGTTTTTTGTTTTTTTAGACTGGTAAACGTTTTGTTAATGTTACCATTATGTGTTATACCAGGTATCTGCTTTATGTGTGACATGTCTACTGTGCTGTACAGACACGTGTTATATATGATCTCTGTGCTGCACAGATGTGTTGTATATGCTCTGTGCTGTACAGACATATATTGTGTGTGTGTGTACTGTGCTGTACAGACATGTGTTGTGTGTGAACTGTGCTGTACAGACATGTGTTGTGTGTGTACTGTGCTGTACATACATGTGTTGTGTGTGTACTGTGCTGTACAGACATGTGTTGTGTGTGAACTGTGCTGTACAGACATGTGTTGTGTGTGTACTGTGCTGTACAGACATGTGTTGTGTGTGTACTGTGCTGTACAGACATGTGTTGTGTGTGAACTGTGCTGTACAGACATGTGTTGTGTGTGAACTGTGCTGTACAGACGTGTGTTGTGTGTGTACTGTGCTGTACAGACATGTGTTGTGTGTGTACTGTGCTGTACAGACATGTGTTGTGTGTGTACTGTGCTGTACAGACATGTGTTGTGTGTGTACTGTGCTGTACAGACATGTGTTGTGTGTGAACTGTGCTGTACAGACATGTATTGTGTGTGTACTGTGCTGTACAGACATGTATTGTGTGTGTACTCTGCAGTACAGACATGTATTGTGTGTGTCTACTGTGCTGTGCAGAAATGTGTACTGTGCTGTACATACATGTATTGTGTGTGTACTCTGCAGTACAGACATGTATTGTGTGTGTACTGTGCTGTACAGACATGTGTTGTGTGTGAATTGTGCTGTACAGACATGTGATGTATGTGTACTGTGCTGTACAGACATGTATTGTGTGTGTACTGTGCTGTGCTGACATGTGTTCTATAGTGTACTGTGCTGTACAGACATGTATTGTGTGCGTGTAGTGCTGTACAGACATGTGTTGTATGTGACCTGTGCTGTACATATGTGTTTATTTGTCACAGACAACAAACAGCTGGTGAAGGCAATCATTTGTCACAAATTTCTTATGCTTTTTTTTCAAAAGTAATTTGTGACCGTCCCAGGGTGACCTGAATTGTGAGGTGGCTATATTACGGAGGTGACCATACAGCAAGGTTCGACTATACACCAACTTAAATGTTTGGTTTTTCTGTATATCAGTGTGTGCCACCAGTGACGAGTGGACAGTGTGCGAGTATTTTTATGCAGAGGAGTTGCAGATAGAGCTTGACCGGCTATTGGCCTACAAAGTGACCCACCCGGGGGCGAGTTGCTGTCAGCCCCAGGACAAGGAGGGCGTTCTACTTCAGGCCATCATTGATCTCATCACCACTTTATTACGCCTGCATGGTAAGCTCTGGTGTCAGACTGCTCTTGTAACATGGTGACACAGTGACACTGACAGTGGTGACAGTGGCTTTGGTGACAGGGTAAAACTGGCTGTGTTTTCAGTGTGATGACACTGGCTGTGGTGACTGGGTGATACTGGCTGTGGTGACAGGGTGACACTGGCTGTGTTTTCAGTATGACACTGGCTTTGGTGACTAGGTGACACTGGCTGTGTTTACAGTGTGACACTGGCTGTGGTGACATGGTGACACTGGCTGTGAGGTCAGGATGACACTGGTTTTTGTGACACGGTAATACAAGACTGTCAGGAGTAACGAATTAAGCGCTTTGAGCAGTCTAAAGGACTGGGTACTGCGATATATAAAGACTTACCTTCTTGTGCTCTAAAGATTCACGTATGTACATGTGTTGGCCTTACAGTGTTACACGGAAGGGTTCATTATTTAACAAGATTTAACAAGAATGCCACCCAGAGAATTAACTCTAGGTAGCAGGTGGACAAGGAAGCCCTTGGCTTATCGAGAGTCCGACCCTTATATCTATGTGTATCCCGCCTGTCTGAGGTATGTGTCGATTTTATTTTTAAACATATTCACGCTACTAGCACCCACACAATCAGCAGGTAATCTGTTCCATTCATTTACAGTCCTTTGTGAAAATTAAAACTTTCTTATATCCAATCTACTCTGCTCCTTTGCTAATACAAGATCATGTCCTCTAGTCCTTCTATCTTTCTTAACTGAGAAAAACATATTTCTATCAATATTTTCATAACCCTTCAATATTTTAAACACTTCTATCTGATCTCCTCTCAATCTCCTGGTCTCTAGTGTTGTTAAACCGCATTTTTTTAGGCGTATTTCGTAACTAAGATCCCTCAGATTTTGTATCATTTTAGTTGCTCTCCTCTGCACTCTTTCTAGCATATCTATGTCCTTCCTGCGATATGGCCTCCACGCTTGAATACAATATTCTAAATGAGGCCTAACTATTGTTTTGTACAGCGGTATTATTAGCTCTTTTTCCTTATACGTTATGTTTCGCCTAATTAATCCAAGGATTTGATTTCCCTTTGAAGCTGCAATTCCGCACTGCTCTGAAATCTTCATAATTAATATATAATTATTATTCGCAATGATAAAATGCATTTGTGTTATATTACGTATACGACCAATGCTCATGACAGAAGGATATTCATATGGTGATGCAGATTATAATGACGTTACATGGGAGAGAATACGTCAATTTTCCTCAATTATGCTGATTAGCTAGATTCATGTATTTATATGTATACCTTATATCAAGGGGGCATTATAATTATTATACATAATGTTACCTGTTAAATGTACTTGCGCTATGTTACATGTACGATAGATGCTCATGAGAGTAACATAATTATAATTATTCTTAGCATAATCATGTTATATAGGACTAATAGGAGACGAATTAAACAAGTAATTACAGATTGCATATTTCGATACCAAAAAGCATGTCATTAAAAAACTAACGCAGTGTAAAACTATTTTAATGTCTATGTATGTTGTTTTGTTCTCTGAATATAATTGGTGCATATTTACGTACACGCATCTGGATTACTTGAGGTTTACAGAAACATTTTCTTGCTCATTCTTAGTCCCAAAATTAAAATCGTTACAAAATCGCAGGTAAAAGCTATTAGGAGGCCCCAACATAAACTTGCGTAATGTTAACAATGTTCCCCAACTTGTTTAGCTGTATACTTTTGATATGTTATCGAGGAGATATGCTTGCTTTCAAAACTGTAAGAATTGCTTCTGTTGCAATTTGCAATATGACCCTATTTTTGTAATAAATATCCTAGACTAACCACGCATATCGGTCGGTGAAAGTCCTTCATTCATGACAACAATATAGGGACAGCCTCAGCCCAGTGCTGTTTATCTTCTAGCTACCTCGAGGAGCGTACCTTCAAAACACTACTGTTAAGTTCAAAACACTATCCCAACGTACTCTCAAGACCCTACCCAATGTCAAAACACTACCGTTATTACATTTTACCAGCCAAGTACACAAGTTACCTTAGGTAATCATCCTATACACTAAGGTCGAGTTCGTAATCGTTGGAACCAATTAGGCAACGGGAATAAATAGTTAGTGTGAAATGTCATAACATATTAATGCATAGACATGGGACACATATGGTTCTGCCCCCCATTAAATGTGAGCGTGAATGTTTGTTTTTGTGGCGAGCGTCAATGGCGGGTGGAAATGTAAATTTTATGAACGATTAATGTGAATTTGTGTAGACTGTGAAAGGTGTGTGCAATTGGAGGGCAATCATTTCATCGTTTTCTGCCCCCCCCCCCCCCCCCCAGTAATAGGCGGCGCGGTGGCGAACATTTTTTCCAAAGCAATCACAGTCGAGCCAACCGAGACAGCCACAAGGTGAAAGAAAATGTGAGCATTGGCGACGGCGAACATTTTGTAGTGGGGCTGAAGCTCCGGTATCCCCTATATGAATTTCGTTCCCGCGTCACTGTTTCAATGTCATTATTATAATTAGTTATAATTTGAATTAGTTATGGTTGAGGTTAGTCACAGTGTAAGAGCGTCGGAACCAGTCAAACGACGGGAATAAATAGTTGGTGTGATAATCAGATGAGGGGAATCAATAATTATTCATTAGGGCTAAGATCAATGGGGTAATTAGTTATGGATAAAGTCATTTATGAAGGGTTATTGTTATATTTACTGCACAATCGTTATAACCAATCGGACGGTAGGAATAAATCATCATTTTTTTAATTAGGGTTAAGGTTATTATTAGTTATGGTTGGAGTCAGATGTGACTGAAGAAGACAGACATGCAAATTATAATTTTAAATAGTACAATTCATTTATTTATTATAAACATGGTATGTAGTTGCAACAATAGGGGTCAGGAGACTCCTCTAAGACTTTGATAGTCGCTCTCGATGAGCTACCTAATAAACCAACATTAAACTAAATCATTGGACAAATAAAATGTCTTTCTTAAAAAAAAAAATTAAACTGAATATATTAATAATATATCTGATTGTATATGTATGTACACGCGTAGGAAGCGGGCATGAGTGTGAGCGTGTGTGTGGGGTCATGTATGATTGCGGTTATCGTAATCGTTGTAACCAATCAGAGGACGGAAATAAATAGTTAGTGTGAAATGTCCTTGTTAATTAGGTTATGATTATTATAAGTTATGATTTTAATTAGTTGTGGTTGAAGTTGGGATTTTTTATTATTCATTGAAAAGATTAGGGTTATTATCAGAATTAGTTATGGTTGAAATCAGTTATGTTTAGGATTATGATAGTTACACCGTAATCGTTGTGGATGTTCAGATGCGGCGTGCCCTCAGACGTGTCGAATGGCAATGTTAACTTGAGCAGGGGTAGTACCCCACTACTCCTCGCCTGTAACTCCATCAACGCCCCCGCCGTGTTGCTGCTTCTCCGCTACGGCGCGGACCCAATGCGAGCTGGGCATGCTCATCAAATAATTGCCCTCTACTTCCAGGTGAGGTCCAGAAATTATCGGGCTCTTTTGAGTTACACACCAACAATGATATTAATTTGTGCATCGTGTGAATATATCAAGTTATGAGACGGCTCTAGCATTCTGTCATTGCCTAGCTACCACCGTTTCATGTCAGCTTTCAAACTCCTTCCATAAGTGAAACACACCGTGACATCGTTTGCTATATTTATTACTTATTCCTTGCGGAATTATGTATCTTGAATAGGACATAGTATGTTTCCTGGGCTTTCTTATTTCTTCCTATAGTTTCCACTCTAGGTAATCGTGACGAAGCTGAACGCGACTGTCTTCTGGCGCACCCACAACCAGCATATATCGGCGGGTGTGCGACAGCAATACCTCACGAAGCAGAACCGTAAGGACATCGAACTAAAGCTGTGCCTACGCTACTTCTGTCTCTCCCTCGAGCGGCTTCTCATTACCGACGGCAACCACGTCACTTCCGTCGCGCCGCCGTCCGACCGCTGCCACCTCGTCGCGTTCGGATTGTATCCTCATTGCCGGCCACTGCTACCGCGAGACCGCCTTGACTCGCCCGCTGAACACATGCATATGTACGTGCGTGTGTGCGTGCGTGCGTGCTCGAGCGAAGGTGGTTGTGTGCGTCATTTCTGCACGATGAACTACTGCCGCAAACGTTGTCAAACATACACCATACAAAGGAGAATGCTTCATATACATTGGCTGCAGTTTTAAACGTTTATTAAAGTTGCTCTTGAACAAAGTATAGTCATACGTAAGGTGTTCGAGAAACATTGGTCTAAACGTAGAGTGGCGCTGCGTGGTTAGGTAGTATCAATTCCATTTAGTGGTTTGACTCTATGACAAAAGAAATCTACCTTATAGATAATCGCGTAAAGCTAACGATAAAAATGACGCAAACGACAAACCTTCTGACGCTTGTAAGTTGTTAAATTGTAGATCGAAGCAATTTACAGTCCACAATTCGTAGTATATGTACGACCGCTATGTTCTTAAAGTGTTGCAACATCAGTACATCTAGCAGGGAACATTGTGTATAATAATTATAATGACCCCTTGATATAAGGTCTACATATATAAATACACGAATCTAGGTAATAAGCTTAATTGAGAAAAATTGACGTATTCGCTCCCAAATAACGTGATTATAATCTGAATTACCATATCAATATCCTTCTGTCATAAGCATTGACCGTATACGTAACATAACTCAAATTCATTCATTCAGCCACTCTACAGTTAATGCGCGAAGAGTATCCGTAGACAAATATCCATTACTGTCTATACCCAGGTAGTCTGTCGTACAGCTGAGTGAACTGGAGCAACGTCGAGTGAACTAGCTTGCCCAATTTTCGAAACGGCAACACAGGATTCGAACAAGGGTTCTCTCGATTGAGAGTCTGATGCTCTGGTCACTGCGCCACAGCACCCCTGTACTGACCGATGTTTGTCCGACACAGCACAACGAACTAACCTGTATTGGTGACAGGATCATAGTAATAAAAACTAGAGTGATGCTCCCAGACGGGCAATACGCTGGAGCGAGCACTTCCAAAGCATTAATCAAAATTAATAAAATGTTCAGACGCTTAATGCGGAACTGCATCTTACAACAGGGGTTCCACCATCTCCATAGATCTCCACATATCCATAATTCTAATAACATGTCAACGTGTGATTCTTCTTCCATTTATGATCATCGGTCGAACAGTTGACCTAGATAGCTGTTCCCGCGCCAATGGGTATTATCGCCATGGAAACTATCCGGGGTGGGTGATGTACTATGTAATATGGCTGTTGGTGTGATCTCACGAACACAAAATGTTCTGTTGAACAAGTGTGTTATTTCTGTGTTGTTTTTAGTCATCTCGAGAGTTCTCGATAGTGTATTTCATGGTCCTTTATTCACAGCCATCTATTGACCAATGGATTGGCCTTAATGTAATGTATAGAACACGTCCAGACATCATTGTGGTTATTGATTGGAACCTCGGTGCACAACGATACATTGACACCCTGCATGCGCACCTCCTGACGGCCTTCCTTCAGATTCACCCCGAGGGCGAAACTTTCCAACAAGACCAACGCTAGTCCCCATGTCAGGGTCTCCCTTCCTCTACTTCCCTCCTCCCAACCCTGTCACATGTCAGGGTCAGATACAACTCACTCACCTCTTCCTCCATTCTCCCTTCCTCTACACCCCATTCTCCCTACCCTGTCATATGTCAGGTTCAGATACAACTCATTCACCCCTTCCTCCAGTCTCCCTTCCTCTACACCCCATTCTCCCAATCCTGTCACATGTCAGGGTCAGATACAACTCATTCACCCCTTCCTCCATTCTCCCTTCCTCTACACCCCATTCTCCCAATCCTGTCACATGTCAGGGTCAGAGACAGCTCATTCACCCCTTCCTCCATTCACCTCTACACCCCTCCTCCCAATCATAATCTTCTCTTCGTATTGTCCCGGGCGTCATAGTGAGGAGAGACATGGAGGTCACAGAGATTGTGGAGGAGGACGCAATAGACAGAGCGTCGTGGTCATGGGGGACATGGAGGTGACAGACGTTGTGAAGGATGACGCAATAGACAGGGGGTTATGGTGAGGAGAGACATGGAGGTGACAGGTGTTGTGGAGGAAGACGCAATAGACAGGGCGTCGTAGTGAGGAGAGAATTGGAGGTGACAGATGTTGTGGAGGAGGACGCAATAGATAGGGCGTGAGGAGAGACATGGAGGTGACAGCGGTTGTGGAGGTGTACTCAATGGACAGGATGTAGTAATGAGGAGATACATGGAGGAGACAGAGGTTGTGGATGAGGACGCAATGGACAGGACGTCGTGGTGAGGAGAGACATGGATGTGACAGACGTTGTGTAGGAGGACGCATTGGACCGGGCGTCGTGGTGAGGAGAGACGTGGGGGTAACAGAGGTTGTGGAGGAGTACTTACTGGACAGGACGTCGTGGTGAGGAGAGACATGAACGAGACAGAGGTTGTGGAGAAGGACGTAATGGAGAGTGCGTCGAGTCGGGTGAGTATACGAGCGGCCAGGACGTCGCAACGGGCCAAACGACAAATTGGTTTCACGTTTTTTTACAGTCAGTATTGTTTCAAAGCTTTCTAATCGTGACGTTTCAATTATTTTCACCTGCATTCACCAAACTGACTCCACTGGGTGGCGAAACGGCTCATCCTCGCGAAGGAAGGGGTGAATGAGTTGTATCTGATCCTAACATGTGATAGGGTTGGGAGGAGGGGTGTAGATGAAGGGAGAATGGAGGGAGGGTGTATTATTTGTATCTGACCCTAAGCTGTGACAGGGCTGGGAGGAGGGGAATAGAGGAAGGCAGACTGAAGGAAGGGGTGAATTAGTTGTATCTGACTCTGACATGTGACAGGGTTGGGAGGAGGGGAGTAGAGGAAGGGAGAATGGAGGAAGGGGTGAATGAGTTGTATCTGACCCTGGCATACGACAGGGTTGTGAGGAAGGGTGTAGAGGATGGGAGAATGGAGGAAGGGGTGAATTAGTAGTATCTGACATGTGACAGGGTCGGGATGAGGGGTGTAGAGGAAGGGAGAATGGAGGAAAGGGTAAATGAGTTGTATCTGACCCTGACAAGTGACAGGGATGGGAGGAGGGGTGTAGAGGAAGGGAGACTGCAGGAAGGGGTGAATGAATGGTATCTGACCCTGACATGCGGACTAGCTTTGGTGTTGTTGGAAACTAAAAACAACACAGAAACAACACACTTGTTCAACTCACCATTTTGTTTTCGTGAGATCACAACACCAGCCATTTTACATAGTACATCACCCACCCCAGATGTTTCCCACAGTACATCACCTGTCCCCGGATATCTATAACAATACATCACCCACCCTCGGAGGTCTAACATAGTTCACCACCTGCCCCCGGATGTCTACCATAACACAACACCCGCCCTTGGATGTCTACCATAGTTTACACCCACCCCTGGATGTATACCATAGTACATCACCTGCCTCCGGATCTCTACCATAGTACATCACCCCCCTACTTTTACCATAATACATCACCCGCCCCCGGGTGTCTGCTATACTACAACACCCGCCCTTGGATGTCTACCATAGTTCATCACCCCCATTGGATGTATACTATAGTGTATCACCCCCTCCCGGATCTCTACCACAGTACAACACCAGCCCCCGGATGTCTGCCGTAGTGCACCACCCGCCCTCGGGTGTCTACTATACTACAACAACCGCCCCGGATGTCTACCACTGCGTCACATCTGGTGTTCAACTAACACGGCGCTTTTGATAAGAATTGTACCACTAAAACTGTAAATGAATTCCTCTGTGTTGTAGGGCGTACTATAACTTTTCATCGTTAGGCAAATTAAAGTGTAAGTTATTGAACATACTCTCTCGACATCAAAACGATCAGTTTGAACAAGAAATCTTGAAAGGACGGTGCATTTTGAATCGATGGTTCGTTCGTTCGATGTGACATGAATGGAATATGTTGTGTGATGCACGAATTGTTACGTTACTGACGTACTTATTCAATAAATAGTTCCGGTTACAGTCTCGGCGCCTTGCCGGTCGGCATTCGTTATGTGGTAGGTGTTATGCCTATATATTTCACCTAGTATACCCAACGTAACACGATGGCCCGATATAATAATAATTATTATTATTTATTTCTTATATAGTGCCCCATCCAAATAATTGTTCTGGGGCGCTTTACAATGGTTAACGCAAATAAATAACAGTTTAATAATACTATGCAATCATTACTACTAAGTAAAATCAACTATACTGTCTTAAAATATATAAATAAACACAATTATGCAAGCCAATAAAATAATAAAATATATTAATTAGAATACTAAATTTATTAAAATGAAGGTATAAATAATTATGATCATCGAAGGTTAAAATAATTTGGGAAAAGATGCGCCACTTTAAACTGATTGACACTAGTGCATTGGCGCATTGTGAGTGGGGGTTGATTCCATGCTCTTGGACAAGAGAATGGTCGTTCGCCGAGTTTAGTTCGGGTAGTGGGTTGTTTAAGGAGTAGTTGATCGGAGGAACGTAGACAGCGTGTCGGGCGATACGGAGAGAGAAGTGCTGATAGATATGCAGGTGCGAGCCCATGAAGGCATTTGAAAGTGAGAAGTAGGGTCTTGAAAATAATGCGACTCTTCACAGTAAGCCAGTGCAGCTCCAAGAGCATGGGCGTGACGTGGTCTCGTTTCGACAGCATCGTTATGATACGAGCACATGCATTTTGGACACGTTGTAGTTTCTCAATTACTGTCGCTGGCAATCCATTAAGAAGACTCTTGCAGCAGTCAATTCGCGAAATGACTAGCGCATGCACAAGTTGTTTTGTGTGTTCTTTGTGTAAGTATCGACGAATGCGTCCAATGCTATGGAGGTGGTAATACGCATTTCTGCAAATGTTAGTTACGTGTCGCTCAAGGGACATATTAGAATCAAAGGTCACCCCCAAGTTTCTGGCGTGTGTGTTGGATAACACGCGCACGTTTCTGATAGTTACACCGTCAGGAAGAACATTTTCGGTTGCTGATTTCGGTTGGATGATGATGATCTCCGCTTTGTCATCATTCAGTTTTAGCATGTTGGTTTTCATCCATTGACGGATATTGGCAACAAAGAGTTTAATTTTCGTGATGGCAATGTCGGGTGAAAATATTATCGCTCAGGCTACATTCTTGGAAAAAGTTGGATGTCGTCGGCATAAAGATGGTAAGCCATGCCATGGTGGCTGAGTAGCGACGCGAAAGGAGTTATATATATAGTGAACAGTAATGGTCAAAGAACTGACCTCTGCGGGACACCGCAAGTGAGTCTGTGAGGTTTAGACCGCTCACCGGCAATCAACACCGTGTATTGTCTGTGTTGTAAGTAGGCAGCGAACCATGACAAACAGTGATCGTCGACGCCGATGGTGTTGCTCAGTGTGTTTAAAAGAATGGCATGGTCAATTGTATCAAATGCTGCGCTCAGATCAATTAGCAGCAGCACCACACCTTAGCGTTCGTCCATGCACCGAATCACATTGTCATGCACGTGCAGAAGCGCAGTTTCAGTACTACAGTCCTGTCGGAAGGCTGATTGCAACGGCATATACAGGTTGTTTTCACGCATGTGTGCAATCGACCGATTTGTTACAATCCTCTCGACTAACGTTCATAAAAAGCACATGTTAGAAATAGGCCGATAGCTTTTCAAAATTTCACTATCAAGACTTGCTTTTTTCAATATGGGTGTTGTGACAGCAACTTTCATTTCATCAGGCATTCCTTCCAGCAAACACTTGTTGATGATGTTCATAATAGGCGTTGTCATGACATCAGAGCATTATTTTACCAAGTTTGAAGGCATCGGGTCAGGTTTGCAAGTCTTCGATGATGACTTGCTCAGTAGTTGTGCGGTTTCTTCTTGTGTGACAGACACGAAAGTAGAGAGATGACATTCTGTGACAGAGTGATCTATGCTCACAAAGTCGGTTCTCACATCGTGGACATCTGGTGCTTGTAGTGTGGTGCGAATACACTGGATTGTATCGTCAAAGTAGTGTACAAAGTTGTTGGCGAGCGATTCTGCGCATTCGTATGTTGGCAGTGTTGCTGTGTTACCCCGATGCAGCAGCTTGTTTGCGATGTTGTAGAATTGCGCTTGGTTCCGGACGTCCGACAATTTTTCCTCGTAATGGATCTTTTTCGCTACAGCGCACATGTTGTTGACTTTCTTTCTTTGCTGTACATACATGTCTCGGTGCACTGCTAATTGTGTCCTCCTGTATTGATGTTTAAGCCGCTTACGTTTAGCGTTTACAACTTTGATGTCAGCGTTGTACCATGTCACGTTGTTCTTCACGGTGATGGTGCACTCTCTAGCAGGAGCATGTTGGTTGAGTATTGACAACTAAGTTTTGTTGTAACGAGAAAGTGCCGCTGCTACCGATTCGCTGGCTTGCTGAACAATCAGATCAGAACAAGTAATGTCACGGCTGATTTTCTGATGGTTGATAATTTTCAACTTACGCACAGTCATTGTTCTCTTTGGTGGGAATGTAGTTGTGAAGGTATCGCAAAGATAACGGCGGAGTGGTCAGAATTGACAGAACCATCGCAGGTGACATCTTCAACAGGCAGCTCACCATATCTCGTTATGATAACATCGAGAATGTGGCCTTTTTCGTGAGTTGCATGGGCAACGTGCTGTTGGTGGTTTGTTGCGGAGAGAAGGTCTATAATTGGTTTGGTATGTGCACTGGTGGGATTGTCAAAGTGAAAGTTCAGGTCCCCAACGAGTAGCAGCTGACCGGATGTAAATGTGAGGACATCGAGGAGATCGGCAAACTCCCTCAGAAATACCGGAACATTTGGTGATTTCGGTTTTGGTGGAGGTCTATACACTGTTACAAATCGCAACAGTTTGAGGCCAACTTTGACTAAGCAGTTGATCTACTACATGGAAGTGTAGTTGTTATGCTTCCTTACAGTTACAGAGATGGATTCACGGAAGATAATGGCGACGCCTGCGTCTTTGGCGTTGGCTCGCGGTATGTGTTTCATAGCGTATCCAGGTGGCACCACATCGGTTCTGGCTGCAGTCACTTTCACAGGAATTGTCTTAGTCACTTGGCATTGTGTTCGGTCCCTCTGTGGGTCGGTATTATGCAAGAAATGCCTAGTTGTTTCAGATCGTTGTAGACTGCCTTTGTAATACGCTTGAAGGCTTTCGTGGTTTGCTGGCATAGTTGATGCAATAACTAAAATAACTACTGCAAAGTCTACTCAAATCACAACCACACGCGAACACGCTGTTGGGTGTAGCTCTCAGCTGATGAAGATGGGGACTGATCACTCATGGCCCTTTTTTCTGGACACGCCTTTTGTCATTAATCCGTCAAAAAAACATGTTCACACTCGATTTCTAGATATATATAGATCTTTACAAACTGTCCGCGTGAGGTCAGTACTCTAGTGGCTTTGCCGTTGACGCAATAATACAGACACCGTGAGGTGGCGCCACCATTTGTTGAGTAAATTCGCTGTCAATATTCTTGCGACGAATAATTATTGGTCCCAACTGACACTGGATATCTGGAATAGTGTTTATTGACATTGGAAGTATGTATGCCTGTCAAGTAAGTAATACAATATACGTCAACCTGTTTAGAAACTCCACGTGAAATGTAACTAATTAAGTTAATATTTGTGAAACAAATTCGCACAACATGTTTGCGAGGTTAAAGTTCTAGTTGACAAGCCACAAGGCCGATCCTGTGTGATGGGCCCAGATTACGCTGTGTCCAGATTCTCCGCCAGGATTTCGCCTTGTTAGTAACGTGGTTTGCGTTAGTAATGCGAAAGGTTTTCCAATATAATTAATTGATTGTTTCTAGTTTTGAATATCAAATTCAGTGTTTCATCTGGGACTGGATAAAATGTTGGGCGAGGTGGTAGGGGTTGGCTAGCGAGCGCCAAGCGTTCCTGGGGGGGGGGGGGGTAGGAGATATTTAAAAAAACTAGCTTTAAAATAGTGCATTCTGATGTATGTTTTACCTTTTGCTCTTGAATATAGAGGGGAAGATATAACATAACAAGTCACTACTTGTATATGTAGTAATCATAATTGACAGACGTCAGTAATCATGATTGTTTCATCTTGTTGAGGTGTGGTTTCCACTTGACCACTGATACTCAGTTGAAGTGTGGTTTCCACTTGACCACTGGTACTTGGTTGTGGTGATATTTTATTGCCCTAACCCTAGGCCTTGTCCCCACCAGACCTGGGGCCGAGTACATTTTCACGAGTACGAGTACTTTGATGATGGATAAGTACATTGCTAAAAGCGGAGTATGAGTACAAGTACGAGTACATTCCCACGAGTACAAGTAAAAGTACGAGTACATTAAATAAAATATAAATATTAAATAATAATGTATTTTAAAATTATTAATTAATCTAATTGATATAACTCAGCACAAGTGAATATGCAATGGCAGTTGATCAATTTTTTATGAGGAAAACTAATAAAACCTCTGTTTCATCAACGATGAAATTCACTTCATTGGCATTCATTTCAGTGGCATCGAATGATCTTATCATCTATTTGCCATTGCACCGAATGAACATGAGTTGTTCACAGGTTGAGTCTTTCAGGCTGCATAATACTTTCTCGGCTGTGCAGAATACCCTTTCAACTGGGGCTGATGAGGCTGGAATGCTGAGATGGTGAGGGACCAACTGAGCCAGATTTGGAAAACTCAGAACTGCAGTGGGTCACTGTGACGATCTGTACATGGCTGACTGAGGCATTCGTTCACCTCTACAATCAGCAATCTGCTGATATTATAAGTTTGCAGTTTATATTTCCTGATCATAGACTACTAGTTGTTGAGAGGGTTAGCACATGTCCACATAACAGCCTCAGCATCCCCTTCGGACGTTTTAGCCAGGCTGCTGGCATGGGATTATACAAGTATAGGAAGCAGTCTGACTTGAGCCACCTTACTTCTATAGAGGAAGACTAGCAGTTCTTGTTCTTAGCAGTTAGCTCTATCAGCCACTGTCAAGTGGCATGGTCTCCAGACTACATCAAAGGCATTTCCTGTTTAACTGCTAATTGGCTCTTTATGGACATCCTGGTGGCTTAATTAAACAAACAGGTTTAGGGCCTGAACTGATAGCCTACAATTATTGTTTGCTTAACAGGGTGTTTCTGACTGGGAAAAGATGATGCCTGTTGCCATGTTTGGGTATCATAGTGATGGTTATCAGAGAATGAGGAACTACTATGTTTAGGGATGGTAAGGTGGTATTCTTAGAAATAACAAAGTTTTTACAAAATAGTTGAACATTTAAATATTTCAGGAAAGTTGCATTTTATAACCAAATATATTTATTTTCCCCAGTACATATTGAGAAAGTACTCAGATGTATTCATAATGTACTTGTAAAATCTGAGTACAATCAGTATAAGTATGTGTACTAGTCCATGACCCATAAGTTTTATGAGTACGAGTACTTTGAAAATGTACTCGAGTACACGAGTACCAAGTACTTCGGCCCCAGGTCTGCTGTCCAGCCGACGGTGATTCTTCTTTGAATCTCCTTGTCTTTGTTTCTGTCTCTGTTACTGTATCACTGTCCCAGATAGACGTAGCTTTCAACGTTCTCATGCTGATATATATATATATATTGGTGTGTCATTTTCTAACATCATTTTTTTCTTTGAGATGTTTATCTTCAGACCTTTGTTTTTCACTTTCATCATCTAGCTCCTGAAGCATGTTTTGTAGTTATTGCGGTGTAGTAGCGCATATGTGTATGTCGTCGGCGAGGCGAAGATGACTGAGATATTCTCCGTCTATCCTCAAGCCTCTGGTTTCCCAGGTCAGTCTTCGGAATATGTTTTAGAGTGTTGCCATGAACACCTTGGGCGATATGCTGTCACCCTGTCATACTCCTCTCTCAATGTTGATCTTGTTGCTCTTTTTTTGTGTAGGTGGCCTGTCACCGAGCTGTTGGTATAGGTGTCTTTCAGGAGTTCGATGTACACGTTTTCTATCCCCCGTTCTTGAAGGGAGGTCAGTATTGCTTGAGTTTGCACCAAGTCGAAAGCCTACTCGTAGTCGACGAAAACTATGCAGAGCAGGATATTACATTCTCGGCACTTCTCTTTCAGTTGGTTTACGATGTGTATGTGGTCTGTCATTTAGTACCTGGTACCTGCTTCTGAATCCTGCTTGCTCTCATAGTTGGTTTTCATCGAGTGTCTTCTCTAGCCTATTCGTTAGTATCTTTGTGAGTAATTTGTAGATGTTTGATATCAGACATATCGGTCTGTAGTTCTTTAAGTCTTTCTTATTTCCCTTGAAGATTATTACCATCTTTGCCTTCTTCCATGCGGTGGGTATTCGACTTTCTCATAAGCATTTAGTATACAACTTAGCCAATGTCTTCAAGATGGTATCTTCTCCTGCTTTTAATGTTTCAACGTTTACATGGTCGTTGCCTGATGTCTTCCCATTCTTCATATCCACCTCCCATGATGTTATCTCTGGTACCTCTTTCAAGTTGGTGTGAATTATGGTACTCTGTTCACTGTCTTATAGTTCGGTGTAGAATTCCTCTATTTGTTCCATGATTATATCTTGGTCTTGTATTTCTCTACCCTGCTTGTCTAGAAGTGTAATCAGTCTGTCTCGGCCTAGTGCCTGTTTTCTTCTTGCTTTCTTTTTCTGTAGATTAGCCTGGATTTGCAGCCGTGCACAGTCAAACCTCTCTTTGTGGTCAACTCAGTATGTTATGATGTATGATGTGGAATTAGCTAAGATGTTGCTCACTTCAGTCACTTGACATCTCAACTTTCAAGTGTCAATATGTATGACTAGAATTGACCAAAATAAAAAATGTGCAATTGCATATTTGTGTTTCAGCTTCAACTCATGCATGCCTTAGCTCCTGTTGGAAATATGCATACTTTTAAATTCACAAACATGTTTCCCGGCATAACTATGTGTCATTTTTTGACTCTGTGAGACTTCTGCATACTTTCCCTTGAACATGTTCCAAGTGGGTTACAAGCATGTCCCACATGAACACATATTTCGGATGAAAACGGTTGTCAAAGTAGTCTTCATTTGCAATGTAGTAAATGTGACATAATATCTCGGGGTTAAAAAAAGCTCATAGGCAATAACAAGATAAAAATAAGAACATTATTTGTATACAATTAATCATGTTAAAAATAAAATGTGTCTAAAAGACAATTAAACATGTTCAAGTAATAAGTTAAATTAATAATTAATTAAATTTAAGCCAAATAATTGAAATGTAATTTCTACTATAATTATAACAACATGAAACAAAATCACTATATTAAAATGTTATTATTGTACTGTTAGTGGTGGTTTATTGTATTATTACATAGGCATATTGATCTTATCGTTGTTTGAATACACTTACACACAGTTCTACACTAGTTAACACCTGCATGAGACTACCTGTATATATATTATATAGCCATTGGTGTGTCAAAATAACTTTTATTTAAATAGGAGTTTAAATGAGATCTCAAAAAGTTTATTAACAGGAACAAAAATGGGTAAATATTGTTGACATATTGCCTCCCCTAGCCTAGATCTAGGACTAGGCGCTTACCTTGGCTTAGCAGTCCGAGTATGCAATTGACAGGCGTTTCATTAGACATTGTTTTGTGCTGGTTTGGATTAATTATCTGTTACCGTCCAAGGTGATCGCAGGCATTCGCAGCACAACATTATAGTAAAATAGCATTCTGAAGAATTCATCCACGGCATAGTCTTTGAAGAGTGTCAGTTTGTATTTCACTGTCACTATCTTCAACTTATTTTGATAGTCGTCTTTGAAATTCGGCTGCGGCGTGCCACCCCGTCTGATTAGACTGTTCTATAGCTAATATCCCAAGTTTTCACTCATCGTGTGCCCATTTTGGTCCTTGTTCTTCACATTGCACGATGACTGTGAAATAGTTGACCATTATTCTTCATTTGACACGGCTCACAAATTAATTAGTATGTGATGTGGTATTGTTTACGTTGATCCACTTCTAACCGGAAGTAAGCGAAGCTCCACGGAGAAAAGACATGTGCAGTGAGACATTTAGTGTCGATGGGGCAGGTTCTACATATATATATGGCATATGCAATAAACATCAGTCGACTATCCAAATACGTTAAAACGACCACAATTGGTTGAGTGCACTAACTGAAATGTAAGCCAGTTTAAATGTCAAATTAATTACAACTTTTTGTCAATGGATTACCGTAATAATTACAGTTGAATTTTCCTTCATTATTCTTCGTCTCCAACATTTCAAGTTGGAAGATCTCACAATAATCCCGCAAATCAATGAGATAGACAGGGCCTATCAGGGATTCATAAATACTGCCTAAAAATCTGTTTTCATCGCAGATATACTTATTGGCATTATTACAACAAATGTATATTAATAAACAAGCAGGTAGATTGCATACTAATAAACCATGGCCACAGAGCAAACAGGACAAACCAAGTGAATACTTTTTAAGTTATCCACTTAACATAGAGACATTTATAATGATTGTTTCCTCTGTGTTCTGTCTGACATTGTGGCAGCCAGACAAGTCTCACTGAGACCATTGTCCCTCTGAATGGTGTCTCACAGGGCCATGTCATGTCTCCGAGGCCCCTTGGGTTTCCAAAACAGAACTGGGTTAGCAATGAATAGTGTACAGAACTTATATTTCCATCTTGTATTTATTGTATTGTGTTTATTTTCCAGAGTCCCCAACAAGCAAGAGGCCAGTGTGTGACAACTGTGTCATCAAGACAGAAATACAGTTGACATCAAAGAGAAGATTGTTGTGCCAGTGAAATATGACAGAGTTCAGTGTCATACTCACAGAATCACGTGAACAACTTTTGTCAAAGACGACATGTTTGTGAGAGAAATCACTAGCGGAAGTGTTGGAATGTTTGTTGATTGGGGGACTTTGTGGGGGTCCATGGAAGGACTACTCCAGACAGACTTCATCCTGGTTGAGTCATACTCATTTGACTCAGTTATGAGTGTCTACACTCACCGGTTGAGTCATACTCATAATTATGACTCGTTTATGACTGACTGTAAATAGTACAATATCAACAAATAGAAGTTATATTAATCTTATTTATGAGAAGATTGTCTACCAAGAACAGAAGTCACAAACATATTCATATTTCTGGCTCAACTTTGGATATAAGAGACTCAACATTGGATACAAACATGCTCAACATTGGATATAAACAGGCTCAACATTGGATATAACTAGGCTCAACATTGGATAATGACAGGCTCAACATTGGATATAAACAGACTCAACATTGGATATAACTAGGCTCAACATTAGATATAAACAGACTCAACATTGGATATAAACAGGCTCAACATTGGATACAAACAGGCTCAACATTGGATATAACTAGGCTCAACATTGGATAATGACAGGCTCAACATTGGATATAAACAGGCTCAACATTGGATATAACTAGGCTCAACATTGGATAATGACAGGCTCAACATTGGATATAAACAGACTCAACATTGGATATAAACAGGCTCAACATTGGATACAAACAGGCTCAACATTGGATATAAACAGGCTCAACATTGGATACAAACAGGCTCAACATTGGATATAAACAGGCTCAACATTGGATATAAACAGGCTCAATATTGGATATAATCGAGTGACTAAACTGAACAGTTATGTCTGTCTGAAGGTGATATAAACTGAAGGCCGTTGCACCCGACACTCCACAAGTCAAGTTTCTTCTAGTGATGCCCGGTTGTAGGGTAAGTACATTGATAATTTTTATTATTCTAGTTTAGACATTTCAAGAAAAAAAATGATACCCCACCTTTTTATTATAATTATTATATACTATTATACTATAACTAATACTTGAAAGGTTTACAGAAAGGTCCAAGTCCACTCAAAACGTTTTGAAAAAACTAATGAAATTGCCCCTGATCTATTCTTAGGTGTTTACACATTACAGGGTTTTTCTTCATAGTGTAAACAAAACATGCAAATATAAAAAAAACATGTTTTAAAGACACACAGGCTTGTTTCGCCCTGCAGGGGGTATATTTTATTGCTGGACTTGTACACATCTTCCAGTTAGTGAAACAGATTACTTTTGAGATGATCTGGCGCTGCCAATTCAAATGATATGGATGGATATAAAATTAATTAATTAATAAACAAAATGAAAGAAATGCTGATATTTATACCTATCATAACCTATGTGTCCAAGTGTGTCAACGTATATATGGTCAGTTATCATGAAATGGCGACAGAATTTGTTTTTGGGGGGTAAATTTAGAATTCAATATATAATGTTTTCTTTTTAGTCACTAACAGACATGGGGTCAAATATATTTGTATTTGAAAGTATTTAAATACTTTTTTTATAAGTATTTGTATTTGACATGAAAGTATTTGACAAGAAAGTATTTGACAAGAAAGTATTATACATGAAAGTATTTGTATTTAAATACTTTCCTAAAGTATTTGAAATGTTCAAATACTTTCAAATACATAGGATGTGATTATCAATAAAAGACAACTTAACATTATTCTTGTTTGAATTCTTTAAAATTTAGCAATTTTACTATGTCATTTGGTAATTCACCACTTTTCCGCCCAGAAATAATGGCAAGGTAATGCCATTATGTGAGAAGTCATTGAGATCACTGCGTGAGAAGCCAACATCACCTTACTTGTCAGTTGTCGCTGTGATGCATTTAGCAAAAAGGAGACTGTTGCACTGGTCTGTCTGTCTTTTGATCATAGTTTCCAAGCCCCAGCTAAACAAACAACCTACCTGGTACCTAACCAATGTGGCAGTGGCTGCTAAGGCCAGCTATTGTGTTTAATATTTGCTTGCTGTCAGTGGGTTAAGAGAAGGTGGTGGTTTCTCAAGTCAGGTGGTACCATCATCATAAAAGCCAGGTTCCTTGTAACTGCAACAACGTTGCCTATGAACCTACAAACCATGGCTAGCAATATTGTATATTGTAATGTAGTCTGAAAGTAAAAAATATTTGAAAATATTTGAAAAGTATTTTAAATACTTTCCAATGTATTTGTAACTCAGGTATTTGTAGTTAAATACTTTTGCATTTCAAAGTATTTGTATTTATATTTGTCTCCCTCAAGAGTATTTGTACTTAAATACATTTCAATGTATTTGACCCCATGTCTGGTCACTAATAAACAACATGTCAGTCCAATCATGAAATCAATTTGGGTAGCTTAATTATTAAACTGACTCTTTGGGATCACTTTGAACTTGCGAGTCTGTGTTACTCGATATCGAGCGTATACATGCACATCATATATATTTAACATACTGATGGTATTTCAAATTTCTGCTATTTCTATTGTATTTTTTGAGTACGTAACAGGCTTATGGTTAAGAATCGATAGCAATGGCAACTTTTATTAAATTTCTTTTGTTTTCGTGAGATTTAAAAATTAGGGTACCTTTTCTGTCTGCCATTTAGAAGAGACAAGAGGTCATATAACTACTTGTCATTCTAAGGAACACTGTTTGCATAATATCACTGTAAATTCAAATATAAAACAAACAATTACCTTTTCAATGCAGCAATGTTTGTGCGGATACTATTGTGTCTGGTCTTTCTGGTGATGTTTAGAAAAAGTATACGTTCGGTATCGGAGAATGGAATTTGTCTTTAATATTTCTCAAATAGAAAGTAATGGCCTTAAGTGGAATCTGATTACTGCTCTTTGGCCTCTGAGAGTTGCTCGGTGACAGCTAAATGCACTAGTTTCCAATCGTCATCACTTGGGTGAAAATGCAGCCCTACTCTAAGTAAAAAAGTAGTGTTTATAGCAAGAGATGTCTTAAACAACTAAGGATTGTGTCGATTATTTTTGTAATATTTAGCAGGATGAAACAGTCTTCTTTTCGCCTTATGAACCAACGTGCAGATGGAGCGATTTTGGTTTTGGGAACTTGGAGAGTCGGTCACAGAATGGATGGTGTCAAGTAACGGCATGTTTTGTTCTGACATCATTGCTTTAACTTTAAGGAAGGCGAACATTGAAGGCACCGAGTGGGTCGTCACACCTGACAGGCCTACGAAACTCAAAACTTTCATATTCCCATCTTCATCTCTGTAGTGCAATACCATTGGGTGGATGCTTACCTGCGCTTTGTCATAGTATATACTACACAGACCCTATCTCCTCCATGTATTTGACCTGCCAATTCTCTGCATAGTCCATCTGGCATGTGGCTTCCATCATAGGATTAATCATTCTGGTCAATAGAGGAAACCAAGACTAATTCTGTTTCCAGCAAGTATCAAACATATATAGTACTATAATAATAACAAGAACACAGGCTTGTGGGTGAAAACGAAGATCGCCAAGCTTTTTATTATTATGTGACCACATGTCACATAATTACCCATCGCAAACATTATGCAGCTATACATAAATACGATCTCCCAAGCACACTCCATCATAGGTATAAGCTTACCTCTGAGGTATGCAGATTCTGCCACAGTTAGCTCTGAATTCTGGGATTTCTCTCATGAGTGTTCAGTGTTCCCCCTAGGTGAAATGATGGGCGAGATTTTTATAAAAATAGCTTTAAAATGGTGCATTCTGAGGTATGTTTTAACCTTTACTCTTGAATATAGAGGGGAAGATATAAAACAATAAGACACTACTTGTAAATGTAGTAATCATGATTGATAAAAGTCAGTAATCATGGTTGTTTCATTGTGTTGAGTTGTGTTTTCCACTTGACCACTGGTACTCAGTAGAGGTGTGGTTTCCACTTGACCACTGGTACTCAGTTGAGGTGTGGTTTCCACTTGACCACTGGTACTTGGTTGTGGTTATGTTTTTCTTGCACTAACTCTTGGCCTTGTTACCTGACAGAGTCAGTAAAAAAGTAAAAGGTAAGTTCTTATAAAGCGCAAGACTGCTCAAAGCGCTTTACACTTTACTCCCTGGCAGACCTGTTTAGTCGAACACCATCTCAACTTCTCTGGGAAGCCTCCAGGTGTATCATCTGAAGACTCTTTCATCATCATCTTTAAATTATTATAATATCAAAATATTATGGTAAATTGGTGGTTTATGTTCCAAAGATTATATCTTATTTGCTGCTAGCATGCTATGCAATTAATTAAACAGTCATTTCTGGAATGCCAAAAAAATGCCAAAACTCCGCAAGGTGTCACCATTGGAGACACCGGGGATACCACAGGAATATTCCGTGATTGGACAACTGACAAGTGATATCTTTCACGTTGTCCAATGGAGTTAAATCATAAATGCTTAATCTTGAAAAATAATCCATAAATTGCTAGAAGGGACAACACATGGATGATAGATGAGAGGCAATACGTTCAGGGTAGCGCCTCTAGCCTACTCCGAAATGATGTGCTGGAGCAGGCCGCAATAATATTTCTAGATAATTGATTCCAATCTGGTATAGTTCTTATAATTACAGATTTAGACAAAATGGTTTTATTACAACTAGGTCTACATAATTTATGATTAAATAAAATATTCCCATCTTGACCCATCGATGATCCTTCCCATGTAGCTCTATTAACCTTTTGCACACCAAAGTCTGAAAATTGGATTGACAATTCATCATTATTTATTTTTTTAAACAGAGTTAAACGCATAATACATCTCCGATCTGTCAATTGTGCCCAATTTAAGCCTTTTAACAATTCTGTCACACTTATTTCATATGTATATTTAGATTTTGTCCATCTTGCTGCATGTCTTTGAATTACTTGAAGGCTGTTAATTTCTTTCATTAGGAATGGATCCCAGATTTTGCAGCATATTCCATTCCAGCTCGTACTAATTAAATATATGCAATTGTTTTATATTTATGTGAACAGCCCCTAAGATTTCTACGTAAAAATGTATTTAATTAGTTATAGCAAACACAAACATTGATTTAAACATCAAATAAAAAAATTAGGCTTTAGGCTTGTCCTATTTTTCTAGGTATGGTCGGGTTACCGGTAACCCGATGTGGTCAATTGGATTGAAACCAGTGGCCTGGCGGGCCAGTAAAATACGAAAACTGGTGGCCCGAACTGGCCTGACAGCTTCAAAAAGGTGCCGGGCCAGCAGGCCAGTGTTAATGTCGAGGCCTGTCGTCGTCAGCACGTGTTTTGTTTACATCCGGTTAACAGTATATTCAAAAGTTGTAACACTTCATTATTAATTATGTCATCTTGTCAATAACTTTAGATAATAATGATAATGTTGTAAGTCATATATACAGAAATTAACATAATGCTGATGTCTGTTTTTTGTATTTTAAATTCTTATTAGTTTTGCTTTGTTGCCTGGTAAACATTCTGAAATACTTTTATCAATTTTATGTCATTGTGTTATGACAGTGTCAGTTGGTGTAATAAATATGTTGAATCTAATTCGTCCCCAACACAATTTGTAACAATGTAATCTACATCTTCATGTTTTTTTGTATTAATTATGGCTCATAATAGGTTAATCATTGTCTGGGTTCTGCTAAGATTAAGGACTGGTATAATTTATTCACACAAAAAGGTAGAATTAGTTAATGAGTTTTCAATTCCATTACTCATGGAATTGAAACATAAATATGTCGGACTTTGTACAAATGATTGTTATTTAAGAAATATGCATAAATTGTATACATTACATATTGTTAAGACTACATTATTAACAATGCTATTATTATTATTATTGAGTGGTGATATTGAAGTTAACCCAGGTCCACGTGAGTGGCCTGCTAAACATGCTTGGGCTTGTGTAGATCCTTGTGAACATGTGATTTGAATGTAGACTGGTCTGATGTTGCAGTATGTTGTGATAACAAATTAAATAGTCAACAAGACATAGTAGCAGTAGCTTGTAGTTTAATATCATACTACTTACATCAAGTATATTATGTACACAGTGTATGTATATTTATGCATTATAATATTGGCTTGGGCAAGCATTTGTAGAACAAAATACAATATTTAGCTTTACATGACTTTTTTTTCTGTCAATCAGCATAACACACTGCTGTACCAGAAACAGAACACTATTCCCCTTCCCAAAACATCTGTCACATGTGCAGTTTGTGTCTTGTATGAATATATATTTTTATGCAGTTGTTTTATATAAGCAGAAAGTTAATTGAAATTAGTTATTCTTAGGCCACAGAAAAGTAATTCCCGGTTTCTCATCGATACCTGTATTAAAAAATATGTGCCACAACATTTTATTTTCTATTATAATTATTCCTCTAAATGCAAGACGTGGTGCAATAAGTGAACAGTAAACATATCAACATATTACTTCCTTCATAACCCTTAATGATCTGTAACTATGATTCACCAAAAAACATTTGATTAATAATTACCTACAGGGTTGTTTGATTTATGCCGGGCAGAAACTGTTTCTGCCCTTCAGAAACGGCAACAATAGGAAATACATCCCATTGATAGGCAAACGTGTTCTTTTTATAGAAAATGTCAGTTTCTTTCTGTACCTGTCTACGTATGATAAACATTTGTCCGCCCTGCTCACAATAAACATCACATGAGTGATAAAAGGAAGATCACTGCCACTTAACTTGTGGATTATTATTATTATAAAACTGCTCTGCTACTGCTTGGTGGACAGTTAGCTGCAACTGTCTTTGAGTTTGTTTACATTTTCACAAACTACTATTATATAGTACTAATTTTTGAATGAAACATATTTTGAGAATGGATGGCATTGTTTGCGGTGTAACTTTTGTATGCTTCATTTTCTGCTGCTACTAGTTGCGTTCATCTGAAAGACTATTCAATTACCTATCCAAAGATAATACATATGTTGTGGTGTTGGAAATATATAGCTTTGGTATATTGTACACGAGGGTTGTGATAGGAAACTATTGGACATTGCGACAGTCCAGAAAGACAGTATGAGATGTGTCACTCAATATATGAAGTGTGACTTTCAGATACTTATTTATTTTGAGTTGTCAAACTAGAAATAAATGTAAGAAAAAAATTTGCATATTTAAAAAACTCAGGTGTAGGACTATGTATACAAGTAGCAAACAAATGTTCAAATAAATTGGTCAACCAATTTTACTTGTACTTTGTCCCACTAGCTGGATCAGCCAGTCAGTAGTGTCTCTACAAAATCCCTTGATACCAGTTATACCAATGGCTTTGCGGGCGAGTGATGTAAGTTAGAAATGGTAAATGAATGTTTGAAGTAATGTATATTGTCCACTGGTTAGATGGGGACGGTTTAAATAACTTCCATGGCAAGTAACCGTTCAAAGTTACACTATCTTCATCAGTAATGTAAGTTGTCCATTGATTAGATGGGGATGGTTTACATAACTTCCATGCAAGTAACTGTTCAAAGTTACATTATCTTCATCAGTAAAGTAAGTTATCCACTGATCAGATGGGGATGGTTTACATAACTTCCATGGCAAATAACAGTTCAAAGTTACACTATCAGCCCAAACCCCTTTTCACTCAAGGCAATGGGACAGGCCTCATTGGCTTCCTGTTCATTCACTGATTAATTGCTGGGGAATGTTTGACCAGCACTTCATCAGTGGCTACCTGGACACTGCTGACCTTATGACTCCTGGAAGTGTGAAAAACATCCTGATGCAATGTACGATATGCAATACGGGTTTGTTAACGGTTGTAATGCAGTTTAATTAAATTTGCATTCGTCTCCTGTTGTATAATGTTGCATTTATTTTTTGTTTATTATTACGTAGTAGTGGTATCAGTATTTACCTAAAAAACTTTGCCTGGCGTATGTGTCCATTTTGGATAATGGACACATACTGGAATAATCTGACAGCCGGATATTTTTGTACTTTTTTACTTAAGTACTTTTTGATACAAGTATTTTTTTACTTAAGTACTTTCTTGGGGGGATACTTTTGCTTTTACTTAAGTAGTTTTGTGGGGGTTACTTTTACTTAGTTACTTTATTGGAGTACTTGTACCAGCCCTGCCAAATGGTGCAGCTGGCTGAAATACAGAACCTCCCAGAACTATATTATACCCCGGGCCCTGGTGCATTCTTTTTGCCTACTAAAGTGCAAATTTTCCACTTTTGTGATTTCCAAATTTTAATTATATTACTGTGTTAAAAGTAAAATTGCTAAGTGTCATCATAATGCATCTTAATATTAATTGACTGAAGAAACATATATTGCCAATATTATTAATAATATAATACTAAAATAATATCATTGGGTAATAATTAATAGTTATATTAATAATATTACTGGGAAAAATTAATTGCCATGTCCCAGCAAGCACACCACCCTCTGCCTGACATGGACAGATGTTCTCTGTGTTTACAGGGAGCCAACTTGTCAGATGATGATGACTTCAAAGGTTCTGAGGAAGACCCACACAGACTCAACATTAACCTAGATGAGTGAGTGTGTTATTACATTCTATTCTCCCGTCAAGGGCCCTCACAGGTTTGGGGCATATTGCTTCACAGTGATGGACCATTCTTTAAAATGTTAATTTGTGTTTGTGTCTTGATCAGGTTGTAGTACTAGTCTGAATATTAACGTATAGTTGCCTCACGCTGTGTTTACTTGCTTCTTTAGACCATTGGCCTCTAATGTACCAATTGGTGATAGTTAATTTGTATGAAAAATATGATTTATTAGTCCAGTAGAAATCAGCACATTTTTAACCAAACCCGGACATTTTGGTTAAAAAGCAAATTTTTTTTTAAAGTATTTCCTGAACTTCCAGAAAAAAAACCAACCAAAATCAACCCTGGGGAACCTCAATTTTTTTCATGAACACTATATGTACCCTGTCAGTCACTTTTTGTAACATTTTCTTTTTATTGGCTGTCCATACATAGATGCAAATGAGTTTTGGCACACTGGCTTCCACTGGCCAGCAAGTTAACCGTTAGGATACTTGTGTTGATTTGTATTTTATGTATCCATTAACTCGCTAATATAAGAAGTCAAGTGTTTGCCACAATATTAGATCTTGCCATTGTGTATCGAAAGCCAATGTTTTAAAATCCAAACACGAGCGATAATATCACATATATATTAATTGGACCAAAATTCGTAGACGTAGTACTTAATAGAATAAACTGTCTCTGTAACCCCCTCAAGACATTTATGCAATGGATCTATTTTCTAAATAAATAACAGCTGTTGTGTTAATTATTTGCTTACAGATTGTTAGAAAAGTTATAATAAATGTCTGTAATGATTGTTACGTATTATTAGGCATTTGTGCTTGAGCGATTTGAAAATGTGTGGTATGGAAAGCCAAACATGACATTGTTTATAATTTTGTGGCCAAGGCGTAACGGTAGATCTTGGTTGATTTAATAGTGAAAAATTCATAGTTAGTAAGATAGCATTTTAAATCCGAAATTTCTGTTTGAGTAATTATATAAGGTAAAGTTAGCAACTGTTGTTGTAGTCATATTATGTAGATTGCCTAGAAAATAGTTGTACATCTTTTTTAGGAACAGGTCACTGATATGGAGCAATGTGTCATTTGTCAAGAAGGTGGGGGTGGCTTAATGGTTAAATTTAGAAAGAAAGGGATAGATTCATTGGTGGCGGTGTCAAAATTACGAGGTGATGGGTTGACTGAACAATTCAATAATACTGGTGATCATTATGTCAATGAAAAATGTGGAAAGACTTACACTGCCTAAAAAAATGTGCCTAATTCATCTCAGACAACAAACCAGGTTGTTGCATCAGAATGTATGCCAACTCGTACGACCTCAAGAGGTTACGATTATCCAATTCACTGTCACATCAAACAGGACAAAATTTATCTGGACAAATTCCAGACCTTTTTGAGAAGTCACAACCCATTTTCCACTGACAGTGACGAGCACCTACAAAATGTTGCTACTGGGGCCATAGCCGATGAGAGAGTCAATGTAGACCAAACTGTGGATGAATGAAATCCACCAGAAGATCACAGATCAGAAACGGAGACATAATTC
>OZ023209.1:14347021-14432077 GCA_963995525.1 Escarpia spicata | reverse complement strand
GCACGGGTCTCTACGACAATCAGACACGGTGTCCTACTTACAGGATGGCGTCTCTGTGGGGATGACATCGCAGGCAGGAGGGAGACGACATGGAAGACGAAAAGATACATGGGCCATGAGCAGGAGTTATGGGTGTATAACTCGTGACAAACACGTGAACAAACACAATCCAAAAGTGACTCGTGCACAATCTATAAAAATTATTATTCGCACAGGGTATGTAATCGAACACTACTATTATTCGTGCAAGACATGTGAACGAACATAATATATAATTGAGTCAAGGCGAGGATACCAACGAACATATAAGCAGATAATTCCTGACATGCAAATGCAAACAGCATATAAATAACACACCCAGAACATGTGAACGAACACAACATATAAATGACTCAACCATGATATAACAACGAACACAACATATAAATGACTCAACCATGATATAACAACGAACTCAACATATAATTGACACACTCAGAACATGTGAACGAACGCAGCATATAAATGTTTCAACCATGATATAACAACGAACATAACATATAATTGACACACTCAGAACATGTGAACGAACACAACATATAAATGACTCAACCATGATATAACAACGAACACAACATATAATTGACACACTCAGAACATGTGAACGAACACAACATATAAATGACTCAACCATGATATAACAACGAACACAACATATAATTGACACACTCAGAACATGTGAACGAACACAACATATAAATGACTCAACCATGATATAACAACGAACACAACATATAATTGACACACTCAGAACATGTGAACGAACACAACATAGAAACGACTCACTCAGAACAGATGAACGAATATAACAAATGAATCATTCAGGACAAGTGAACGAACACAACATTCAAACGAATCACCCAGAACATGTGAACGAACACAACAAAGAAATGACTCACTCAGAAAATATGAATGAGCACAACACAGAAAATACTCGCACATCGCATGACAACGAACACTCATAAAAGTATAAATAGCAAATACCGGGCATCCGAATAAACCTGATACAACTTAAGGGCGTGACGCCCCATTTGTGTTTGCCAGCACGACGTATGCATTATATGTGTGCAAATTCAACTGTGTTTTGAGAATATATAAACAAAATCATTATTTAAAAAAAAATCGCAATAACTGTTTGAAGATATAGTGTAAATTTATGTTGAGCACTCCAGGTCGTATCATATATTACTTGATATTAGTTTGCCACATCCATTGATTTATCCAATTAATATAATGTATAAATAGTTATAGTTCATGTTCCATGTCAAAATGATCGAAAACAATTCACGCATATCACCCGAAAACGGTATTTTCATGTGCACTCTTTCGGCGGACGGATCCTTAATGTGGTCTTACCCCAAATATGTGTCCTGCATGTTACAAATCTTCACGAAAGCTAGACTGATATCAAGCCACACACATAACATAGTTACATGTTCTAGGATAGAACATGTAACTGAAAGGGTAGAGAAGGTACTGGGGCATGGCAAGGGAGGGTCTATACTAGTACATGTAGGGACAAATAACGCAGAGAGGGAGGGAACAACTGGGATAGTTCAGAAGTACAGACAGTTAGTGAAGAAGTTAAAGAAGACAAGAGTAGAACAGATTATCCTCTCAGGAATTTTGCCAGTAATGGGAGGAAGGGGGCCGACATATAGAAACTGCAAGAGGATGGCGATCAACGCACTAGTTGAGCAGATGTGTAAAGAAGAGGGGGTGGGATTCGTAGATTTATGGGGATACTTTGTTGGGAGGGAAGATATGTACATGAGAGATGGCCTACATCTAAGTGGAAAGGGGGCAGCAGTTTTCTCAGAGAACTTGCTGCAATCTGTTGACAGTGGGACAGGCTGCATCTATTTAAACTAGATTCGCAGGGGGGATTCACAGAGAAGCCTGAAACTGGAGGCATAGATAAAGACAGCAGAAATAAATCGGCAAAGAACAGCCTGGAAAACTGTTCTGAATCAGGATATAAATGCATTTGTTTAAATGCAAGGAGCATAGTAAACAAAAGAAGTGAACTAAACATTATGGTAGAAGATATTGACCCTCACATAATAGGTATAACCGAATCGTGGGCCACCACTGATATATCAGATGCCGAATTGGGACTAACAGGATATGTAATGTTTAGGAAAGATAGAATAGGAAGAAAGGGAGGTGGAGTTATTTTATATATTAAAGAATCTATCCAGGCTTATGAAATAAAATTAGAAAGAGAAGCAGATTGCGAAGAAGCTGTTTGGTGTAACATAGTTACAGGAAACTCAACGTTAACAGTTGGGTTAGTTTATCGAAGTCCAAACATAAGCATAGAAGAGAATGAAAAAATACAAAACGCTATAAGGGAAGTAAGCAAACGGAACTGTATTATTATGGGGGACTTTAACCATGGGCATATACAATGGAAATCTCTACAGAGTATGGGGAGTGAGGACCACAAGTTTTTAGTTTTAGTACAACATGTGTTAGAACCAACCAGGGGAGAGAATGTGTTAGACTTAGTTTTGTCCTCACAGAAAGAATTAGTTGACAATGTCAAGATATGTGAACCACTGGGGAGTAGTGATCACAACCAGATACATTTTACCATCAAAGTAAAATCAGAAAGGAATAGTAAAAAGCAGTATAGGAGAAATTTCCACAAAGGAAGGTATAAGGACATGAGGAAATATTTAGCAAAGATAGACTGGAATAACACACTGAAGAATAAGACAGCAACCGAATGCTGGAATATCTTAAATAGTGAAATTAAGTGCATAGTCGATAAATTTGTACCTTTCAAAAAACAAGGGAAACGGTCTAAAAAGAAACACTTATCGAAAGAAGCCATTAGAAAAATTAAGTATAAACAAATGATGTGGAAGTCATATAGATGTACTGGAAATGATGAAGACTACAACATTTATAAAGAAGCACTTAATCAAGCTACAGCTGAAATTAGAAATTCAAAGAGAAGCTATGAAAAAAAATTAGCTAGTAATATAAAACATGACAGTAAGAGTTTTTATGCGTATATTCGAAGCAAACAGAAAGTTCAGGATAAGGTCGGTCCTCTAGAAGATAGTGCTGGAAATACAATATCAGAGGGATTCTTAATGGCAGAAGACCTGAATGAGTATTTTAGTTCAGTGTTTACCAGGGAAGATATTAGTTCACTGCCAGTACCAGAGGCTAAGTTCAAGGGGGCAGATTCAGACTATTTAGGACAGTTAGTTGTAACCTCGGAAATGGTAGCTAAGAAAATAAGGGCTATGAAGGATAATAAATCACCTGGAGTGGACGGGATTCCGCCCAAACTACTATTGGAAATTGTAGAACAAATTAGCGCACCGCTTGCAACAGTTTTCAAGTTGTCATTAGAAGAGGGAGTGGTTCCTTTAGAATGGAAAGAGGCAAACATTATACCGTTATTTAAAAAAGGTTCGAGAAACAAGTCGGAGAACTATAGACCAGTGAGTTTAACATCAGTGATTTGCAAATTATTAGAAAGATTAATTAAAGATCACATGGTGGATTTTCTTGTTAAACATAACTTGATAAACCCATCTCAACATGGGTTTTTAAAAGCGAGGTCAAGCTTAACAAATAAGTTATGTTTTTTGGAAGACATCACTAGGTGGGTAGATGAGGGATCAACAGTAGATATCATCTATTTAGATTTTCAAAAAGCTTTCGACAAAGTACCACATCAAAGATTACTCCTTAAGCTAAAGGCCCATGGCATAGGAAATGGTATAATAAACTGGATAGAAAAATGGCTGAATGACAGAAGACAACGTGTAGTAGTTGATGGGGAGGCTTCAAACTGGAAATCGGTATTGAGTGGGGTACCACAGGGATCAGTACTAGGACCTATATTATTCTTAATATATATCAACGATTTGGACGATGATATAACAAGCAAGGTGTTGAAATTTGCGGATGATACAAAAGTGTTTAGAAGGATTAAAAGTGATGGAGACAGACAGCATTTACAAGATGATCTTGATAGGTTGATCAAATGGTCTGAAAAGTGGCAAATGCTGTTCAATTTTGGGAAATGTAAATGCCTCCACACAGGTCATGGGAATGAAGAGGTAAAATATAAAATGGGGGGTACTGTTCTAAGTACTACTGTAAAAGAAAAGGACTTAGGGTTAACCATTAGTGCTGATATGAAGGTTTCAGAGCAGTGCGGAATTGCAGCGTCAAAGGGAAATCAAATCCTTGGATTAATTAGGCGAAATATAGCGTATAAGAAAAAAGAATTAATAGTACCGCTGTACAAAACAATAGTGAGGCCTCATTTAGAATATTGTATACAAGCATGGAGGCCATATCGCAAGAAGGACATAGATATGCTAGAAAGAGTACAGAGGAGAGCGACTAAAATGATACCAAATCTGAGGGATCTTAGTTACGAAATACGCCTAAAAGAATGTGGTTTAACAACACTAGAGACCAGGAGATTGAGAGGAGATCACATAGAAGTGTTTAAAATATTGAATGGTTATGAAAATATTGATAGAAACATTTTTTTCTCAGTTAAGAAAGATAGAAGGACCAGAGGACATGAAGCTACATTAGTAAAGGAGCAGTGTAGATTAGATATAAGAAAGTTCTCATTCTCACAAAGGACTGTAAATGAATGGAACAGATTATCTCCTGATTGTGTTGGTGCTATTAGCGTGAAAATTTTTAAAAATAAAATCGACACACACCTTAAAAAGGCGGGATACATGTAGATAAAAAGTATTGGACTCTCGATAAGCCAAAAGGCTTCCTTGTCCAACTGCCATCCAGAGTAATTTTCTGGATGGCAATCTTGTTAAATCTTGTTAAATAACTAGATTAACCACAAAGGGGAAAGTATGTTACCCTTTCATCTCTGTCACGTAAGTTACAAGAAAATAGTACGTAAGTTATGCGTGTGAAAACTCATTCCCATTTGATGTTTTATCTTGTCCAATGCAGTAGTACATTCAGTATTCACGAGACAAACATGTCCCATATCAAAGTGATCGAAAACAATTCACGCATATCACCCCAAAACAGTATTTTCAAGTGCCCTCGTTCGGCAGACGGAACCTTAATGTGGTCTTACCCCAAATAGATGTCCTGCATTTTACAAATCTTCACGAAGGCTAGACTGATATCAAGCTACACACATAACTAGATTAACCACAAATGGGAATTTATGTTACCCTTTCATCTCCGTCACGTAAGTTACAAGAAAATAGTACGTAAGTTATGGGTGTGAAAACTCATTCCCATTTGATGTTTTATTTTGTCTAATGCAGTAGTGCATTCAGTATTCACGAGACAAACATGTCACATGTCAAATTGATCGAAAAAAATTCACGCATACCACACCAAAACGGTATTTTCAAGTGCACTCTTTCGGCGGACGGAACCAAATAGATGTCCTGCATGTTACAAATATTCACGAAGGCAAGACTGATATCAAGCCACACACATAACTAGATTAACCACAAAGGGGAAAGTATGTTATCCTTTCATCGTCTACTTAGATTTTTAAAAAGCTTTCGACAAAGTACCACATAAAAAGATTACTGCTTAAACTAAAGGCCCATGGCATAGGAAATGGTATAATAAACCGGATAGAAAAATGGCTGATTGACAGAAGACAACGTGTAGTAGTTGATGGGGAAGCTTCAAACTGGAAATCGGTATTGAGTGGGGTACCACAGGGATCAGTACTAGGACCTATATTATTCTTAATATATATCAACGATTTGGATGATGAAATAACAAGCAAGGTGTTGAAATTTGCGGATGATACAAAAGTGTTTAGAAGGATTAAAAGTGATGGAGATACACAGCATTTACAAGATGATCTTGACAGGTTGATCAAATGGTCTGAAAAGTGGCAAATACTGTTCAATTTTGGGAAATGTAAAGAAGGACATAGATATGCTAGAAAGAGTACAGAGGAAAGCGACTAAAATGTTACCAAAACTGAGGGATTTTAGTTATTAAATTCGCCTAAAAGAATGTGGTTTAACAACACTAGAGACCAGGAGATTGAGAGGAGATCAGATAGAAGTGCTTAAAATAATAAATGGTTATGAAAATATTGATAGAAATATATTTTTCTCTGTTAAGAAAGATAGAAGGACTAGAGGACATGAAGTTACATTAGCAAAGGAGCAGTGTAGATTAGATATAAGAAATGTCTCATATTCACAAAGGACTGTAAATGAATGGAACATATTATCTGCTGATTGTGTGGGTGCTAGTAGCGTGAATATGTTTAAAAATAAAATCGACACATACCTCAGAAGGGCGGGATACACATATATAAAAAGGTTGGACTCGCGATAAGCCAAAAGGCTTCCTTGTCCACCTGCCACCTAGAGTTAATTCTCTGGGTTGCAATCTTGTTAAATCTTGTTACTGCACAAACCTCATTGTTTGCAAAACCAAATCCATCACCAACGATGCTTAGTCAGTAAATAACCAACTACTGTATGACGTCACTGACAAATAATGAACTGAACGGCAGATAATACACACATAATATATTTTAGGTTAAAACATCCCGCTAAACATAATCGTATCACATATGTATTAAGCTGCATCTTGAAAGTATACTATCACTACTCATTATACGCAAATGACAAACATGCGGGATACATACGTTGGCATGACCCTGAATTCATACGGATGTTGTCCACGGCCATGTCGCTGCTAAATTCCCCGGTCATTTCACCTTCAATTCCGATCTGCGGAACACAACAATAAAGACTGTGCGACTCGCAGTTACAAACACGTCACGTCCCTGTTTACTCTCAAACTTAAAGCTCATTAAAGAGTACATACATACATACATACATACATACATACATACATACATACAAATATATAATGGATACAAAATTGACTGAAGTTAGCCGCCGCCAAACGTAAAAGTTATGTATAATAAATTACTTTATGTGCGTTTTTAATTATTTTTTTCGTATGATTACAAAACTAGCATTTTGTGTGGTGTGCCTAATATCATACGCGCGCGATCTAGTGCGCCCACTCATGCACACACACACACGCACGCATGAATGCGCACACACACACTCTTATACACACTCGCGCGCACTTGCGTCCATGTAAGCATGCACGCACACGAACGCGTAGGCAGAGCACATGTATACACGTATACATATGTACATGCATACATGCACATACACGCACTCACGCACGCATGCACGCACGCACGCAGGGGTGTTTTACATTAACTCCTGATTACTACCATACATTTAGTCTATACATCGCGTGTGTTACCTCTGTCACTGACGTCATGTCCAGTTGTACAGCGGCCTTGTGCCAATTCTTGCCCTGGTCACCCGACATGAACCACTTGGGCAGGCGACGGCCGTTGCTTAGTCTCACGTACACCCGCAGTTCGCCCATGTGGTAGCCGTTAAGGTTATAGTCGAAGCGAAGACAGCGAGTGCCACTACGACGGAAATTGTCTCCTTCAAGCAGCAATCTGCAAGAATAGGCGAGAGAAAATATCATCATCAATAGGGCGAGAGAGATTCGTGATGAAAGATATTTGGAGATACAGAGGGTTTCTTTGAAACGAATACGTTCACATACCGAACTCCCAACAATTGGCTTAGAGCGCATTTACATAGACAAATTTACATATTGATGCGTTGGCGTTGGCGTTGACTAAATCCAGTCATGCTGTGTGTTAGTCAACTTTCGAGAATCGTTTGTGTAGCGTCAGCAGACAAACGCTGTAATGGATTATGCAACGTGTTCAACTTCACAGGGAATGCCCAATACACAGAGTGTCTTTAATTGTATTTCCAGAATGGATATATCTTAAGTATTCGGTTTGATTTTTCTTGCCTGGATAACTTGCCTGGATCTTCGGGTTTTAAAGTAAGGCATAACAGCCTTGTGTACACCCGCCTTTATGCATCGTATTTTGGTACTGAGAACGTGGCTTGTCTTGTGATTTTGTGCTTTTATTAAAATTTAAACCTGTCCATCTCCAATTCTTTGTCGAGTTTTGTTTTGAAGGAGAGGATGTTTTCAGCGTTCACTGTTTGCTGAGAAAGGTTGTTCCAGTCTAGGAAGATGGTATCAACTCTGCTTGGTGTCTTATACATTTTTGTGTGGCCTCGTTTGGGTTTGTTGTGATCATGAAGAAGTCCACTTGATTGATGCAGTCGATGCTATTGCTGATTATGCAGACTTGAATCAGGTCTCCTCTTCTTTTTCGGTACGCCAGACTTGGTAAGTTAAGATGTTTCAGCCTATCTTCATAGTTCAAGTTTCTTATTTCTGGGACCAGCTTGGTTGCTCTCAGTTGTGCTCGTTCAAGGGTATTGATGTATACGGTGTAGTGCGGGTTCCAGATGGAGTCGGCATAGTCGAGATGTGATCTCGCTAGTGCTGTATATAACAATCGGATGCTGCAACTGTCCATATGTTTAAACGTGTGTTTGATGAGGCCTGTCATCTGGTTTGGCTTCTTCGCAATGGTGCCAATATGCTGTCGGAATTTTAGGGATCTGTCGAACGTTACACCGAGATCTTTTTCTGTTTCTGATGTGCTGTCGATTTCTGACACTTCCCCACCTTTACTTGTCATCGTGTATGTGGTGCTAAGTTTCGGCTTGCCAAAAGCCAGATGTTTGCATTTCGATGGATTGAAATGTAACTGCCATTTCTCTGACCACGATGTTAGTTTGTTAATATCTTCTTGTAATAGCTTTTTGTCCATTTCACACCTAACATCTCGATATATTTTTGTATCATCGGCGAAGATCTTGAGTCCACTGTTTATACTGCCTGGTAGGTCATTGATGAACACGATAAATAGAATGGGGCCAAGGACACTTCCCTGAGGTATGCCACTTGTGACCTCTGCCCAATCTGATAGCTTCCCATTTACCACTACCCTTTGTCTTCGTCCCGTTATGAAAGCTTCGATCCACTCTGCCACCTCTCCTTGAATGCCATACGCAGTTAGCTTTTTGCTAATCTTTTGTGTGGCACCGTATCGAAGGCTCAATCAATTAATTTTTCTGTCTCTTTAAGTAGTTGTTTCATTTCACGTTGTCAGTGCCCATGTCATTTGATCAGCACAGATATTCGACCAAAAATAATGTGAAACATGAAATTGTGATTACATGAAATTGATTTTGGAGTCGTCTTTTTATTTAGGATCATACAAACACGCGATTAAAAGGACACGCAAAAAGCACGCGTACAAGCAAACAATCATTGTAACTTGGCAGGATATCCACGCATTCACAAACAGGATTACGCGAGAAAATAAACATGTGGGCACACTACTGATCTCCATAATTGTTTAATATGAACAGCAGTATGGCCACCGAGCTTCATTGCCTGTGGGACAATCAGGGTTACGTCATCATTCTTTTATACAGAGTTCGGCTGCGCACGCATAAATACTCGCGTAGTGTTACAATTCAGGAACATCGGCTCATTTCTAATATGTTCCGTTCCAGCTTTCTTTTCAATCATCAACTTAACAGTAGTATATGTTGTCAGATGAGATGGGCAGGTCAGCTGGCAAGGATGGATGCAGACAAAATAACAAAAGGGTCAGAGGCAGAACCACACAAGGAGCACGGGGAAAATGGGAAGGCCACAACTGCGATGGGAAGACTGCGTGAGGAGGGGCATAAGAAGATCGGGGAAGGATGAAAGATGGAGAGAGTGAGTTATGGATAGAAAACTTTGGAAAGAAAAAACAAGTCGAGTGGTTCGGCAATATTGTACCTGACACTCACCCATGACCTTCAAGGAACAAGGAGGAGAGCAACATGATATATAAACATGCATCTACACTAAGTAAGAACACATGAGCATCATTACCTTGCCACTTGCTGCTTGCTTCTTCCCGAAGCCTCGGTGTACAGGTAGTAGGAGCCAGACATGGCGTACTCAGGCCCCGTCACCGGATATCGCCGTTGGTTGATGCGTCTCTTGTGACTCAGTCCTGAAGGGGTCATGGAGCTCATGCGCGTCCAATCGAAGTTGTCGTTGGTGTCTTGCCGGATGCGACATTGCTGATCGTTCCTGGCGTCGCTTTCAATGTCGCACGAGAAGTAGTCATCTAAGGTCAACGACATCAGATATTGTTATACGTCATCGCCATCACAACAATAAGTCTACGCTTGAAGGAGCACTTACAAAAAATCGAAGCAGGATATTGTCCGAAAATATTCACAACGCGTTCATTGAGGATATATACTGGTGTTGTCTGCTGACACGTTTATAGCAAGGGAACTTTACGAAAACACAACAATATACTGCAGAAATAATACAATTTATGTTTGTTTTAATAGTTATTACACTACAGGATTACACTGATTTTGAATAAAATAGCACTGCATACTTCTCGAACTGTTTACCGTATATATTTAGCCGAATTGGTAATAAAATTCCCCACTTATTAAAATTTACGTAATTTTGACAGTGGCCATTAAAAGCTACATACGTGCGATGTGCGCAAAGCGCAACCAACACAACATAGTGTAAATACTATACAACGAAATTTATAAAGCATTATTCAGAATATCGTACAACATAGGTACTGCGAATATCAATATAGCAGAACAAAAATGAAACAATTGCTTGTTTAACACTGGATACATCAATGACTTACCATAAAATGGACTGATAGAATGCACCATTAAATAGCATGGCTATTTTGATTGCGTACTGTCAAATGGTGTGGATACTTTAGCAACGTACCGGCAGATGATTGTGTATGTTACTAACATACCTTCAAATTAAACTCCATATAAAACGCGACAGTGCGGACTGTGTAAAGATCATAACGTGCAATGCGAAGAACTTAAACAATGACAATACCACACTATGATGTGCGTACACACAAATAAGGCAAACTCATAAGGATCAAATGGCTTACACATTGTGTACGGCGTGGTCGAGGGTCGAGGTGTAGTTGTAGTGGTGGTGGTGGTGGTGGTGGTGGTAGTGGTGGTGGAAGAGGTGGTACTGCTAGTTGTTGTAGATGGTGACACCGATGACGGTGTCGTTGATTTGGACGGAGGTGGCGTGAAGGTGTAGCCTACAGGGAAACAGACACGGAAGAGACAGTGGGTGAACATGCTCACATTTCGGAGACAACGCAAACAACAAAATATTTTCACCTAGTCGGGTGTACCGGCTTAAAACAAGGCACAGTCTAACGCGCAATAGACCGCGTGATTGATATACCAATTGGCATGCAGAGTCCACGTGACAGATCTGTGAAAAGATAGTTCAGATAGTGGTATAGAATAGTTAGTTTACATCGAAATTAAGCAAACATAATATAACGCAAATGTGTTGGCATTATGTTATTAACCAGTACGATACAAGTAAGTTAGGCGAGAGAACTCAAAGAATGTGAGTTTATATTAAATGTAGCTGGTACGCTAACTAAAGTATAGTATACATTATGTTGCATTTACTTTTGAAATGGATATAAAAAGTGTGTGCAGCCTTTTGCCTGAGTTTGAAAGCTACGCATCAGTTGAAAAGGTTCAAAAGAAACGCACCGATATTTGACCGTAAATCAATTCAACTTAAGGAAGATATCTATTAGGTAGAGGAATTAACACTATTCCACAGAAGGATATGCTATCTACTGTCGTAAGCTCCCATGAAATGCCCAATTGAAAATTTTGTTCCGCACACTTACATGGACTTGGTGCCAGCACTGGTGGATGGGATATCAAACATAGTTATATAACACAGTGCACTTGTGATTGGGATATAAAAAAACACTGTTATATAACACAGAGCACTGGTGATCGGGATATCAAACACAGTTATATAAGACAGTGCATTTGTGATTGGGATATCAAACACAGTTATATAAGACAGTGCACTGGTGATCGGGATATCAAAGACACTTATATAACACAGTGCATTTGTGATTGGGATATCAAACACAGTTATATAACACAGTGCACTGGTGGTTGGGATATCAAACACAGTTATATAACACAGTGCACTGGTGATTGGGATATAAAACACAGTTATATAACACAGTGCACTGGTGGTTGGGATATCAAACACAGTTATACAACACAGTGAACTGGTGATTGGGATATCAAACACAGTTATATAACACAGTGCACTGGTGATTGGGATATCAAACACAGTTATATAACACAGTGCACTGGTGATTGGGATATCAAACACAGTTATATAACACAGTGCACTGGTGGTTGGGATATCAAACACAGTTATATAACACAGTGAACTGAATGGTGGTTGCAATAGCAAGTACATTTATGCAACTCGGTGAACTGGTGGGGAACATCTAATACATTTTATATAATACTGGTAACTGGTGGTTGGGATATCAAACTCATTTATACACCACAGTGGCTGGGATATAAAACACATTTATACACCACACTGGTCGAGATATCAAACACATGTATACACCACAGTGGTTGGGATATCAAACACACACATACACCACAGTGGTCGAGATATCAAACTCATTTATACACCACAGTGGTTGGGATATCAAACACATGTATACACCACAGTGTTTGGGATATCAAACACATGTATACACCACAGTGGTTGGGATATCAAACACACATATACACCACAGTGGTCGAGATATCAAACTCATTTATACACCACAGTGGTTGGAATATCAAACACATTTAAACACCACAGTGGTTGGAATATCAAACATATTTATATACCACAGTGGTCGGGATATCAAACGCATTTACACACCACAGTGTTCGGGATATCAAAAACATGTATACACCACAGTGGTTGGGATATCAATTTTTTTTGCATAACACAGTGCATTGGAGGTAAGGACATCTAGCACATTACAAATAACCCAGAGTATTTGGGGGACAGTCACATCTAACGCATTTATATAACAGTGCGTTGGAGGCAAGGACGTCAAACGCATGTATGTAACAGAGAACATTGGGGTATGAATATCTCACACATTCATATAACTCAGTGCATTGGAAATAGGAACATTTAACACATATATCGTATGTATTTAAGCAGGCGTACATCGCCTGAGGAACTGTGCTGTAGGACACTTTTTATGAACATGTATTTAATAAATACATTTATTTCTATTATATAATGTATTTTAATAAATTTATTATTATTTACATTTAATACAATTTTATATATCATAATGTATATTCTTTTACTTAATTATCTTAATATTTGTGCAAATATGTCATGTATTTTAGTCACATTATATATATATACAATCTTGTAAATCTTAATAATTATTACATTTACCGGCATCTTTATACATATATATTTTTACATTTATTTCCATGTACGTTTTATAATGTGCTTACGCGCCCATGAATGGGTTGGTCCCGGAGAAATGGCGCTATAGAAATGATAGTAGTAATGATAATAAAAAAATAATAATATCACAGTGCTTTGGAGGTAGCGACATCAAACACGTGTATATAAGACAGTGTGTAGGAGGAACAAATATCACCACATTTATATAACACAGGGCATTGGAGATAGGGATATCAAATACATATATACATAATCGCAAAAATGTATACGTCAAGAATACAAATTAGTCACATCAAACAAACGTAACAATAGAGTTTGCTAGTGAATACTAATAATAATAAAGAGTGAATACTAGCAAACTATAAATATACCTACGTGCAAGAAATATTCACTTCTAGGGCTGTACCTTGCCACGACATGATATGTATCGCCTGGCATTTGTCAGTTTCAACAACAACACGATAACACTTTCGAAAATATGTTTACATGCATCACATGTATCGCGATACTTCTGAAGTACATTGCGTATCGTATCGCGAGAAAATATCGAGGTACAGTGATACATCGAAAATACAAACAGTGTGGTTTAGCATGCATGATCACTAAGCCTGTTCTTGTCGTGGAATCCTCCTCTAGCCCAGGGGCGGATCCAGAGGGGCCCCAATCCATCAGTTGAACCCCATCGTTGAGGCTCGCCAAAAATCCTCAACTAGCGGCCAAACAAACTTCACATTGGGTGGTCTGAGCCGGAGCTTCAGCACGACCCCGCAGTCGGATTATGACATCGGAAGAAGGTGGGGGTGCTGTTGAAAGATTGTTTTGTCGGAGCTTCAACATTACTCATCGCCTCGCGCTGTCGTCGAATCTTGACATCGGAAGACAGGAGGCGTGCTATTGACAATTTTTCGCGGCGATGTTCACATTAAAATTTCGAGGTATCCAGTATGTCGCAGTTTGCCTACGTCATAATCAAATTTTGTTCGTGACCTCCGTCAAACTTTGCCTTTGACATCAATATTGATAACGGTTATATACGTGGATTACTTTACCACTGCTACATGACATCTCGTATTTCAAATATTCCCGCATACAAGGGTCACTTGGAAAACTTTGCCTCGTATTTTTGTCGGAAAGAAACTCTTTTTTGACCAGAATTTCAACCAAATATAGGTACAAAGGAATGTCCGAACCCACCATGTGTTTTGTGATGGCTTGACGGGGATTTTGCTAGGCAACAGGTCACGTGATAGATAAATAATTTTCCGAAGGTATGGGGGACGTAACGGCGACGTATTTCAAAGGTCTAGGGGACACGTGCCCGTAGGCTCCCCTCTGGATCCGCCTAAGTAGCCTATCGACCGGACACAACGGGTAACGCGTATGTCCTATCTCCACGGATGTACGTGCCACAAGAGCATGTAATCAAAGGTCGTCTTACCTGTGCAGGTGCCAGGGACGATCCTCAGATTGTCGATGGCGATGTCCCCTCGCACGTCCCTCCCTCTGATGCCGAGGAACACGATCTGCCACAGACGATTCAGTTGCATGGTACGTAAACACATGACACATTATGATCCTTGTTGACCGACAGCCTTAAAGCATCTATGTTTTGTACAACCTTATTGGACTAATAGTTTTCCTTGTTCAGCGCTGAATGGGTCCCAAGATGCCAGAAAATATAAATAATAGATAGTCTGTTAACATGATATGGAAGGAGCTCAACAGAACTGCTTCAAACTAAACACGACCGTGCGGTTTGGTGGGCCATGATCGCCAACGACTGTGACAGACACGACACTTGGGAGACACCCGACAGAAAAGACGAGCCGGCGGTATATCAAACACTGGACCTACCCGCTCCTCGTACGAGATTGTGGTGGAGATGGCCGCTTGGTGCCACGTCTCGCCTCGGTCGCCAGAACGCATGAAGACAGGGTTGTCTTCACCGCGGAAGGAGGTGAACACGAGCAAGCTGCCCATGTCAATGCCATACATCGAGTAGAAGAACGTGATACACACTGGACCAGTATACTCCAGGCTCGGCGTGTCCAAGCTGTCCCAACGGAAGACAACGTATGTAACACGGTTAAAGGGAAACAAGAGGTAACTGTTTAGTGTTATGCACCGAAAAGAGTTAATACAATCTAACAATTTCCAAATATAATCAACATTTTCACGTCAATGGTTGACTCAGACTAGGATCTCAAAGTGGAAGGTTGTAGTAAAATGTCCGCTCTCCTGGAAGCTAACATCTTGCTCATGACGAGATGCTTGACCAATAAGTGCCGAGCTGTGGGTCGGTTATGATGCGTCGTGTTCCTACTTTAGCTGGATATGTATACGAAAACGCCGGCTCATTTATTGATTTCTCATTTTCCCCTCGATTCAGAAGTTGAGTTTCACTTTTGTATGCATGATCAACTAATATAATGTCATACTATGCCGTTCTTTGACGAAACATTTTTACAAGACTACCGCCCAAAGCAATAAGATTTAGACGGCGTGTGGATGACTGGTCCATACTATTGTATCGCAACAGTAAAACTACCTCTTTTAGTCATTCCTACTCACAACGCCTTGTCACCCTCGACCTGAGGCGAGCTGGTCTCCGTGTAGATGTACCAGCGCCACGACTTGGCTCCCGACGGTCCTGTCCCGTCGGTTGGAGTCGACGTGTCTCGGCGCGTCCAGTCGAAGGCGTCGTTTGCTCGCTGCGTCATCTCACACAAGTCCGTCTCGAAGTCACACTTGAAGGGCAGTTTACCTGTAGGTAAAATGTCTTCTAATTACGACATTAGGAATGTGTGGTGGGGAAGGAGAAAGTGGAGGAGGAGAAAATAGAGGAGAAGAAAGTGGAGGAGGCGAAAGTGGAGGAGGCGAAAGTGGAGGAAGAGAAAGTAGAGGAAGAGACGGGGAGAATAAAACACTATACGCATGTGACTAATATTGTTTACATACTTCACAGGTAGGTTACCATATTTTCCCGACTAATATACTATTATCAGCAATCTTCATTATACAGCTACGATTACAATATTGATAGCCGTCACAACGTCACGGAACAAAGGTAAACTGACAGTGAAATATATACACAAAATCACTCATTTGAATTATCCAGTCTAACGAACATCTTCACCGAACTCCACATACGTATCTATTCTTCTTAAACGGCGGAACAGATCAACGAATGTGGCCCGCACATCGCGAGGGATTAACGGCAATCCCTGCCCTTTCACATTCCCTCTTCACACTATTTCACTACTAAAATGTGGTCTACTCCTTCTCCGTCTACGACCCTCTTCTGTGTATCCACCGATATTGTCAATACTCTTATGTCGCAAAACCATCTCTGTAGGCAAACCATGCACACTCTACTCTACGTAGAACTAAGGAGAGTCCCTAACCCAGAAGTGTGAAAAACCATAGAGAAATAGGCAACAGAATAAAAACGACTGCTACCAATGGATAATATTCCCATAAGGTTACAATTCTTGATTCACTGCCGATGCCGTGGAGTAATTGGTTGTTGATAAGGAATGCATTCTATGAATTTTCTCTCATAATATTAACATATTGTTACGTATTCTTCATTACCATGTCCGCGGTCTTCACGCACAAATCCATATTTATAAATGTCCAAAACATTAGACACTGGATATGTCGACAAATAACTACCCGTTGTAGCTCCACCGAGTCCAAGTTTCAGTTGTTGAAAACGGAGAAACGACACCAAAGACGCGCACTCAAATGACGTATGTATACCACAGTAGGAAAATTTAAATATTCAAACGCATAAAAATATTATACGAACTTGAACCATAGACCGAATCTGTCAAACCTGAAAAATACCGGTTTACGGTGCATCGGCGCTGTACAACATCTACTCGACAATTGGCATTTGATTCGGTGTTATACGGAATAAGGGGCGGATTAGTACTATTTTGATCGGAGAGAAAACGGCCGAACTCTTCAGTTCCAATGTAATGGTAACTAATGCCAGATATGTCTAAACAAATAGTGAGCAGCGTCGTAGCGTGGGTAAAGGAGATTATGCTTCAATTGTTAAACAAAATTGTCGCAATTGAATTTTTCAAGAAGACGGAGACACCAACATATGATTGACGGCGAATTCAAACTTGTCGCAATTGCATTTATCAAAAAGATGGAGACACCGAAATATGGTTGACGGCAAATTAATTACTATGGTCGTGTTTTATCGTGTTGATATCTTAAATTCACCATACGACTAAATGAAATGCATATCATCAGCACGTGATGCGTATATTAGTTACATATTATATGTATTACACTTCAGCAATATCGTGCAGACTTGACGCGATGTGCGCATGAAACGAACGCATCGTCCCCTTGAATTGTTGTTGAACCAACAATGTGGAATATAGCGTCGTTGGCGCCCAACTACGGTATACACCGTCCAAAGGATTTGTGCACATACAATGGAGCGAATGTTTCCAGTTAGTTAACATGAGGTGGTTGCGACAGTTTACCTGTGGAGCCGATGCAGACTCCTTTGGTGATGATGACGTTATCAATGGCAATGTCACCTTGGACATCTTCACCTCGTCGCCCCAGGAAACCGACCTGCAATAGAGATACACATGAATAGTGTGAGCGATATCTCATAGACACACACACACACACACACACACACACACACACACACACACACACACACACACACACACACACACACACACACACACACACACACACACACACACACACACACACACACACACACACACACACACACACACACACACACACACACACACACACGCACACACGCACACACACACACACACACACACACACACACACACACACACAGACAGACAGGCATGCACGCTGACCATACACACACGAACGCACAAACACGGTCACACACATACAACCACACTCACTCGCACGCACATACACACGCACACGCGCACACACGCACACACACGCACACACACGCACACACACGCACACACACGCACACACACGCACACACACGCACACACACGCACACACACGCACACACACGCACACACACACACGCAAACACGCACACAGACGCACATACATGTACATACACGCACACACGCACATACATGTACATACACGCACACACGTATACACACACAAAAACGCACACACGCACACACGCACACACGCACACACGCACACACGCACACACGCACACACGTACACACGCACGCTCGCACACACACAGACACACATACACCAGATGGTACATCACAACTTCCTTTAAAGAGCGACTCTGATGGAGAGGAACCGCTTCATGACAAAAGGCGTGTCCCATGAGAAGTCTTTCCACCATGCACAGCGAAGATGGACAAGGACATTCCATGACATTTTCAACCCCCCACACCTGTACGTCCCTCCCACGTTGAACCCACCCTGTCGTTGTTCAGCGTCACTGTGACGTTGCCGAGGATCCACGTGTTCCCCTTGTTGCCGGAGTAGGTCTTGAGGGGAGACCGTGAGCCACGACTGCTTGTGTAGATGGCGAGATCTCGAACGTCCTTGCCCCGCATGTGGTAGTAGAAGGCGACGCACGCCTCGCCCGTGTATGCAATCAGAGGCGTCTCTAGGCTAAAACATAAATGTAAGGATATGATTTGATACAGCATTGTATACAGTCCGTCTCCAGGCTGAAACATTAGGGTAAGGATACGTTTTTGCATAGCACCGTATCCAGCTCTTGGGACTGCTCAATGTGCTTTACATTTCACCGTGTAGCAGACATGTTCATTCGGACACTTTCGTATCTGGGAAGCACTCAGTCATGCCGCAATTAATCACAAGGCTATTCGTTCACATAATCACCCATCAGCTGTACAAAGTAACGCCTTTGTATAGCTGAGTGAAAGGAGATATCGGTGAGTGAACGAAATTGCCCAATGATGAAATGATGAAGACAAATCTAGTCAAAGCTACGGCAAATCATCGAACTATCGATACAATTTAGTCGATGTGACAATGATACACTAGCAATAATAAATTTAACAGTCGACAGTTATCCCCGATAGTGCAACTGAATTATAGACAGCTAAAGTTAACTAAAACTTTAATTGCATATATCTGTAAACGAATCGTATGGCGTATATAGCTGGCAACAGTGTTTTCGTGATCTTTCATTATATGCTTACGTACTAACGTTTCTACTGAGATAAACTTGATATTAACGCAAAATCATTATCGTGACAACCATACAAGCACAATCAAACAACGCACTCACAGTGCTTCGTGGTTTACCCGCTGGGGGTCGCTGGTCTCGATGTACATGTACCACGTGGCCGACTGCGCAGCTTCCGGTCCAGTATCCGTCGATGGGGTGGCACCGGATCGCCTCGTCCAATTAAAGTCATCCTTCTTTCCTTGTAGCATCGAACAAATCGAGTCTGACTCGAAGTCGCATTTCCACGGCAGTGTCACTGAAAAAAAACAATGCGACGTTACTGACAAATAAAAAGTAATGGCAAGTTCTCATATAGCGCTGTGTCAAGTACTTAGGACTTCCCAAAGCCATTTTAATTATGGTGTCCCCATCTACCGGACACTTTTAGTACAACAATATAAGTTTCGTTGCGCCATCCAAATGTTCACTGGGTTATATAAAATGTGCACGTCTTCTAGTATTATATACGTATATGGAAACGTTGTTTACTGCGTTGTAGAGTGTTAGATCCGAACAGGGAGAAATTTCGAAAAGGCCGTTGTATCTCAGATACGTTTTAGCGGAAACGGGAAACCGTGTATTTCGTGATGGTTAAACTCGCTTCAGATTTTATCTGGATCCCCTGATAATGTTATAACCAAAACCTGAAAATACATAAAACGAAACAGTGTTGCTAGATTTACAACATATATCCACATAATCATTGCAATACAGCTGTCATGATTTAAATAGTTTGGCGTAGAATCAACTGATAGTTGAAAACTGAATGCATCATTGCCAGACTATAGAGTGTTGCATGTAGGCCTAAAGAGAGACTAATGTTGAATACAGCAACGGTTTTTACGTTCATATTTTGTCGATGTGTTTTGAATAAATAACTTTGAACTAGCGAACATTGAGCTTGATACCAAATTTATACACGTGCTACTATTGCTATTGTTACTACAACATATGCGTGAGGATCGGAGGTTCACGCCAAGTGTAGTCACAAGTTCTCGTACCTGTGTTGGGCTCCCCACCACCGCAACGTCCACCCTCGATCCTGATGGAGTCAATGGCGATGTCCGACAGATAGTCCCGTCCTTTGATGGCGTTCCACCCAATCTGCAACCATAACACTGTCATGACTGTCTATATACATATAAGTTTATATATACAGTAAATTTTCGTGTATAATACGCATATTTTTCTTCACTTTTTACTCAAAAGTCGGGGTGCGTATTATATTGTTGCTAAGGCTAAACCAACCGCTGCTGGAAAACTTGTTATATTATCAAAGTCGGCGTGATGTCACAATCAAGTAAACCACCGCAACCCAGACGAAAGGCAAGAATCGCACTCCCGTAACCGCCTCTATAGCCCGAGAGAGAGAGAGAGAGAGAGAGAGAGAGAGAGAGAGAGAGAGAGAGAGAGAGAGAGAGAGAGAGAGAGAGAGACAGACAGACAGACAGACAGACAGACAGAGAGTAAGGGAGAGAGACAGACAGACAGGCAGAGAGTAAGAGAGCCAGACAGACAGACAGACAGAGAGTAAGAGAGACTGACAGACCCAGAGAGAGAGTAAGAGAGACAGATAGAGAGTAAGAGAGACAGACATAGAGCAAGAGAGACAGACAGACAGAGAGTAAGAGAGACTGACAGACAGACAGAGAATAAGAGAGACTGACAGACAGACAGAGAGTAAGAGAGGCAGACAGACAGGCAAACAGGCAGAGAGTAAGAGAAACAGACAGACAGACAGACAGAAATTAAGAGAGACATACAGACAGAGAGTAAGAGTGTTCGCATACACACACTCACACGCGCATACACACGCTCGCGCGTGTACGCCGACAAACAAATACAGAGCAAGACAAGAGATGGAGAGATGGGGAGAGGTAGATATCTAGAGGTGGGGTGAGTGGAAGACAGAAGGGGATATGGAGGGGTGGAAAGTGGCATACAGAAGGGGAGAGAGATGGAGTGAGGGAGAGGAGTGAGGTATATATAGACAGAGGGAGATATTGAGAGAGTGAGAAATTTAGAGAGATTGGGAGAGGTTTAGACAAAGTGATTGAGTGAGTGAGTGAGTGAGTGAGTGAGTGAGTGAGTGAGTGAGTGAGTGAGTGAGTGAGTGAGTGAGTAAGTCAGTGAGTCAGTGAGTCAGTGAGTCAGTGAGTGGGTGGGTGGATGGATGGGTGGGTGGATGCGTGAGTGAGTAAGTGAGTAAGTGAGTGAGCGAGCGAGTGAGTGAGTGAGTGAGTGAGTGAGTGAGTGAGTGAGTGAGTGAGTGAGTGAGTGAGTGAGTGAGTGAGTGAGTGAGTGAGTGAGTGAGTGAGTGAGTGAGTGAGTGAGTGAGTGAGTGAGTGAGTGAGTGAGTGAGTGAGTGAGTCAGAGAGACAGAGAGAGTTAGACAGACAGACAGACAGGACAGATAGACAGAGACTAAAAGAGACAGACAGACAGAGAGTATGAGAGAAATACAGACATACATAGAGTAAGAGAGAAAGACAGACAGGCAGGCAGAGAGTAAGAGAGAAAGTCAGACAGGCAGAGAGTAAGAGAGACAGACAGACAGAGAGTAAGAGAGACTGACAGACAAAGAGAAAGAGAGAGAGAGAATAAGAAAGACAGACAGACCCAGAGAGAGAGAGTAAGCGAGACAGACAAAGAGTAAGAGAGAGAGAAAGAGAGCAATAGAGGCAGACAGATAGAGAGTAAGAGAGACAGACAGACAGACAGAGAGTAAGAGAGAGAGACAGGCAGAGAGTAAGAGAGACAGACAAACAGACAGAGAGTAAGAGAGACAGACAGAGAGTAAGAGAGACAGAGAGAGACAGAGAGAGAGAGAGAGAGAGAGAGAGAGAGAGAGAGAGAGAGAGAGAGAGAGAGAGAGAGAGAGAGAGAGAGAGAGAGAGAGAGAGAGAGAGAGAGAGAGAGAGAGAGAGAGAGAGAGAGAGAGAGAGAGAGAGAGAGAGAGAGAGAGAGAGAGAGAGAGAGAGAGAGAGAGAGAGAGAGAGAGAGAGAGAGAGACGGGGGGGGGCAGAGGAGAGGTGGAGAGAGGGAGATTGGGAGAGGGGGAAGAAGGTATGGGATGGAAGGTGAGAGGGAGGTAGGGAACGAGACAGACAGGCAGACAGATATTAATAAATTGCATTATAGGATATATTTCAATAATCATAGGTGCTATTTCAGTACCCGACGGTGAATCGCCGGAGACACTCTAGGCGCAATTGTCAGGTCAATCACTATCGATTTATTCACGTATAACCTGAACAATCAGTCTAATAGTGAACAAATAGTTGCTGCGCTAACAAATAATATTCCGATTTTTCTCGTCGCGAATGCACGAAACATCTGCTGTTGATAACCACTATAATTTCAATTGCTGTCAACTGGATCACGTAGATCAGACCGACACCCGTGCACATTTGTGGAACGCTATTTATTTTACGAACGCTCCAGGTGTATAAGACTAGTCGCAACCCACGAACTTCCGATGTATGGCTTGTTATTGAAAATGTTACAACGATCTGGACTATCCTCTAGAGAGTAATGTAGATAAAACTCACGATACGGTGTGACTACTGTGATAGGAACACTTCGAATCACAATAGGATGTGACTATTGTTATATGAAAACTTCGAATCACAATAGGATGTGACTATTGTTATATGAAAACTTCGAATCAAAATAGGATGTTACTACTGTAATATGAAAATTTCGAATCACGATATGATGTGACTATTATGATATACGAAAACTGCGAAGTCAACTTATTCGTATGTTTTATTATGCACTGGACGCCGTTAATTAAATAGTGTTCATATTGCGGCACTCACCCTGTCCTCGCTCCGCGAGAGGTCCACGTCCACCGACACCATCTTCCAGATGTCTCCTTGCTCGCCAGAGATCGACCAGACATCGGAGTAGTTAGCTGTGTAGCTGGGTCCGCTCTGTCGGAACACCTTCAACTGGCCCATGTCGCGCCCGTACATGAGGTAGTAGAAGTGAACGCACACGGAGCCGACGTATCCGAGTTGGGGGGTCGTGATCCTGCAACGACAGCCATGCTTTCAGCGCCTGGGTTTGGACTGTGGGGCCCGTGGGCAGTGATTGGCCGGGTATTCTAATATAATAGTTCTCCTTCATGCATACCTTCTGCAATAGGGACTACACATATGCTTGCCCGTTTAGACCACCGAGTTTAATCATATTGAGGCACACAAGTTACGTCGAAAATGATTCGGACCCAAAGAATTACTCAAAAAGCTTTTTGCGGAGGCCCCCTAAAATTATATTACGGGGGCCCTGGGCAACTGCCCCGTCTGCCCTGCCATGAACTCAACACTGCATGGTTCGATGGTGTCTGGCAGCAGGGGAGTGTGTAGATTAAGGGTATGGTAGTTGTTGTGAGAGAGTGTCAATAAAAAGTAGGAGGCAGGAGGTTTATACACAAAACATGTGGGATACGGCAGATCACAAATCTTGCTATAAGTGAGATATATTAGTATTGTCTTAACAAGATGGCAACTCGGAGGATTGACGCTTAAACAACTACCACACACCGTGGATACTGCCCTCTGATAATACGTTCTTATGTATATGGCTCTATATGCAGGCAGGGTATACTAGCGTCAAATAGCTAATAATGTACTATCCCTTCACAATTCAGTTTGTAAACAGACACAACAAAATTGCCGTCTAATGTAGATGGAGACGGTATAATGGATGCATAGTGTTAAAATGTGGCGGAGACGTCGAGAGGGCCTAACATCAATGTGAGGTCCACACGAGGTATCATTGAGGAAGAATTTCAACAAGAACAAGACTACAAGACCAACACGAACAACAAGAAACAAAACAAGGACAACAAGAATAACACGAACAAAAACACAAGGAACAACAAGAACAACAAGAATTACAAGAACAATAAGAACAACAAGAACAACAAGAACTATAAGAACAACAAGAACTACAAGAACTACAAGAACTACAAGAAGAAAAAAAAATTACAAGAACAACAAAAAGAACAAGAGGATCAGAACAAAACACCCATCCGACAAGCGAGCCTCAGCTTGCCATCAACACTCAACGTCTCATTCTGCCAGGCTGACCCGCAGCACCGTCAGCAGTCCTACCTAGTCTCGTCCTGCCTCATCTGAGGGTCGCTTGTCTCGGCGTAGATGTAGAACTCGGAACCTCCCTGCCCTGAGCTCGGCCCGGACTCAGAGGTCGGTGTTGATCCGCTGCGTAGCGTCCAGTCGAAGTCCCCTCTCACGTTCGTGTTACGGTCGGGAGAGTCCGTCTTGTCTTGCGTCATCCTGCAGAAGCCGGACTCGAAGGAGCACTGAAACACTGGAAATACGAAAGGGATGTTTTGGCGTCATTCTCCGCAGCAACATCGATTTTGCCGAACGCGTACTTCACTAATCTGGGCCGGTTTCATGAAGCGGCTAAGACCGTTCTTAACGCTAAGATGATTGTCTTAGTAAATGACGTAATTTGTTTTAATATAAGCGAACATAGGAGTTTACGCAAACACGTGACGCTAAGTATTTGCGTAACTTTATGTACGCTTCATGAAACCGGCCCCAGCTGGGATGTAAGCATGGACAGCATTTCAGCATGCTTACTCACTGAATCAATTACTCGTTCGCTCACTCAATCAATCACTTACTCAATATCTCACCATGGCTAGTGGTATCTAACCCAACTACAACTACAACCCACAATTACCCGACCCCAACAAACCGTTAACAAAATAAACTCTGGCTTGCTCTACCATGAGCTGATTACCACACGGTGGTCATAGATGCCATTTTATCCTAACGTCTATAATAGTGTCCGTCAAATCTCACACATCATCCCTGTGTCTTCTTGATAACTTTGCCTGTATCCCAAGCGAGCTCTACATTAGTCAGGAAGCTCATTCAGAAAAATGAAAACCATTTATTGAATTGTTCGCAATGCCACTACGTTTAGAGTATGCATTGCCACTATTTTGTTTAACCTATTAAACATACTGGAATTGCAAGTTAAAAGTACGATGGAGATACATATTCAGGAGAGATCTCGAAAGCGGCGAGAGGCAGAGAAAAGGTCTATGTTGACCAGCATCAGGCGTTATCATTGCGACATATCCGAGAATGACGACAGACGTATAGCTAGACATAATCACACAATGCGGGTCTATGTTGACCAGCATCAGGCGTTATCATTGCGACATATCCGAGAATGATGACGGACGTATAGCTATACATAATCACTCAATGTGGGTCTATGTTGACCAGCATCAGGCGTTATCATTGCGACATATCCGAGAATGACGACAGACGTATAGCTAGACATAATCACACAATGCGGGTCTATGTTGACCAGCATCAGGGTTTTCATTGCGACATATCCGAGAATGACGACAGACGTATAGCTAGACATAATCACACAATGCGGGTCTATGTTGACCAGCATCAGGCGTTATCATTGCGACATATCCGAGAATGACGACAGACGTATAGCTAGACATAATCACACAATGCGGGTCTATGTTGACCAGCATCAGGCGTTATCATTGCGACATATCCGAGAATGACGACAGACGTATAGCTAGACATAATCACTCAATGTGGGTCTATGTTGACCAGCATGCAAATCCCGAGACTCCGAGCTAGCACTTTACATGCCTAATTGAAAACACTCCTTGATAACAAATATTCTTTTGCCGCGCCAAATATATGCAGGTACGTTCTTATATAAGGCGGTATCCAGTCCCCATGACTGCTCAAAGCGCTTTCCACTCCACCCTCTGACAAACCTGTTGGTTAGAACACCATCCCGACTTATCTGGGAAACATTCATCCACGATGCAATTACTACGCAAAGACTGTCCCACCGTTTTCTATAGCCAGATACTCATTTATACAGCTGAGTCAACTGAAACAACGAGGAGTAAACGAAATTTTCCAATATTAGAAACAGCAGCGATAGGATTCGAATCCGGGTTCCCTGGTTGAGAGTTCGAAGTCCTGATAACTCCGCTGCGGTGTCGCCTAAAGTAATACATTGTAAAGAAGAACAAGAAAAAAGAAATTCTATTTATACTAGCGTGTCACCACGACATAAAGCTGTGCTCTCATTGCCTTACACAACGCCATTCTACATAGCAGAAGTTGATATACCGGTATATGTACTTGTTTATCGTAAACAGTATCGCCACAAGCCGACTCAGAGCTGTTGCGATGGCGCGTCTGACCAGTGCTACACGAGCCTATTGTCTACCTCAGCCTTCGTGACAATTCGTAAGACGCCACATCCGATAATAAAAAGCAATGCACTGTGATTTTCAAAGGTTAAATGAATGACTGTTTTACGGGAAGTTACGATGCAGTTTACGTTTACGTGTGTGTGTGCGTGTGTGGGGGGTGCGTGCGTGCGTGCGTGCCTATATCCGTAAGTACCTGCTAGACATTTTGATAAGGTAGCTTTGTTGTTAAAATTAAGCATTTGCGATAATCGGGCGAACTAAGTTTATGTAGCTAGTGTCTCTCTTATTCGCTAGGGCGCTGTATAACCTAAATAAATAAGGCAGTCTAGCGTACGCAATCTTACGAAAAGTGTAACATTTGTGCACAGAAAACAGTCTTCTTAAAGACTACATAGACAGTGAATAGTGTAAACACAGTTGACAAAACTATTTTAAATAGCTAATTAGATTATTATTATTAAATAAATTCTGATATGGCGACTTGCAAGCGGCAAGTCAAGGCGAAGAGACACTTGGTGTGCGACGACTGCCACAGTTGGATAGATTTGGCCTTATCCGGCTGTACGAAGTCATGGACAGAAACCAAGGAAGAGGGATTCACCTTTCAGTGCGTGGGGTGTTGGAAGGTGAAATGTCTGGAGAAAGAGGTAGCTAGGTTGGTAGATATTGTGAAGGGGATGGAGATGAGAATCAGCAAGAAGACAGACGGAATGGAGAGAGACGACAGGGATAAAGTTGGGAATACTGTGAAACTGAAGGAGCAGAGTAGTGGCAACAAGACCGAGGAAAGGAGACTGGGAGGAGGGAAGGTGATCGGAGGGGAAGAAAGTGGAGGATCGACGGCAGGAAATATGACAGGTGTGAAGGTGGCAGGAAAGAAAGTGACCGTAGAGAAAGAGGTAGGAGGGAAAAAGAGACGGGAGAGGAGAGAAGGAAATGCAATGGGAGGAAAGATGACGGGAAGAAAGGAAGTGAGAGTACATGTGACAGAAGAGAAGTCGGGAGGGACGATGACAGGAAGAAAGGTGACAAGAGAAACAGCGTCAGGAAAGAATGGAACGGACGAGATTGTGACGGGAGAGCAGAAGACAGGGGAACAAGATTACAACCAGACAGATGCAAACCGTAGAAAGAGCTACACTGAGGCAGTGATTGAGGGGGCAATGAGGAAAGAGAGGGTGTTTATGGGCGATTCGATTATGAGAAAGACAGATAAGACTCTAAGCGAGGGGGAGGACGTCGTTGTTTGTCTACCGGGGGCTAGGATAGAACATGTAACTGAAAGGGTAGAGAAGGTACTGGGGCATGGCAAGGGAGGGTCTATACTAGTACATGTAGGGACAAATAACGCAGAGAGGGAGGGAACAACTGGGATAGTTCAGAAGTACAGACAGTTAGTGAAGAAGTTAAAGAAGACAAGAGTAGAACAGATTATCCTCTCAGGAATTTTGCCAGTAATGGGAGGAAGGGGGCCGACATATAGAAACTGCAAGAGGATGGCGATCAACGCATTAGTTGAGCAGATGTGCAAAGAAGAGGGGGTGGGATTCGTAGATTTATGGGGATACTTTGTTGGGAGGGAAGATATGTACATGAGAGATGGCCTACATCTAAGTGGAAAGGGGGCAGCAGTTTTCTCAGAGAACTTGCTGCAATCTGTTGACAGTGGGACAGGCTGCATCTATTTAAACTAGATTCGCAGGGGGGATTCACAGAGAAGCCTGAAACTGGAGGCATAGATAAAGACAGCAGAAATAAATCGGCAAAGAACAGCCTGGAAAACTGTTCTGAATCAGGATATAAATGCATTTGTTTAAATGCAAGGAGCATAGTAAACAAAAGAAGTGAACTAAACATTATGGTAGAAGATATTGACCCTCACATAATAGGTATAACCGAATCGTGGGCCACCACTGACATATCAGATGCCGAATTGGGACTAACAGGATATGTAATGTTTAGGAAAGATAGAATAGGAAGAAAGGGAGGTGGAGTTATTTTATATATTAAAGAATCTATCCAGGCTTGTGAAATAAAATTAGAAAGAGAAGCAGATTGCAAAGAAGCTGTTTGGTGTAACATAGTTACAGGAAACTCAACGTTAACAGTTGGGTTAGTTTATCGAAGTCCAAACATAAGCATAGAAGAGAATGAAAAAATACAAAACGCTATAAGGGAAGTAAGCAAACGGAACTGTATTATTATGGGGGACTTTAACCATGGGCATATACAATGGAAATCTCTACAGAGTATGGGGAGTGAGGACCACAAGTTTTTAGTTTTAGTACAAGATAGTTTCCTTTCTCAACATGTGCTAGAACCAACCAGGGGAGAGAATGTGTTAGACTTAGTTTTGTCCTCACAGAAAGAATTAGTTGACAATGTCAAGATATGTGAGCCACTGGGGAGTAGTGATCACAACCAGATACATTTTACCATCAAAGTAAAATCAGAAAGGAATAGTAAAAAGCAGTATAGGAGAAATTTCCACAAAGGAAGGTATAAGGACATGAGGAAATATTTAGCAAAGATAGACTGGAATAACACACTGAAGAATAAGACAGCAACCGAATGCTGGAATATCTTAAATAGTGAAATTAAGTGCATAGTCGATAAATTTGTACCTTTAAAAAAACAAGGGAAACGGTCTAAAAAGAAACACTTATCGAAAGAAGCCATTAGAAAAATTTAGTATAAACAAATGATGTGGAAGTCATATAGATGTACTGGAAATTATGAAGACTACAACATTTATAAAGAAGCACTTAATCAAGCTACAGCTGAAATTAGAAATTCAAAGAGAAGCTATGAAAAAAAATTAGCTAGTAATATAAAACATGACAGTAAGAGTTTGTATGCGTATATTCGAAGCAAACAGAAAGTTCAGGATAAGGTCGGTCCTCTAGAAGATAGTGCTGGAAATACAATATCAGAGGGATTCTTAATGGCAGAAGACCTGAATGAGTATTTTAGTTCAGTGTTTACCAGGGAAGATATTAGTTCACTGCCAGTACCAGAGGCTAAGTTCAAGGGGGCAGATTCAGACTATTTAGGACAGTTAGTTGTAACCTCGGAAATGGTAGCTAAGAAAATAAGGGCTATGAAGGATAATAAATCACCTGGAGTGGACGGGATTCCGCCCAAACTACTATTGGAAATTGTAGAACAAATTAGCGCACCGCTTGCAACAGTTTTCAATTTGTCATTAGAAGAGGGAGTGGTTCCTTTAGAATGGAAAGAGGCAAATATTATACCGTTATTTAAAAAAGGTTCGAGAAACAAGTCAGAGAACTATAGACCAGTGAGTTTAACATCAGTGATTTGCAAATTATTAGAAAGACTAATTAAAGATCACATGGTGGATTTTCTTGTTAAACATAACTTGATAAACCCATCTCAACATGGGTTTTTAAAAGCGAGGTCATGCTTAACAAATATGTTATGTTTTTTGGAAGACATCACTAGGTGGGTAGATGAGGGATCACCAGTAGATATCATCTATTTAGATTTTCAAAAAGCTTTCGACAAAGTACCACATCAAAGATTACTCCTTAAGCTAAAGGCCCATGGCATAGGAAATGGTATAATAAACTGGATAGAAAAATGGCTGAATGACAGAAGACAACGTGTAGTAGTTGATGGGGAGGCTTCAAACTGGAAATCGGTATTGAGTGGGGTACCACAGGGATCAGTACTAGGACCTATATTATTCTTAATATATATCAACGATTTGGACGATGATATAACAAGCAAGGTGTTGAAATTTGCGGATGATACAAAAGTGTTTAGAAGGATTAAAAGTGATGGAGACAGACAGCATTTACAAGATGATCTTGATAGGTTGATCAAATGGTCTGAAAAGTGGCAAATGCTGTTCAATTTTGGGAAATGTAAATGCCTCCACACAGGTCATGGGAATGAAGAGGTAAAATATAAAATGGGGGGTACTGTTCTAAATACTACTGTAAAAGAAAAGGACTTAGGGTTAACCATTAGTGCTGATATGAAGGTTTCAGAGCAGTGCGGAATTGCAGCGTCAAAGGGAAATCAAATCCTTGGATTAATTAGGCGAAATATAGCGTATAAGAAAAAAGAATTAATAGTACCGCTGTACAAAACAATAGTGAGGCCTCATTTAGAATATTGTATACAAGCATGGAGGCCATATCGCAAGAAGGACATAGATATGCTAGAAAGAGTACAGAGGAGAGCGACTAAAATGATACCAAATCTGAGGGATCTTAGTTACGAAATACGCCTAAAAGAATGTGGTTTAACAACACTAGAGACCAGGAGATTGAGAGGAGATCACATAGAAGTGTTTAAAATATTGAATGGTTATGAAAATATTGATAGAAACATTTTTTTCTCAGTTAAGAAAGATAGAAGGACCAGAGGACATGAAGCTACATTAGTAAAGTAGCAGTGTAGATTATATATTAGAAAGTTCTCATTCTCACAAAGGACTGTAAATGAATGGAACAGATTATCTCCTGATTGTGTTGGTGCTAGTAGCGTGAATATGTTTAAAAATAAAATCGACACACACCTTAAAAAGGCGGGATACATGTAGATAAAAAGTATTGGACTCTCGATAAGCCAAAAGGCTTCCTTGTCCAACTGCCATCCAGAGTAATTTTCTGGATGGCAATCTTGTTAAATCTTGTTAAATCTTGTAAGTGTTTGTATGGGGGAAGCTATGTGTGTTGCGTACGTTTGAGTATATCAGTGTGTGTGCGTGTGCGTGTGTGCGTGCGTGCGTGTGTGAATGCAAGTGTGCATGTGTAGTGCGTATGCGTGCGTGTCCCCTTACATCCACACTCGAGACCGTGTTACATTGAACAAGCCACCCCGTGGTCATTGTGCCTAATGCAGCATTCATCCGTGGCACTACACATGGTCCCACATAGCTCGCTCCCACAATCCTCACGTCGAAACGTCTTCACTCGCAGGAGCGTCACGGATGGCTGCTTCACACTGCCCTCTCGGGGTACTGTTTCTTCACTTGGTATAATCTTACATCGATGAACGTGGTGTGTGGCAGGAATCTCAACCTACCAATTCCCGTCTTTTTGAGAGTTCGCCTCCCCTCTGTTTGTCAGCCCACCTCGCAACTCCCAACTGTTTTAAGGTCAATCGCCTATCTTCCAATTCCAGCCACTATTGACCTGTCCATCACGTGACCTGCTACCGTCAAAAAATTCTGGTCATACAAATGTTTCTTTATGAAAAAAGGCAACGTTTTTAAAAGTGACAACTGTATGCGGGAATGTTTGAATTATTACATGTCATGTAAAGTAAAGGCACGTTCTTATATAGCGCAGTATCCAATCATCAGGACTGCTCAAAGCGCTTTACATTTTATTCCCTGGCAGACCTGTTCAATAGAACACCATCTCGACTTCACTTGGAAGCATTCAGCCACGCTGCAATTAATGCGCGAAGACTATAGACACGAAGCAATAGTAATGTAATTCACGTACATAACCGTTATCAACATTGCTGGCAACGGCAAAGCTTGACGGAGGTCACGCGCAAACATTCGATTGTGACGTGGGCAAACCACGACGTACGGGACACATAAAGTCCTGCCATCAATGGATGCAATACTGCCATCTCTCTCTGTAATACGATTTTGTTTAGTCCAGGTTGTTATACACTGTATTTGGGTGTGGCATTGCCTTCGCAGTATAATACATCTTTGCTTGGCCTAGTTTGAAATTAATGGATATATAATTGCCTTCTCGCTACATTACTTTGTTGTGGATTCAGTTAAATGTTGTGGCTAATGGGTTCAGTTAAAGTAACAGTAACTTCTAACAATAACATTTATTTATTTATTTGTTTAGTCCTCTTTGAAATATTTGGCTATAACAATGCCTTCTCTCTATACTATTTCTTGTTGCCCAGTGCAGTTTAAAATCACTTCACATAGCAGTGCTTTCTTGCTATAATATTTCTTTTTGAATGGTGCAATTTGACATCAATAGACGTAGCACTGTCATCTCGCTGCTATTATATTTCTATTTGAATGGTGCAATTTGACATCAATAGACGTAGCACTGTCGTCTCGCTGCTATTATATTTCTTTTTGAATGGTGCAATTTGACATCAATACACGTAGCACTGTCATCTCGCTGCTATTATATTTCTTTTTGAATGGTGCAATTTGACATCAATAGACGTAACACTGTCATCTCGCTGCTATTATATTTCTTTTTGAATGGTGCAATTTGACATCAATAGACGTAGCACTGTCATCTCGCTGCTATTATATTTCTTTTTGAATGGTGCAATTTGACATCAATAGACGTAGCACTGTCATCTCGCTGCTATTATATTTCTTTTTGAATGGTGCAATTTGACATCAATATACGTAGCACTGTCATCTCGCTGCTATTATATTTCTTTTTGAATGGTGCAATTTGACATCAATAGACGTAGCACTGTCATCTCGCTGCTATTATATTTCTTTTTGAATTGTGCAATTTGACATCAATACACGTAGCACTGTCATCTCGCTGCTATTATATTTCTTTTTGAATTGTGCAATTTGACATCAATACACGTAGCACTGTCATCTCGCTGCTATTATATTTCTTTTTGAATGGTGCAATTTGACATCAATACACGTAGCACTGTCATCTCGCTGCTATTATATTTCTTTTTGAATGGTGCAATTTGACATAAATACACGTAGCACTGTCATCTCGCTGCTATTATATTTATTTTCCTATCGCAGCTTGTCATCAGTGGAAGTGAGTGCGCATTCTCGCAATAATAGTTATTTTACTAGTGCAGTTTGGCATTAATGGGCGTGTCAATTGTTATTATAACATTTCTTTGCTTGATCCATTTTTATGGCGTTGTGCTTAACACTGCCTTCTCACTATTGCATCCTGCTGCTTGGTCCAGTCCCAAGATAATGGGCGTGGGAACATTTCATTTGACACCCATGCATCATAATATTATACACGTCCAGCGACCGCGTGTTCGTTAGCTTTGCATAACAATACTTGATCTATTGTCGCGTTGCATTGTTCAACGTGCGAACTTTGCTTCGCGAGCTAGTCCCTTAGTGGGTATTTTATTAGTCATTACCTTGATGTTACATCGTTTCCTACGACACGCGCTGGTGTCACCTTTCCTTGCATATAGAGTATCGTCTATCGGACTAGTTTTAGCCAACGGACTTGTAAATTAGATTACATGTGTGAACGGAATTTGAATCCTCACCATAGTCTCTCTAAGTATTGTTTGTGACAGGTGGTATCGTTCTTTTCTGGGTCGTACGTTGTCGTAAACCACGCAGGCTACATGTGCAGCGTGACGACCCAATTTGCGTTTCCTCAAATGACAATGTCCTTGATTTATAATGGCATGTAAACATTCCTGTCTGGTTAGCGATATAATTACTCAAAATACACTACAATGGTTAGTTGTTGTTTGACATCGTAACTTTGCTAAATGCACAAACTGTGGAAATCCAGTAATATTTGCTTTATTTATACGACCTCAAAACGACGAATTGTAAAAGGTGTAATAATAGTAACACTGGTTTTAGAGCAGACTTAATCGTTCCCCAAAGTTTTCCATGCATATGTCGCATGTTTGATATCGGAGACTTTAAACTACTACTAACGAGGATACACGTAGGATGCCTTCAAAGATGGTTCTATTTATTACGGTAATAATATTATTCAGTTAACTTCACTATGTTGTTAGTAGTAATAAACATGTATAACACAATGTTCTTTCAACTAAGAGTCTGCGGTAAATGCGGTATGGAATATGCACCACATTATAACGCGAACCAAAAGTGCACTAAGTTAGACAACTCGTATATATGAGTGTCGTAAAGACTGTTATCTAGCATTAAACGCAACGTATTCACAATATCGTAAGATGTCGAACAACGCTAATAGTTCGCGGCGAAGACGATAGTTTCTCCGGATGTTTGATTGATCGCTTTCCGGTAAACAAATGCTAATTAGGAAAGGTCACGATAAGGTGTTCGTTCGCGTCAGCGTCGCTGTAAATCCACATCAATCAGCCGCGCAGTATCTGACAAGTTCGCTAATAATCCCTAATAACTTAACTTCACACGCAGAAATAATCGGAATTTACGAGCAAAGTATGTCGAAAAGACGTCAACAGCAGCGAGTTTTGCGTGACTCGGCGAGGCCAGCAGGGCATGCGCGAACACGTGCTGGACGTTGCACGATTGCAGATTTAATTAATAATTCAGACAACTTCAATTATTTCCCTGGTAACTCGTTGTTATGTGGGTACTGGTGGCGCCGCGCGCGTGGGCTTGTTTGCGAGCGAAACATTTAGAATGTAAGCGACAGGTGAACGAAATATGTATTTCTGCACTGTATCACGTAGCTATATATTATGTGTTTTATTTGACCGATGTATCCGTCTGGCAGTTTGATAAATAAGTCGATCATTTGGTGCGAGGTGGCTGCAGCAAGAAACTTCACGTAGGTGACTTGTATTCACAGACTACATTTTGAGGGCAATTTATTCAAGTCCCTTCTGCATTAATTAGCTGTTATTCAGTATTACCTAAACAGCGTTGTTGCTTATATTATCGTTGCTGTCACCACCAGTGTGGGTTATTGCAAGATGTCTTAGCATCATTTGCTGCAGCGCACACACTATTTTAGATAACATTCCGTGAGTCCGCTACAATCACCCTTTAGTCTGGTCGATTTGGCGCCGGAAGGGAGAGGTGTCAAGCATCAGAGAGACCACGGACCGCGAGCAGCTATTGTCGTCGTGGCGCCTGCTAAATCGAACACTTGGTATTTCTTTGTTTTCGCGGTCGCCGAACTGACAACTGCATCGATCGACTCATTCGTTGTCATTCAATTTCTGGCTTGCACTCGTCAGCCGTTCCACATCGCTGCATTCACTCGGAGGCGTCTTCGTCAGTTGCCTCCCGCGCACATATGTGTTTTCGGAAAGAACACGGGTTGGGCAGCAACGCATGATTTGACGTAGTCAGACATGTCCTTGTTTGGAAACGTATTTAACTTGTATTTGTGCAACATAGGTGAAATGGTTAGTTTTCGGGTGGGTTGTCGTATTCTCAAACAAAAAGACCCAGATTCGTGTACACCTGTTGCCTGCGTCCTCTGTGTAGTGTGTAACTTATCGTGGAATCACGCACTCTAATCTGAAAATACTCCTTCATCCGACTGTGGCACCTTAAATCAATACTTTTAAAAATGCCAATATCTTACGTTCGTGCCTTTTATATTTGTTAGTTTTTTTCGGGTTACACAATTGAACAATGCCAAGTAAAACAACTAGACAGGTTAGCAATGACCTGGTTCGTTCGCGCTCCCACAGCAGCGGGAAGCCAGCTACTCGTGAAACTTTAATGACCTCACGGAAGCCACCGGGACCATTGGATGTGCAACAGTGGGTGGAACACAGCGTGACTGTTGCGCTTATCGACTCAATCAGGGGACAAACAGTGACAAACGACTGCCTTTGTCACGTTACGGAGGTATTCATGGACGCTACACCGGGAATGCTAACAGCGACAACCGGCAAGGTGTTGCCAGCAAACTGGCTACGATCCCAATGTTAATCCGCTGACATGCACTGGCGATCGATAGCATCTAGTGAGCCGTGCAACGACCGTTTCCCAGCAACTGTATATGCAGAAACAATACACTATGACAACTAAGCCCATATTCCAAACAGCAAAATTCCATTGGGCTGTCTCCGCCGTCGCAATTAACCCAGGCTACCTTAACTTTGGACGGAGTGATGGTCTGATTTTTAATTATACATTGCGAAAAGGTAATGCACTTGGCGTATATTGCGACTGAATGATTACTGTTCATCAATGCATGCTGTCATCGCTATATATACGGTAAATTTGTACCAACGACATGTCAATTACAAAAGTTTGCTTCTCAAATTGAATGTCGTCAACAAGACACATATATATCGTTTCGTTTGTGCAGCTGCATCGTACTGCGTCAATCACGTGAAGCCTGAAGAACACGACGTTAGTAAACAGTTGAGTAGTCAATAGAAATATATGCACGCACACACACACGCGCGCGTACACACACATCGACGGACACACGCACACACTCACAAACACACATACGCACACAGGCACACACGCACACACACACGCACGCACATACGCACACACGTTAGCACCCTGCCATGCCCAACACAAAAAAGAGCATTCGTGTGTGCTACATAAAATATGTTAAAGCCTATTGCACTCATCACGCGAAGGCTTGAAGAACCCTTAGTAAACAGTTGAGGAGTCAACAAAAATGCACGCATGCACGCACGTACGCACGCACGCACGCACACGCACGCACACACACACACATACCTGCCAACGAAATGCCCCCCAAAATGCGCATTGCTATGACGTATTACCACGGGCCCAACTACGAACGTCAATTATTGCTCGAATTGTAGCTTCGAACACAACACCGTTGTACCGGTATGATGAGCCATTCGTGGGTTTTGACTCCTATCACGTGACGGGTGTATGACAAAGGTCGCCAATACCCTGGTGATGTAGGATAGCTAGAATCATTTGTAAAAATGCACAGTCTATATAATTTTGACGTCACAACGTGTTTACGAGTAAGATGTTTGTAATAATATTCTAGTAATGTATTGTAGTCGCCGATATCATAGTATCAGCAACAGCACTGTCAATATGCCATAGTCATAGTGGAAATCATATAGTTGTTGTTGTCGTTCAGTCGTCGTCGTTGTAGTGATAGTGGTGGTGATTGTGGTAGTGGTAGTGGTAGTAGTCGTAGTCGTAGACGTCGTTTCCAGAATTGCTTTTATCACAACAATTAACAGAGTCAGATTCATTCATACAATATTGTCATTAAACCATCATCAATATTATCATAGTATCATCATCATCATTGTCATTACCACCGTCATCATCATTGTCATTACCACATCATCACCATCTTCACCACTGCAACTACTATGATAATAACTATCTCTACTATCATCATCGTCATCAACACAACCACGGTCATTGCATGACAACAACTACAACAACTACTGATCGTCATCATCACTACGACTACAATTATTGTTAATTGACTTGTCAAATGAGCAGTAGCACTAGCGTTAGTCAATTCAGTCATAAATTTGGCGCAGTTGTCGGAACATAAATATTCAATCAGATTTCACGTGACTGCCTGTAGAGCGCAATGCGTGATCCTCCGGTTGTTTGTGAGTGTGCTTGAGAATACGATATTCGATACACCGGTTCATCGAGTAGAAACCAAACGTGTTCAGTTACACAAGCTTGCGAGTGATGAATCACCGTGTAGTATTGCATGGCACCATTAAGATGCACTCGCTGATTTTTCTCCCTTCTCGGTGAATTCTCGGTTGAGTTGTCCGCAATGGGAGGTTCAATGTTGATCTTGTTTTAAACAGATTTATTTACGTAACAAGGTGGATTGGCTTGTATTTTTTTGCTGTGTTACTAATTAGTAGTAAGTAACCCATGAAATTTACTGACTTCGCACACACACACAGCATATATCAAGACACCACAACATACGAGAAAAATCATACAAACATATCAAACTGTGTATTTTACATAACGGATATCAGATTTTGGCAAAGTAAATTCAATAATTGATGTTGCACCTAGAAAATATTTCATACATGTATATCGCCGGTGGTCAACTAACGGCAACGAAGTGTGATATCCGTTAACATCTCACGTGAACGTTTGTGCGAAAGTGCTAAGGTGCATGTTGTCTGTCTGTGTGTATATGTTTGTGTGTTTGTGAGTCTGTGTGTCTGTGTGTCTGTGTGTATGTGTGTCTGTGTGTCTGTGTGTGTGGTGTGTGTGGTGTGTGTTGTGTGTGTTGTGTGTGTGGTGTGTGTGGTGTGTGTGGTGTGTGTGGTGTGTGTGGTGTGTGTGGTGTGTGTGGTGTGTGTGGTGTGTGTGGTGTGTGTGGTGTGTGTGGTGTGTGTGGTGTGTGTGGTGTGTGTGGTGTGTGTGGTGTGTGTGGTGTGTGTGGTGTGTGTGTGTGTGTGTGTGGTGTGTGTGGTGTTTGTGGTGTTTGTGGTGTTTGTGGTGTGTGTGGTGTGCGTGTGGTGTGTGTGGTGTGTGTGGTGTGTGTGGTGTGTGTGGTGTGTGTGGTGTGTGTGGTGTGTGTGGTGTGTGTGGTGTGTGTGGTGTGTGTGGTGTGTGTGGTGTGTGTGGTGTGTGTGGTGTGTGTGGTGTGTGTGGTGTGTGTGGTGTGTGTGGTGTGTGTGGTGTGTGTGGTGTGTGTGGTGTGTGTGGTGTGTGTGATGTGTCTGATTGTCTATGTCTGTTTGCAGCCTTCCTGCCTGCCTGCCTGCCTGCCTGCCTGCCTGCCTGCCTGCCTGCCTGCCTGCCTGCCTGCCTGCCTGCCTGCCTGCCTGCCTGCCTGCCTGCCTGCCTGCCTGCCTGCCTGCCTGCCGGTCAGTACGTCAGTCCGTTCGTCCGTCCGTCCGTCCGTCCGTCTGTTGGTAAAATGTGTGGATATATTGATTAACACAACGATATATCTACAAACGGATCCGCTTGAACGAGTAATTGGTGAACGGGATCCGTTAATAATTAACCTGCCCCGAGGAATGCGGCCGACGGGTGACGTGCTCGAAACGATGACGTCTGTGTCGACGTAATCATAATCGGCCTACTACTTTCTGACACCGACGTTGACAGGCAGACATAAATTATTGTTAGTGGCATGTAGACTGTGGACGAGCGGCACAATAACACGAACCCCTGAATCACTAATACCCAAGTCTTTGTGGTACCCATCTAGTACGTCAAACGACTGAGTCACGCGTTCTCATCATGTTGGTGTATTTTTAAAATTACACTCTTTTTGTGCGTCACGTATATGCCGTTGCACGGACGTGACTACTAACACTTTGACGATCAACAATTATTAAAATGTACAAGTCAACCGCGTACTACCAGACAACTGTGTCTATAGCAAATGTACAAGTCAACCGCGTACTACCAGACAACTGTGTCTATAGCAAATGTACAAGTCAACCGCGTACTACCAGACAACTGTGTCTATAGCAAATGATTCTTAAGTTTGCATCACTGGTATGGGGAACATGTTTAAAGACACTTCGCTATTTTTATGCTTTTAAAAGTGGCTGTCAAGCAAATTAACCATTCAAAGTAGTATATTAATATACTGTACGATTAATGTTAAGTATGCTAAGTATTAACTCCGCCGTTATTGGTCCCAAGTTATATAATGTTTGTTCCGGATGTTGGCAAGATCGATCTTTACAAATTAATTTATTGACTCATGTATGGACTGGGCCGGAGTTCGCCTCGCTAATAGTTTGTGAAGGAAGCGAAAAGTCGTGTACGTGTCTTCTTGATTAGTTTTAAGAATTAAGGATTGGCCTACATCACAAACATTATCAATATGTTTTTATAGATATTCCCTTTAACATATTAAACATCCACTTCCAAACTATCGTACACATCGTAATCAACTGTACGACCCGTGGCGTTTTATTACACTTTCACATGCCACAGGTTACAGACCGGACAATGTACCACATTTTGGCTGTTTCCCGTAACACTGATATTTCATTTTTGTTATTGGCGTTCAGTACATTCTTAGGTGAGGCCATACACCAATCCCCCCTCCCCCAATTGAACCGATGCCGTTTTGTTATATTGTTCAAGGGATAAGGGACAAGCCGGCTAAATTTAAATCACCACCTTTTTATTGCCCCTTCAATAATAACATTTAAGATTTTGATTGGTGTCAGTACAAATTTGGGGGTCCTTAATTGTTCACCTCCACTGAAATTATCAATGCGGTGTTAACTAATTTGTTTCATCGGATATGTACCAAACGGAAAAAAGCACCACGTTTTTGCTATTTCCTTGAACAATACGCTTTCACTTTTGAATTGAAGTCATCCGATTTTTAGTGCGTCCATCGAACGGAATTATCAGAGTTTGAGAAAGCATACCTCACCGAAGTTGAGGAAAGCCAGCATCACGAGAAAAGCTTCTTTGTGATAAACACACCCTTGCGATCGGAGCACTGGGCAAAGATTAGTACGACAACAATAATAAATCGGTGATCGTTGACATCAGGCATTCCAACCATGTCCCATTAAAGAAGAGCTCACTCGCCCTCTACAAACGTCCTACGCCACAGTCCCAAACCTAGCAGGCGGGAAGGTTTCAATGCTGAAGAATTGATAGACCCTCTTCTCTCGGTTATCCATCATCTTGCAGCAAAGAACTTTTACAGATCTGCATTTTTCAGACAAGAATCTCATCCGAACTCTCCCTCCTTCCCATCTCCTTTCCACAATCAACATCACCATGTTTGATGAGTGCAGACGCTGCTGTGATTCCTCACATCATGAAGCACTTAGTTAACTCCGACAGTATTGACACTGTCTACGACCTCCCCAGCAGCACTAAATAATTCACAAGAGAGTAGCGTGGTCGCGAGACTCTAAGGAAGATAACCCGGGACAACAGGTGCTTCCAATAAATTGGATAAACTCCCTTCGCGATGTCACCTTTCCACGGTTTAGCCGAGGTGCCAGGTGTTTTCGTCTATTTCCAAATAATTTATGTAAATATATTGCATGCTGTACTGAAATATAGCAAAATCCAATAAAACGGCATACCTCGGCTCAAGCGGGATCAATTATGGACCCACCAACAAAAGTTGCTGACTCCTATCAAAAGACAAAGCTAATAGCATATGGAATCAGAGAAACAGTGTTCGTGATGTAAGTCAGTCTGTACCCATATCCAAAGGAGAAATGTGGTGAAACGGCCGATCTTTTAATTGTTTTGGGGCGACAAATAATGGACCCACCCAAAATAATTGCTGACTCCGATCAAAAAGTTAAAGGTACCAACGTAAGGAAGATGTAAAAAAAGTGTGGTGCTTTTATCAGTCCCCATATCCCGAAAATGTGTCGCTAAAGTACCTGTCTATAAGACACATTCTTTTGCATGCACATAACACAATTCTCGAGCTGATGTTATGTCAATATCGAGACCCTCCAAAGGCGATCGCTGATGTGGCAGTTATAGACATGTAAAGCATTCCAAACATTCGTTATCTCGTTACGAGATCATACCTTGGGCGTGAGTTCTTGTCAGTATACACGCGAGCGCGAGCGCCAATTTCAGGGCCATATTCAGTGCGTTCTTGGCAGCTCGACGGCCCCCAATCTGATTCATGGCGACAATCCTGAAATGCAAAACATTCGATGTTATTCGTGTTGTTTAACCGTTTGGTTACATTCATGCAACCTGCAGTTCCTACGGTATACGTACAGTAACCGCCTTCTGTTCCTGAAGTATGTTCTGCTAATGTTATAGTACTGCTATATATATATATATATATATATATATATATATATATATATATATATATATATATAGCAGTACTATATATATATATATATACCCCTTGTATATACTACATCCGCAGGCATGCGGACACGGATAGTTGCCCTGTCACTAATACTTTTCAGATCAATGGCTGGTAATAGTTTTTTCTTAAACAAACGCGTATGACGCGATTCACAAAACAGCTGCGTGTTCGGTACGCCTGTCAATGGAAATAGTGTCATCATAGAATGTAATAACAGTACTTCATTTTAACCAAACCAGCACATCTGATCATCGAATAGACACCATCAGCGGTCGTTTGTTCGTGGTATAGCCCGTGTATAATTGCGTTAGACATTCGTCACGTGAAAATGTATGCGCCTGACGTCCCTTATAAAAACATTATTTATAATAAGCAAGGGTTTTTCTCTCCTTTTTTGTGCTATTATCCGTTTTTATAAGAATGTCTTCACAATGCTCGTATCCCGAATTCCGCATGTTTTGCTAAAGCGGTAACGTATGGTGACCCTTCTGTAATTGCCTGGCGACCTTCTGGATTCCACAAATTAAAACATTTCTATGGGGTCATGACCCCTATTTTGTGAACCATTGAGCTAACTGTGTCTCCACTAGAACGGAGCAAACTAACAACAGTGAAATCGAACGACATTTCAAATCTGCTAAAATACATCCCCAGCAAACTGAATGCATTCTCGCTGCAGCTAGTTAACGCATAAAAACCAGCTTATTTGCAGCTTTCGAACGACGGTGCGTTCATTCGAATACAACCTTAATGACAACATATTCAATGTATTATGAACATAATTATACGGAGGAATGGACAACGGTGTCAACAATAAACTCTAGATGGCTCAGGCACGCACACGCTAACGTCAAAGTTATTAATTGCTAATGCAGAGACTTACGGTTGATCAACCGTGGGTGCATTCTAACCAGGTACATCGCTGACACTGTGCATGCATAATATATTTATGTATTAAGAAGTGAAAATCAGAACGCATGACATATTTGCCGAGTTCTACTTTCATGGCCAACGTCATTTGCTCAAAATAACCCTTGTGAACCTTTAACACTATACATTAGTTTACTACGTTGAACTACAAATGATTACAGCTATATATTTCAATCCTAATATTTAATTAAAAGAGGGCATGCATCTGTTCGAATGATCATACGTTAAAAGTTATTGTTACATCTTGTAACTTGCAAAATGATGAATGGCCTTAGTGTAACCTATGAAGCTGGTCCACGTTGCCATTTTCGCGGATTTTTCACCAGTTCTTTTTTTCTGTTCACGTTCAGACATACTACCCACTATTTTTATTCGCTGAAGTCCTCTGCATTTTCCCTTGCATCTTCCCTGTTGTTACTAGATGTTCTAACCGATGATTTCATAAAAACGAAATTACAAGTCTGTACTATTAAGTTAGCAGGTACTACTAAACACCAGATAGGTTCAAATGCTTGCGAAATGTATCAGAAAGGGAACGCGCGAAAACATGGGAATTAATGGATCTGAACAGGCCGCACGATTTGTTGCGTTATGCCACATCATATAAAATGACAACATGACAATGGTATTTTCAAACAATTTGAGTGCTCTGTATATAGACCTACACCATCCTAAGTAAAAATATTGGAATGCAATGACGTAATTTCACTCGCACTGCCAAATATATTCATAAGTATAGTAGGCGATTGGGAGAAACTCTGATTTGTTCAGTGCGATGCAAGTTACCGGCATGTGATTTGTTCAGTACGAGGCAAACCCTGAGCAAGGAATTTCATGAATAATATATAAGACAACTGATTAAATTATATCAACGTTGAGGCAACGCAGGCGGTTCGCGTCTCGCCCCATTGGCGTACAGCAGTAATTGCATTTTCATTCACCGATGTAATCATTGTCCTATGACGACTGTTTTCATCAACAACTTCGGTTATGTTAAAGTACTACCGTGTTCATTGTTAACAACTACAGTACAGTCACGTACATTGGTGGCCATACTGACACATCCAGTAAAAACTGGACCTTGAGATATTCGAGAGCAAACCGGAGAAGAGAACGCTAGGTTTGGGGATGAAATGCCTACGAAAACAACTTGATAATATCTTACAAAGAAAACAAGACCAACGAATGTATAGCAACAACCATCAAATAGTTGTCATGATCACAAAATCAGTCCTAAATATAAGTTGTAAAAGGAAGCTACACTGGTACGGACATATCACACACCACAACGACATCGCCAAAGAAATCCAACACGGCACTATGGGGGAAGGGAATTTGGTTTGATGACACAGAAGATGGACGGATATTCCGCTAAAAGATCACCTCGAGGCATCACGGGATAGAAACCAGTGCCGACAGGGAGACGACAAAAGTCACGACACATCTAGACGTAGACGCAACGATCGTCTCGGTTGAGTGAGAATGGATGAGTAGTACAAAATACAGTGAATCTGTTTTGTATATTATAGTAAATGTACAAATTTGAAGAAAGGGCTGGTTTGTTTGTGGTTGACCGTTTCGACTGTTATGGAATGCCTAGCTGCCAGACCTTGATCTTCTAGGCATATAGTTGGTAGCTAGTGTAGCGTAAACCGCCTATTATGGGAACTCACTGGTGTGTGTGTGTGTGTGTGTGTGTGTGTGTGTGTGTGTGTGTGTGTGTGTGTGCGTGTGCGTGTGCGTGTGCGTGTCTGTGTGTGTGTATGGGTGCGTGCGTGCATGCATTTGTGCGTGCGTATGTGATACATCGTCCGACATATACGTGAAGGCATTGTTTCTATATGTCAAGTCATAATTAATTTTGTTTAAAGTCAAGTTAGTCAATTACTTTTAGATGTGGATTTGTCCACAGCACACGTATAAAATTGTTTTCTGGTTCAAATTGTTAACTCTTTCCGTGAAGGAAATCGTTACCTAGCTATGTATTAGTCATAACTTACTCAATGGATGTTTCTATATTTCAGCGACTATAAAGGCAAGGTGGTAGATACAGCGCCAGAACAAGATATCGTATTTCCCCTTTCTCGCGGTATTGTTGTTGCGCGGCTAGCTTCTGGTAATGTATCTCAAGTCAGTGAAGCTAAGGGTGGGACGATAAATATATTTGCCGGTATTTGTAGCCACCGTCACGACCGTGACTATGGGCATTTTGCGTAATCTATACGTGCGTGCTTTCAACATGGTGTTGTAATGGAGAAGAAAGTCGGAACCAGAACGGCGAATAAATTATATAGGGGCATGTGTTCCGGAGACAGTTGTGACAAAGACTTCTAGTCAATACAATGTGTTCAGTTTATACCGCGACTTCTGACATTCGTTTGCTTGGAGGGCGTTGCACTTTGCCTTTAGTTGATCTGTTCATGAAAACACAATTTAAACTACTTACTCACATTTACACGGCTGAGCGAACTAGGGCAAAGTGGAGCAAACAAAACTGCCCAGGTCTTCAAATCGCAGCACGTGGACTCGAACACGAGTCATCTCGATCGACAATCCACCAACGGCGCCAAACGTAAATTAGACAACCACCAGCCTGACGACCTTGACTGTACAATAGAAAAACCGTTTCACCAAATCAGAACAAATAGGAAAACGTTTCGTACATCCACTAAACGATGACGACTCAAAAAGTGTGTATATCTGTATATCGGCTCATTTCTTCAGACATATGGTTCAGTATATTCAAAGCTTCTTGCTGTGCTTTGAATATTGTTTCTTCCGCTGCTGTTATTTAGTTGTTTGTTGTCGGTGGGTGAATGTGTCGGTCACAGTTAATGGCAACACTTATTTAAGTCGCGTGCACATAAATGTGATTTGTGTATGTCAAAAGTCATACGCTATTGCCGTATATCAATAGACACGAACACAACGTTGGCACACCCACACGTCGTGAGCAGGTATTTCATGTCAGTGCATTGCATACGGGAGTTGTCGGTTTATGCGAAGTGATTATGCTGGTCTTGGCACAATGCTACTTCGACATAATCAGCTATTGATCAGTATCCAGTCGATTATTACTAATATAATAGTATAAGTGAGATATTGTTTCCGAGAAGTCGCTTTCATGTAGGCATACGTGAGATCATAGGCAGTGTGGTACATCTAAATGCAAATGTATTGCCATCGGTCCAGAATTAAACGCGATATGTTTCTATTGTTCCTCCGTGATTATTAAATTAAGTATAAAGAATACTCTGTGTATGAAATGACATAATTCTGCTCATTTGAAAAGAATACAAATCAAATCGTTCACTTTAAAAAAGACAAATGAAGAAGATTATCAGATCATGGGCAAGACAACTACGTCCACAGCATAAACACATTGCCCAGAGGATGATCTTCGTGCTCATTGTACAGAGGATGATCTTCATGCTCATTGCACAGAGGATGATCTTCATGCTCATTGCACGAATAATACGCTCGGAGCAAGAACGAATGCTCAGAACAAAATATTCATGTTTAGAACAAGACCTCCGTGCTTAGAGCAAGATCGCCAAGTCCGGAACAAGACATTCGTGTCTAGAACAAGACCAAGAACAAGACATCTACGCCAAAAAATAAGACCACCGTGCCCAGAACAAGACCTCCGTGTCGAGAACAAGACGAACTCGCTCAAAACAAGACGAACTCGCTCAGAACAAGACGAACTCGCTCAGAACAAGACCTCCCTGCTAGAACAAGACCACTGTACCCAGTAGCGCGTGTCGAACTCAAAATCGTCAATGATAAATTTTACAAATGTCAAGGACACATATGTTTACTTGAAACATGGAAATACCACACTGTATCAGCTGGATTACGCAATTACCACTGCTCTAAATACACCTAAGTAGGGCACAATGCATCAGCTGTTGCAAATCAATTACACGAATTGATTAACCTACTATAAAGCACAGGCGTCCCGCGAAGTGAACCGTGTCTAGTTATCAAGAAAATCTAGTTTAGCCTACATGCTTGTTTACGAAATGGATAACAGCTGATTATGACTGACATGCCGCAAGGCAGTGAATTAACTCGACATTTGAGTTTTTCCACGCGACGATGAAGATAACCACAAAACGAGAGTAACTTACGCCAGGCAGTGACTATCCAAATGTAGTAGGTTATTGTTAACACCAACCGGCCTATTCATGAAATCAACCTTTATTAGTCCGTGACGTCAAAATAAGTCAAACTGCTTACAGAAATCGGATACCTAATCCACTGTCTGAGTCGTGCTTAGTGGGTAAGTAATCCGTCATTCACGAGGCTCGACTGTGAAATAGTCATATGATACATGCGACACCATCATGGATGATACACGTGGTTGCGTGCGTGTGTGTTCGTTGTTGTATTTCAACATCATCGTATTTTGTAGATTAGATAACGAAGTATATGGTTGATCTCAACGGCGTCGATCGACTGAGTAACAAACCAAACAGCATAAGCAATAGCGACAACAACAACAACAACAGTTCAGAAAACATCCCAGCAGCAACAACAAACGTGATTATGTTTCTGCTGTTGGTAACGCTACAGCAGCAACAACAGCTGTAGCATTACCAACAGCAGAAACATAATCACGTCAACCACATACTGTGGAGCATTGTCACCCTTCTGTCATTCAGGACAAACGAAAGAAACAGCGAAAATTGTAGATTATTGCAATGCTGCAAGCACAATGGTTGATTAACATATGTATAGCACTATCATTGATGGTTCTATCGTCCCTGCCACTGCTGCTGTTGCTGCTGTTGCTGCTGTTGCTGCTGTTGCTGCTGTTGCTGCTGTTCTATTTTGCTGCTATGTCTTCTGTTGGCGCTACTCACCCATACAATCGAAAAACACACAGAACACTAACAACTCACAGAATGCCTACGTACCAGCAGTGCATGAATCTAGATACATCAAATAACTTCCGGGTCTTGATCAATGCAGGTGATTTGTGTTCCGCGTGACAGGTAGTGCCGGGTCTGGTGAGTAACACGACTAAATAATAGGTGTCTGCGCACTAATTCCGGCTCATTATAACCAAGTTAGCAACTGTGGTATACCATGTTGCAATCATTCATATTAACGCATTTAAACCGGCCCTGACAAGCGTGGGAGTCGCCTTAGTGGTGTTTCCTGCCGATCCCCACATGCGTGGTTTAACTCTGCCCACTCAAGATAAGTCCTTTGCAAATGGTTTAGTTCTTCGGTAAAAAAAATGTTGTACCTGCCTTTAAACGGATACCATAAATACCGCTGGTTTATATTCCATAAAGGTGTTTACTAAGTACAGTCATTCACAGGCATTTTACCACTCAACCACAAATATGTTGTCACTGAAACTTTTTTCAGGTTTCTAGTCAACTTCAAAAAACGAACTCACGCACCCACGCGCACGCACAAACACGCGCACCCACCCACCCAAACGCACACACACACACACATACACACACACGCTCCATTTGGGAAATGTAAATGCCTCCACATAGGACATGGGAACGAAGAAGTAGAATATACAATGGGGGGTACTGTACTAAGTACTACTGTAAAAGAAAAGGATTAGGGTTAACCGTTAGTGCTGATATGAAGATTTCAGAGCAGTGCGGAATTGCAGCTTCAAAGGGAAATCAAATCCTTGGATTAATTAGGCGAAACATAACGTATAAGGAAAAAGAGCTAATAATACCGCTGTACAAAACAATAGTTAGGCCTCATTTAGAATATTGTATTCAAGCGTGGAGGCCATATCGCAGGAAGGACATAAATATGCTAGAAAGAGTGCAGAGGAGAGCAACTAAAATGATACAAAATCTGAGGGATCTTAGTTATGAAATACGCCTAAAAAATGCGGTTTAACAACACTAGAGACCAAGAGATTGAGAGGAGATCAGATAGAAGTGTTTAAAATATTGAAGGGTCATGAAAATATTGATAGAAATATGTTTTTCTCAGTTAAGAAAGATAGAAGGACTAGAGGACATGATCTTGCATTAGCAAAGGAGCAGAGTAGATTGGATATAAGAAAGTTTTCATTTTCACAAAGGACTGTAAATGAATGGAACAGATTACCTGCTGATTGTGTGGGTGCTAGTAGCGTGAATATGTTTAAAAATAAAATCCACACATACCTCAGACGGGCGGGATACACATAGATAAAAAGGTCGGACTCTCGATAAGCCAAGGGCTTCCTTGTCCACCTGCTACCTAGAGTTAATTCTCTGGGTGGCAATCTTGTTAAATCTTGTTAAATGTGTAACTGAGAACACTGATTCAATGAATTACATGATTAAAATAGAATGGCACAGAACAATCAGCCAGTTGTTAGGAAACATAATTTACACTTACATATCACAGCCATCAGTACAGGAACAAGTTCATCATCACAGATGTTATTTAACTAGGTGGAATACACACACACACACACACACACACACACACACACACACACACACACACACACACACACACACACACACACACACACACACACACACACACACACACACACACACACACACACACACACACACACACACACACACACACACACACACACACACACGCACACGCACACACACACACACACACACACACACATGCTCCATGCATGCGTGATTATGTAACCAACTAGTCCCGGCTTACGCGAAATGCAACTTACGTGTTACGTTCCAGTTCTTGCGCTAAACCAGTCCGTCTTCTACCGTGTCCCACGTTAACGCCTCCTCGTGTATCTAACGAGACAGAGCAACGACTAGATCAGTTCGTGTTTAACACCCGCGCAGTCCTTCTGTGTCTCCGATCGCTCTGCTTTGAATGTGCCGGCACAGAACTCACAATGGGCTGGCTGCTCGCTGCACTTTCAGGCACACCGCACTGCTCGCGTGGACTTCGTTCGACGAGACGGCGAAACGGAAGCGAGATCCACCGTGTCTATCGCTCAGACGTGACGGAGTCAGTCAAGCGAGACTTCGACCAACGGTGCGGTGTGTTCGCTGGGCCAAATGACGGAAATAAATGCGTGTACCTCGAGTCGATCAGCGCAAACTCGACGCCGACGCCGACGCCTACGTCGGTGTAGTTGCAACGGCGTCTATAATCAATGACGCGTAGCAAGATGGTCACGTGGTCATTGCGCACCAAACACGCACGTTGGCTGTCCGCCGCGCGAAATCGGTGAGTGAAACTGAAGATGATTAGAGTGTGTAGTGGAAATGTCTTGTTAATTAGGAACGTAATATATGTGTTCTAAGATCTCCCCAATAAACCGGAGCTTCCTTGATTCGCAGGAAATTAATGCACAGGAATCGGGAAATAAAACATGCAAATGCATTATTAATTTAAAGGTTGTGTGCATAAGAAAATAGACGTAGGCGCATTATTATTCATACATACTACAATAAACCGTAGGACTAAGTTTAAGAAAAGGAGAAAATTGACTACAATTTCTAAAGATGATATGTCCCGTCGATTCACGACTGGCATGTGCCATTTGCCGCTTGTGTATTATTTACTCTCATTTGTTCTGTCTTCGGCACATTCTATTAACAGTAGGCATTTTGAGGTGCTTTCTGAGAATAATAAATACAATTTGCATGGATGCATGCGTGTGAATGCGCATATTAGCATGCGCGCGCGCGCTTGTGTGTGTGCGTGCGTGCGTATGTTCACGTGTGTGTGTTCGGGTGGTGTGCGAATGTGCGCGCGTATGCACATATGCATGCATGCACGTAAGTGTTTATGTATACATAAATGCATGTGTTTTTTTACCGCGTATAATTATCAGAGTGTTGACAGCAACACAGTCGCTTCGCTCTCTAGTCTGTCCATCGGCCAGCCACCGTTTACGTGTAACCAATTTACTGTACAATCTTTGTTCAAGTACAGTTGTGATATGTCACAACACGACGGGTGTCAAGTTACAAAACTGTGAAATGGAGTTGGGTACTGTGGTGTCTACTGTTAAAGACCGCTCCCCTCCTCATGTAATTAAGGCCTGATCCCTGGTCAGAAGTGAGGAGTAGAAATACAGAGTTAAAATTGGAAAGCACTTGTTTGTGTGAGTCTCTGTATTAATTAATGTTTAGATACGATACAACTGAATACACTACAGGTACCTTTTTAAATTCCACAGAGCATAAGCTCCAAATGATGCCTCGTTTACTTTAATATCTTCGGTAGTGTTTAGGTGCAAGGCGAAAATCGAAGCGAGCTTTAAAATGCGGGCGTTTTCGGGAAAACGTGGTCACTGCGCGTCAAGTTGCCTATTGCATTTTATTAGTTTTTGATTATTTGTGGAGGAAATAAACTGGACGTTCAAATATGAAATTTTAATGTGTGCATTTCTACCAAAATCACCAAAGTGGTGGGACATGACCCGTGCAACTATTGTTGCTCCTGTGTAGAATAGGCCTGTGCCAATTGTTGCTCCTGTGCAGAATAGGCCTGTGCCAGTTGTTGCTCCTGTGCAGAATAGGCCTGTGCCAATTAATACTCGTTTCGCTGCGGCAGGTCACATTTTACTGTTATTTACAATCTTTGACGAAACAGTGAGGCACCTCGTAAAAACTTAGAATACGGCCATAAATATCCTGTTCTATGGAACGTGGTAATGTGTCCATATACACACATTCGAGTTTTTTCTGAGTTACGCCTATCTCTCGATACGCGCTCTTGTATGAAGAGCACGTCGCTAGGTGTCTGTACAAAGGCGAAGGCCGCAGCGCTCACATCATAACCGGCCCAGAATCTAGGCATCGATGTACCGCAGTCGTTGGTGATGTCGCAGGCCATGTTTTGACTGATGTCTCCGGTGAACGGTCGAGACGGAATTGTGTGCTACACACATTCATCACATTGATTGAGAGAAGACGACGCCATTATTGTCGCTTAGAGACGCATTCGGGTGGTTATTCCAACCGAAACACTGAGTAATGGGACATAGCTGTGCTATTCGCGGCAATTACGAAACGCCGCTTTGACAATGCCGTGTAAAGGAGAACAATAGTACACCAGGGTCTTCGCTTCAGGTGGAATAGTAACACGATAATCATGTAAGGTGACGACCATTATTGAGCATTGCAGTGCGATTGACTCACGTGTACAAGAAACATGTTCACGAAGAGAATAGTCCGCTCCGTGTACAGTCACACCGTCGAGTTGTGAGCGTTCTAGTTCACTTCTAAACCGACTTCACGTCGGGTCTAACTATCTCATTGAAAACCCAAGATAAAATATTTAAACTGGACTTTTGCTTTAAAATGGATTTAAACGATGAATTTAACACTACGTTAAGTTCACCTTCAGCATACTTCCGACACTTGTAACTATTAAAATAAATTCGTATCTTCCAGGTGTTCTCGAGTAAAATTTACTATTTAGAAAGTATCAGTGAAGTATCCCTGCTATCTTGCACACAACTGCTTGAAAGTTGTATTCAGATTCTCCATTTCTGCATTGAATAAACTTATTTCATATATACATTTCATGTGAACATAGGCAAGAATATGTGAAGCCAATAACAGCGCTTGCAATACATGTTTCTCAGAAAATGTATTAAACATTAAGTGGCACATCTGCATGGTTGTAAATTATATCTACATTCATGTTTGCAAAGTCAGGGTTTACTATACGATTCAATTGAACACTACTCGTGCATTGTCGATAACACATTTTTTTGATTTTTTTTCTATTCATACAAAGCATACAACAGGGGTATAGCAAGGGAGTGTACAGAGAGGGTAGCTCGGGGGGGGGGCAGAAAGCCTCTACTGGCGGCCGACACAAATTAATATTCGGTGGTCTGAGCCGGATCTTCAGCACGACTCCGCTGTCGCGCTGTCGGATCATTCATGACACCGGAAGAGCGCGGGGGAGGGGCTATTGAAATTTGTTCGCCTCCGCGTCGCGTAAATTTACCTTACTGGAACCTGAACGAGGACGCGTTCGGGGCACGATCATGTGGGGCCATTCAAAACGGTCCAGGAGCACACCAAATTCCAAAGGTTTAGGAGGGCAAGTGCCCCACAGGCTCCTCCCGGGATCCGCCTATGCAGAGGGTCAACGCCCGCGTACTAATCGCAATCATGTCGGTGGCACATGAATTGCATAACCACAAATATAGTAAAGTAAATCAAACTGGTAAACATTGTTGTGATGGTCGGTGTTATATGTTCTTTGCATGTACGTGTCATTACTCTATTACACGCGTACACATGACGTTCACATTTGACAATTATAGACATTTTAATGAACTAATTCAGGCGGTGGGGTTCTGAGAATGTGTACATTCTATGCTAATTGGTAAAAGTGAACAACTGTGGACGATCCCATATGCACGAAAACAACCACCAGCAGGAAACGTGTTTGGAGTAAGTAAGAACACGTCCGCAGATCAACACCTAAAGTCAGCCAAACCCTGGCCAAAATAACGACGATAAACCAAATTGTACGGTGGCGCCATATTGTGGATAGCTTTGTAAACACATTAGAAACAATGTTCGAACGACGTTAAATTGTCATGTTGTTGGTAAAAAAAATTGGTGAAATGATTACTTAAAAAACGGCTATGGACTAATAGGTATTAACAAATTGGAGACAAACATGGCACCTTATCAGCATCGCTAAGTTGATTTATTCACGCCATACTCTGTACAGACAGTAGGCTATGCAGGCAGACGGCCGACATTTCATAAGGTGCTACCATCTGTAGGGGAGATTTTGTAAGACATTGACCTCTTTCTGTTCCTCAGAAGGCAGCATGTGGTTCATGGCGTAACTACGTTGAACTTACGCTAATATCAGGTAACCATTATGGATCGCCCCCGCGTGCGTGCGTGTACGTGCGTGTATGCGTGTATGCGTGTGTACGTGCGCGCCTGCGTGCATTTCTGCAGCTACAAATACAACGCCATACATGCGAACATTATGATTTTATTTAACTCATTTACAAATACAAAATAATAAGGCAACAGGTGTTTTATCGTAAACACTTCAATAACAATTACACCACCGGTAAATCATCATATTCCCTTTTGCAACATTCTCGCCACTTTACGGAAGATTTGAGTTATGAAGTTCGCAGTGTGTATTCGTATATCTGCCAACCTTTTTTGAATTCCAGGAGATTCATCAGCGGTTGTTCAGCACGTTTCCCGTGTTGCGCTGTCTCGTCACCCTATCTCGGATCTTGACATCGGAATACGGGAGGAGTGGGGTGCTTTTGAAGATTTGAAGCTGTATTTCTGGAGACCGGTAGATACATCCAAAATCAAGGACACTCCCGGAAATTCCGGGAGAGTTGGCAAGTATATATCCGGCACGTACGCGTCACGTCTGCCGTCGCCATTTCTGGACAAGGGCCATGGCCGCGTGTCTGAACTCGCGCCCTATGCCGAAGTACACAACGGGGTTGAGCGCCGAGTTGGACTGCGAGAAAATGAAGGCGACGTGCATAGTGAGGGCGGTGACCCTCTCGTGCCGGTCCACCAGCACGAGCACGATGAAGGGCATCCAGCACACGAAGAAGACGATCCACACGGCGAAGATCCGCTTGAGGACGGCGAAGCTGGCGCGGTTGATTGGGTAGATGCGGCCGGGGAGGATGCTCCGTTTGCGCTCCCCGTAAAGGTTGTTTGTCCTCTCCGATCTCACCTCTAGGTTAATTCCGTCAGCCGCTGTCGTCTGCGGGGGACGAGGTGTTGTTCTATCTCCGTACAACCCTGACAGGCGGAAGACATTCGCGCTAGGAGCGTGCGGCGATTGTTTACCGCTTATCGAAGCGGTAGGAACCGGAGGTTTGACACCAATCGCTCGGTTGACGCGTTCGTGCGATCGTAAGAACGTCACGGTGATGCGGAAATAGCAGTATATAGTGATAACGAAGGTAGGCACGAAACAGCAACCGACGCCAATCACCTGCAGAAACATTAACGAATCCGCGTCGTCGTCCAGAACGAAACAGGAGCCGAACTTCCTGTTGAAGCCTACGTTACCGAAGCCCAAGTATGGCGGCGCCCCGAGAACCACTCCCAGGGCCCACGTGGCCGCGATGCTTAGCGTCACGTTCCGTCTGGTGTAGAGACGGAAGTAAAGTTCGCGTGATTTCACGACGAGAACGAACCGATTTATGGCAACGAGGGCGATGCTGAAAAATGTCAAGAGTTTCAATTGTGCATTCTCTGACAAGGTTGTTGTAAACCCTTCAATTAATTATAGACAAGTCATATTTCACAATTAATGCTATAATGCATGTGACAAAACTAAAACAATACTAAAAAACAGCTATACTGTAAAAAAACATAATACTTTTATAGTCATAGATCAGACACAAATAATAGACATGTAGGCCTACTGTGTTTTTATTGTTAAGGTGCACAGGTAGTGATAATGGTGATCTTGAAAAGACGGGGGAACAGACGTGAATTGGAGAGAATTAGCAGACGACTGGTATAGATGGGATCTCGTCGAGAGGGCTACCAAATTGATGATCTCGCCCTTGTCTCGCATGAGATCAAAGGAAGAAGAAGAAGAGACAAAGAAAGAAGAACAAAATGGGTTACGATTAGTTATGTGTAAACTCTGTAATGCAGATAACCAGTCATAGAAGGGAAAGATATTAAAAATGTTGATGAAGAAGAAATCGAAGAAGTTTATGACAATGAAGATGATGATGATGATGAAAAAGAAGAAGACGATGGAACAGAAGACGACGCAGTTGAAGAAGAAGAAGAAGAAGAAGTACGGATTACGTATAATTAAAAACGTACGATTACTATTGTTTCTACTTACTACCTACGAGACTCCACGATCAAACGGCAATTGCAACAACATAACGACTATACACATACGCGCACGCACACGCACACGCACACGCACACGCACACGCACACGCACACGCACACGCACACGCACACGCACACGCACACGCACACGCACACACATGCGCACGCGCTCGCGCGCGCACACACACACCACACTATATACTACTATATACCTGTAGAGGAGGACAACCATAAATGAGAAGTTGGGATAGGCCATCAGCCTGCAGACGTCATCCGGGATGTGCGTCAAGTATCCGACGGCCGTGGAGGGCACGAAGACGAGACAGACCAGCAGGCCGATGACGGCCAGATTGGCTATGTACGCATTGGGTACGGTGTGGAGAGACCGGGTGAGGCTGATCGTCAACAGCGTGGCTGTGTTCCCGAACAACCCGCTCACGCACACGACAGAGAGCACGCACACGAGCGCGACGTGCACCTTATGCATCAGGGAACGTGTGTCTTCCTCATCCGCTGTCGCCGTCGCGTTTGCTGTTTGCATCGCATTAGACATCCGTCGTCGTCGGTATGTTTATATATGTCCGGTGGAGATGTCAGGTTATCGAGACGATCATCAGATGCGGTGATTGGCAATGCATTGTAACAGGAAACCACGATATCCTCCTGAATTCAACTCGGGTCTGATGCGTACGTCACCCGTTGTTTTATTGCAATCCTCCCGTCGCGTGTATTTTAATTACAGATTCCTGTTCGTTGATGTGAATCTTTTAAGGAGCTGTACCCACACATTCGATTCTCCAACTATCATATATGCCTGCTTCTCTTCAATAGCACGTCTCACGCGTTCCCTTGAAATCGTATTCGGGTATATCAGGGCGGAGCGTTATCCGTTAATTCGTTCGCTTGGATTGTAGTGTCGAAATGGAAGAGGTCTAAGTCGATTTGCGTTTTAAACTACAACAGCACAACGTACATATCGAAATACACAAATAATGACATTTATACAACAACTAGCTTAACAAGCATTTGTCGAATAAATTTGGATTCCTTTGCATGTGTAAATAAATTAAAATAAAATAAATGTAAATAAAATGTAGTTGCAAAATACCTTCTCATTCGTATACATACTGAAAATGTACTTAGCGAATACCCTGCACAATTCAAAACACCTTTGTCAAATTACATTTATTAAACATATTACCCGTTCTCAGCACTGAAAATATATTTGTTTTGTCAAAAAAGTCTCAGCCGATTACACATTTAAAATGTACTTGTTTGATAGTCGATTATTTTATGAACGTATACATATAATAAAGACACATAAATCGTACCAACAAACACAACCGTTGCCTCCTGTTTCGTTGAACACCACACGATGTCAACATTTGTGACCATAACCCCCGTTTAGTCAACATATGATACCAACCTGTCGCCGGTATCGCAGAGTTTCAGGATATCGAAGAATGTAATTCTCTTGAGAAAGCAGGTCCACTATGAACGGCCTACAACGTCGCTGTATCGACGTTCTGCGCTGACTGGTTATCACGAGTGACCGGGCATATATAGAGAGAACAAGTACGTGCTGTTGCCGTGGTGAGGACATGCCGTGCGTGATATGACAATTTGATTACCTCGAGTAATGAGCAACGTAATCAGTTCGTTTGTGGCGGGCACACTGACCCATGTTTGAGTGGTCCGGTCACGGAGTAGTGACCTGCCTTCCGCCAAACCTGTCGAGATATATCTTACGCAGACTTGGTCAGACGTGTTTTGTTTATAGCTCACGTACGCGACATTGACCGACATTGTCGACGTTCGACCGACGTTGGTGTTAATCCACTGACTATATTTATGGTTGTTCCATCAACCAGTGTATTATTGTGATTCCTCGGATCAACCTTCAACGACTTGGCCGGCGAGTCTTCCCACGTGCACAATTCTCCCTCAAGAGAGCTTCTTTAATTGGGCTGCGAGCGCAGAGTGCTTCTTGATGTCGTGGGACGGTACCAGAAAACCTTTCTCTTTGAACAAGCCTTTTCCTAAATTGTATTTATGTAACCAACAATCGTCACGTTTATTTTTGATTATCTTATATAATGTGTATTGTGTAATACATTAAAATAGACCACAGATGTCCACAGATGTCATGTATCATGTACTATTTTTTTAAATAGTCATGATGATTCAATTTTTAGATATATGTGGTGCGAACATTTGATAGTATTATTTTATGTAAATGGAAAAGAATGTTAGACGTTTGCGCTAAACCATTAAAAGTACGACGAAGACATTAGAAAACAGTTTCAGATCGTTCATATCTATATTTGCACATTTTACAAGAAGTACGTGTGACCCACTGTTTGTTCTGTTGGTAAACGCAAATGACACCCTTTCCAAGCTGTGTTTGTTCTTAGGAGATACGTGTTACTGCATCGACCGAGATGCGAACTGGAGTATCATAATGATAAATAAATTAACACAATTAATTGTTAAAGAACATAATGTTTGTGCAAAGCCGGAATGTAAAGAAGTACGTTTATTTCGTTACTTTACTTAAGTAGAAAAGTTTACTTTTCTTGAGTAACGAAGTACAGTTTAGAAGTACTTCTACTTGTAACGAAGTACAACTAAGGTGTACATTTCTGAATGTAATGAAGTATCCATAATTTATGTGTTAACATTTTGGAACTTCTAAGATGTTTTCGTCAAATGATCTATGCCGGAACCGTGAACTGTTTTCCCTCAGATATATATATATATATATATATATATATGCGGAAACTACAAGTATTTTCTGATTGGCTGATTTATTACCATTAGCCGGCATGATTACCAGGTGGTGTACAAGTTGCAAAACAAAATGTCAAGCCATTAACTTAGAAAAAGTACTTTAATGTTACTTCCAGTACAATTGTTTACTTTTTACTTGTACAACAAGTACCTTTACCTTACCTTGAGTAGTTTTTTTCCTAGTTACTTGTACGTTTACACAAGTATAAAATAAATGTACGTATACCAGCTCTGTGTGTTTAATACGTGTGAACTCTCTAGGTATGAAAACCACGTCACACCGTTAAGTCAATGACGCAGACCGTCAAAGTCTGTTCGGGTAAGAACAACAAAGTGCTCATGGAAAACGGAAACACCCCCCTGCGCTCAACTTTCATCGAATTTGACTGGGATTGCCACTTTTTATTTTTACTGTTCGACATTTTCATTTGTTGTCCTCTTTCGCGATGAAAACATCTGCGAGAAAATGTGATATCCCTTAAGACCTAGAACTACCTTGTGATTAGAACGACCTCGGGCCAACAAACAGATAATATTGATTGTAAATGGGACGTTTCATTGAAGAAGCTGGAAGAAGACATCGAAGGGTAAAGCGGTATTTAAATTTCCGGCCGGAAACGTTCACTATACACACCGTATATGGCGCATGTATGTAATAAGGATAGACCACAATTCTGTATAATCTTTGACAGACGGCTACAGAAATTATCACAGCAGATTATTTTTTTTGTCACCAGTCTATTGCGTCTCCAAAGCCAATCTCAAAATAATTAAGGTAGACCTAAATACTGAGATATGCTTTCATCGATCTGTCTATCTGATATAATTGACTATCAAATAATTTCGTGCGTGCCAATCGGACCCAACTTAGGTAGCATGGAAAGGAGCACGTAGTTTGATCATAGAGGCATACGTTCACGCATGGTAAATAAAACAGATCTATATACCGCGTTGACTGCGCCATTAGTGGTAATGATATATAGACTTGTTAATCAGTAATTAGTACTTTCGAAAACGGCGGGGGTGCTGTTGGAGAATCGCGGTGACGTTCTACTTTTCTGCCGCAGTCGCACTGAGCAATTCGATGCTATCGACATAACATCGGAAGACGATGGACGGTTGTTGTGGAAGATTTTCTTGTGGTCCTGTTGGAGATTTCTCGCAGTGTTGTTTCTATATTCTGTTATTGCGTCACATGCTGGCGGACATAATATCTAGGAGGAAGGGTGTCGTTGAAGATACTCAGGGATATACCACAAGTTTATAACGTTTCAGCTCGGTCGTCACAATTCGGTCGGTCGGTCTGTCTGTCTGTCTGTCTGTCGGTCGGTCGGTCGGTCGGTCGGTCGATCGGTCGGTCGGTCGGTCGGTCGGTCGGTCGGTCGGTCGGTCGGTCGTCCACAACAAGCATCTACAAACTATTGGGGGATTAAGTGCCACATTTTAAATTTGGGGGGCTAAGCCACGCCTTCCGACGCCTGTGATGTATAGTTATTTTCAACAAACTAAAATCAATGCTGAAGAACCACAGGTCACAAATCAGCAATAGTTAAGAAGCAATCTAGGATGAATAAGAGAAAAATACTAATTATCACAGAGTAAGATGAATTAATAAAACAAACTATCTGATTTAATCATATAAATTACCCATCCAATTACACGAGAAATCAATGCTCGTTTCCGGTCAAACAACCTTCCTGCGCGGTTAGCTTATCACGTGACGCGAACGTAATAAGTCGAGGACTGCGTATGCTAGAGAAACCGCGTTACCTTCACGACCACCGAACTGGAAGCCGCGCACGACTAAGCTCATCGATTTGATGCGAATGTCCTTCATCGGCGACCGACCCTGAGACATGGGATACAAGTCAGAGAAGCACGACCACAGAGACACGAAGCTGTACCGTGTATATGGCTCTGTGACACACAGACCGCTATCTCGCAACGTGTAGTTCAATCGAGTACGTGTGTGTGTGTGTGTGTGTGTGTGTGTGTGTGTGTGTGTGTGTGTGTGTGTGTGTGTGTGTGTGTGTGTGTGTGTGTGTGTGTGTGTGTGTGTGTGTGTGTGTGTGTGTGTGTGTGTGTGTGTGTGAGTGTGTGTGTGTGAGCGTGATTATTAATTAAAACAATATGAATTTAAAAAAATAATCTTAAATGATGCAAAATCGTGAAAGATTAGGACCTACAGTAGGTTTAATAAACAATACATAATGGTTTTACTTAAGCAATCGTGTGTACTAATATTGGGTTGCTGAAGCTTTAATGTAATAAAATAATATCGGTAAAAGTCTTGTGAATGAAACATTTAATATCATTGACACATTAAACATAGTGATCTACTCTTGTAGGTGGATCCAAAGGGTTCGTGCCCCTTAGACCTTTGGAATTTGGCGGCGATATGCCTGCGTTATTTAGAGTACTCCATAGACATTTTGAATGTGCCCCCGTCATATCTCAGGAAATAGTGAACATCGCCGCGGAAAATGTTCAACAGCGCCCCCCCCCCCCCCCCCTTCCGATCTGATGTCATGATCCGACAGTGGGATCGTGTTAGAACCGCCAGCGTCGGTAATAATTTCCGGCTGGAACAAAATGTGCACGATCCGTCGATGAATATGATTAAAACTACACTAAAATAGGCGTCGGAAACGGAGGGGGCTTCAGTGGATGAGCCCCCCAATGATGAGAGAGATATTGAGTATTTTTAATGTGATTCTTCGAAATAACATTTAACAAATGTGGTATAATTAGAGTAAAATATTGTTTTTTGTGTTAAAATCTTCAACAACACCTATGCACCTGTTGTTTTTGTTGGTGGCATATTTTAGAATGTAATCCGTGTGCTGTTTCACGGATTACATTATAAAATATGCCACCAACGAAAACAACAGGTGCATAGGTGTTGTTGAAGATTTTAACAAAAAAACACAATATTTTACTCTAATTATACCACATTTGTTAAATGTTATTTCGAAGAATCATATTAAAAATACTCAATATCTCTCTCACCATTAGGGGGCTCATCCACTGAAGCCCCCTCCGATTCCGACGCCTATTTTAGTGTAGTTTTAATCATATTCATCGACGGATCGTGCACACCTTGTTCCAGCCGGAAACGATTACCGACGCTGGCGGTTCTAAGGTATGTCCTGTCGTGCTATTATTTCGACTGTTACGCAGGGTGTTTATGTGGGTACTTACCGCTATTAATGCGTTCAGGTCAGCCTGAACGATACAATATTTTTAGAAGCGGGTCACATGAGAATGTAGGCCCACGAAACAAAACAACACGAAAATGGGTGAGAAAACACAATTCATCTGCGACGTGTCAATTAAAAAAATATTACTAGGTTATGCCCATCATTGGAGCAACAGACCACGGGCAACAGTTGACACTATTACTGTGGCATCAGGTGGAGACGACCACTCAATGTTCTAAAGTAGGAAGTAATCCCATAGAAAGTATAGCATATAAAAAACACGCAAGTAAATAACTATAAATAACTATCGTTGTGTTTTCGGAAATACACCGTCAATTGGTAGATCAAAGACCAATGGTCCAACGAAGGGAATTCCCGTAGAAAGACGCGAGTGCACCTGTATGTAATAATGGTGGCATATATAGGGGATACCGGGGCAAAGAGGACAGTAGGTAAACTGAACAAACAATATTGTTTCAAGTTCTCAGTACATCAGCGCCATCTGTGGGTGTGATGTGAACATTATATCGTAACATTACAGCTTGCGTACAATGCATTCACGAGCCAAATTAGTCGAATCTTGAAGCATTTAGTCAGATTTATGAGAAATGAACGTGGGGTAAAAAGACAATGATGCATCACCATTAATACAGTTACTGTTACAGTTAGGAAGAACTAAAATAGTTGTATATACACAAATAATCTGCTGACAATAAACCAATACATATATGTTTCCGGTGAGCAATAACCCGTGAAGCTATTTATGGTCAGATCACCCGTTCTTCTTCGTTTCGTTTTCAGGCGTTTCCAAGATTGGCTTGGTTCACTATCCTTTTGTTACGAGTTGTATCATTTTGTTTCTTTTTGACGAAATGTTTACTTTGTCCCAGTATGAGGAAGAAGTGGGTATGTAGCAGTCTATGACGCCTTTGTCCCCTTGCAAGTGCGTCGCTACTAGTGGCAAGCTTGTTGAATATTGTAAATCTTTATCGACCGTGCAAATATTGCGAGGCTGTATTACCGTGGCACTGGTCTACAAATCGACTACGTCAAACGTTGCTGTCGACGTTTTACGTCAAATACAAAGTACATGCAACGTATGGACTTATTGTGTCGGTGTGTGGCCGAACGTGCCAGGAAACCTTCAATTCACCGCATTAGACATCTGCATACTACTCACTGAAGTACGTTATTCTCTACAGCACGCTGCTAGTGTACTTATTTAGATAATTTTATGATTCATATTTTGATGATGCCACAAACCGTTCATACATGATATTAGATATGTGGTAGGAACCATATCAGCATAACTCGCATCACGGTGCCCTATTTTGCAAACATTTTACGACATGTCGATATACAAACATAATCAGTTGAACACAACATATGCAATGTACTGTGTGAAATGAAAAAGATAATTACAAGTAAATGTACGGTACAGGAGGCTCCTATTAGACCAAAATTGATCGCTAACATAGGAGCTACCGGGTTTAACTTCTATATACCCCTGTTAATTAAGTTTGACAAACATTGTTTACATTGATTCATCAGAATATGAGTCCATTTGACCCTATCAAATTATAATAATGTTAATACGTGTAAATAATAATTATCATATGAATTATTAATCACGATATATTTTACCAAATGTGACAATTTGAAATTTTACATTTGTCATTATATTTGTGTATGTAATGCTATTGGGTATATGCAATGAGTAAATGATAAAAGTTTCCTCGATGCAGCGCTACTGTATGTCGCCATGTCTCCTGCTGGCGCCGTGCTGTCTGCTGGTCGTTGTCGCAGTGAGAGCGAAGGACGAGGCGAGCCACGCCGAGGCCGGCGAGTTGCACAACTACACGTGTCGACCGGCCGACTGCGTCGACCTGCAGTGCTTCAACGTTGTCTTCGAGAACAGCGGATCTCACCGCGTCTATCACGAAGGCGGTTCTGTCGCCACGTCGTGTGAGGTCAACGCCGGGGGAGGATGGACGATGATGCAGGTAAGGACTTAAGTTTTCCACTCCTCCAACTCTTGCTCTCGTTCTTCACTCTTCCAACTCTCACTCTCGTTCTCCACTCTTCCAACACTCACACTCGTTCTCCACTCTTCCAACTATCATACTCGTTCTCCATTCTTCAACTCCTGTTCTCCACTCCTCCAACTCTCGCTCTCGTTCTGCACTCCTCCAACTCTCACTCTCGTTCTCCACTCTTCCAACTATCACTCTCGTTCTTCATTCTTCCAACTCCTGTTCTCCACTCCTCCAACTCTCGTTCTCGTTATATACTCCTCCAACTCTCGCTCTCGTTCTGCACTCCTCCAACTCTCACTCTCGTTCTCCACTCTTCCAATTCTCACTCTCGTTCTCCACTCTTCCAACTCTGACATTCGTTCTCAATTCTTCCAACTCCCGTTCTCCACTCCTCCAACTCTCGTTCTCGTTATATACTCCTCCCACTCTCGCTCTCGTTCTGCACTCCTCCAACTCTCACTTTCGTTGTCCAATCTTCCAACTCTCGCTCTCGTTCTGCACTCCTCCAACTCTCACTCTCGTTCTCCACTCTTTAAATTCTCACTCTCGTTCTCCATTCCTTCAACTCTCGTTTTCTACTCCTCCAACTCTCGTTCTCGTTCTCCACTACCCCAGGACTCTCTTCTCTCGTTCTCCACTCCTCCAACTCTCACTCTCGTTCTGCACTCTTCCAACTCTCACACTCGTTCTCAATTCTTCCAACTCCCATTCTCCACTCCTCCAACTGTCGTTCTCGTTATATACTCCTCCAACTATCGCTCTCGTTCTCCATCCTTTCAACTCTCACTCTCCACTCCGGCAACTCTCGTTTTCCACTCCTCCAACTCTCGTTCTCGTTATATACACCTCTAACTCTCGCTCTCGTTCTGAACTCTCACTCTCGTTCTCCACTCTTCCAACTCTCACTCTCATTTTCCACTCCACCAACTCTCGCTCTCATTGTCCATTCCTCCAACTCTCATTCTTCATTCCTCTAATTCTCGCTCTCGTTCTCCACTCTTCCAACTCTTGCTCTCATTGTCCACTCCTCCAACTCTCATTTCCGTTCTCCATTCCTCAAACTCTCGCTCTCATTGTCCACTCCTCCAACTTTCGTCCTCGCTCTCGTTCTCCACTCATCTCCCAATCACGCCAGATCTCTCCTCACAAGTCCTTTAATCTCAGTCATGGTTTTCTTTTTCTACCCGCCACTCCGAGGGCATAAATCTTATCAAAATTAAAGTTCACAATATCGTCCTATAACATTCGATCTGTCTGTTCAAATTACATTGGCTGTTCTTGTTTCACAAAAATAATATTGTCTCGAACGTTTCCTGACTACATCAACTTTACGCCATAGATGCAAAACATTTATTTGAGTTGATGCCACCATCGATTATATTTAGATATACTCGCGGCACTTGCAGACTTCGCGACTTTGGCTGTCCTATTTAGAGTTAACTTTTAAATAAAAGTATCCCTATCGTGAATGAGGAAAATTTAGCACAAACATCTTACAATAGTGACATGAACTGATTGTGACTCTGTGAAACTCGCTAGATGAGGCTACTGTCAGCTAACTGAAAATCACCAACCGTTATAATCACCGATAATATATTTAAATAATTGTTTCCTCTTGACCATAATACGTCTGAATTCCGTAAAATTTTAAGGTGATATTTGTATAACTAGGACTGAAGCGACTGTCTTTAAAGATGCCTCCTCAATTCGATTTTATTTTCGTTCGTCTCATGTCAAGTTTGTTTTGCGAAACACCAAAGCTATCTAGTATCCACAGTAAGTTAGCTCGTTTATGAAACACATTAATGTATTTTTTGCGAAATCACCAGACACATGATTAAATTTAGTTTATTTTTGCCAAAACATTAATTAAAGAGATGCTAAAATTAGAATATCGATAGATACGATTATGTTTCTGTATTAATTTGCTCTCACGCGACGTGGCCGATACGTTCAGTGGCTTGAATGTTACTTGTTGGCCCGGGAAATTATTTTAGCAAATTACCCGATGAAACGACAAAATTAAATTATTTCTACCATTTACACAAAAATAACCAGTTTATTAAACCGTCTGCAGATATTTCTTAAACTGTTTGCACACTTATATTTCGAACTGAACCACTTGAGTCATCTGTACACACTATTGAACATATTCATACTTTGGTACTCTGGAAACCAGTGTTTAAATAAATTATTACTATTACCAAAGATACTACATTAGTAAGATGCGCCACTTACGTCATATTCCATTACATTTCTGAAATTACGAAGCCAGTGGCTCCCCCATACGGTTGGGCGCACATAGTCAGTGATATACATACAAACTCATTGCGTTTTTGCGCGTTTTCCGTGATTATCAGCGCTCTTGACCTGATATGTTTGTTTACATTTCAAAAGTAAAATATATGTCACATGAGCAAACTGTATCTGATGCAACGTTTCTACAAGTTGATATTTAATTCAGCAGATGGTAGCATCTGCTGGACCAATCTGAACATCCCCCGGGACCACATCCAAGTCTAACGAAGGACAGTACAAACCAGTTTTCGTCATGTCCCTATAACTTGTTCATTATTTAACGGCGATTTAACCCGGGTTAAAGATAACCCGGGCTATTTTAGCCCGGGTTAAACCTGTGTAGCGTCTACACGAAGCGTAATTTAACCGTAAGCGTTTAGCGGAGCCAAGACACTACGAGATAACCCGGCTTATCCGTCTACACGAGCGCTGCTGAACCTGACCCGTGCCTGACCACCCGCGACTGGTCCACCTACAACTGTGGGGCTAACTTAGCCCGGGCTAACTTTTAGGGCGGCAATTTAGCACGGCATTTTGGCATCGTGTAGACGCGTATCCAGGGTTAAAAACGTCGTGTAGACGGGGCTGTAATAGATAGTATATTGTAAAACATTATATTTTGTCAAGATTTCCCCCCAAAAAAGTCATCCAGGCAAGGGAATGTATGACAAAATGCGCAATTTAAAAATAGTTATAAAGCTTTCTAAGTTTGATAATTATTAGGCCCCTATGTGTTTGCTAGTGTGTCTACATGATCATGTTGAACAGTCGTAAGAATAGCAAGATGCAACCACTGTTGGCTTTTTATACATTTGCATTAATTTGGGTGTTCACAGTGAATTTTATTGGTATAAGAAAGTATTCAGCAGAGAAAATCATATGGAGTTTGTGTGACTTGTAATTAATGTGAACAAAGTCTACTTCCTTGTGTTGTGTACCTGTTGTATTATGTTTTTATCAGTAAGATAAGTTGAGTCAACCATCATTACAATTATTTGTCAGCATCACATTAACAATGACATTTTCAAGCAATTGAAATGGAGTTCAATATCACAAGTGTGCTCGATTTGTCGTACAAATAGACCTTCAGTTTCTCCACCTCCCTCTGAAGCTTCTCATTGCAAGGCGCGGCGTCAACAGGTTAACTCTCCTGTGGTGGTGCTTTTTAATTAACCTGCATCAAACAATGAACCAGGCAAATTCGATATACTATACATTTGAAGTAAAACAAATCACTATATTAAATGCCACATTGCACTGCGGAAAAATAGAGAATGTCAGGATGTCACTTAAAATAAATTATTCTAGAGGGTATTCTCGTGAGAAAATTAAATATTTAGTAGGTCAATAAATTCGCCAAAATCGTATTTCTAATTGGGATCCATCATCATTTATTTATGCAGTATACAAAGGAATATAATGGTTAACAGAGTAAATATATATGGGCCAGGGGGCTATAAACACTATATTAGTGGACAGTGGATGTGCTAAAATTCTATGTTCTATTATAGGAGAGAGAGAGAGAGAGGGGGGGGGAGGGAGAGAGAGAGAGAGAGAGAGAGAGAGAGAGAGAGAGAGGAGAGAGAGAGAGAGAGAGAGAGAGAGAGAGAGAGAGAGAGAGAGAGAGAGAGAGAGAGAGAGAGAGAGAGAGAGAGAGAGAGAGAGAGAGAGAGAGAGAGAGAGAGGGAGAGAGAGAGAGAGAGAGAAGAGAGAGAGAGAGAGAGAGAGAGAGAGAGAGAGAGAGAGAGAGAGAGAGAGAGAGAGAGAGAGAGAGAGAGAGAGAGAGAGAGAGAGAGAGAGAGAGAGAAGAGAGAGAGAGAGAGAGAGAGAGAGAGAGAGAGAGAGAGAGAGAGAAGAGAGAGAGAGAGAGAGAGCGAGAGAGAGAGAGAGAGAGAGAGAGAGAGAGAGAGAGGAGGGGAATCCGTCTCTATTTTTCTGGAATGCCATAATGGGAGTTGCTTTAAAGTATCACCACGAAGTAATACGTGCATAATAAATACTCATAAAAAAAGAAGAAGCAAATAACAAAAAAGAGAATAGGCCATCTTGACCAATTAACATGTCCACGACAAATTCACAAATATTGATACATGACACACCAAAACCCAATTATGATATATTACTACATGCATGTTAAGTATAATCTTGTAATATAGCCGCTCCCTGCATGTTATATACATACGTAGCCTATGTATTACGGACGGATCCCGTTGACTTCGGATTTCTCCGGTGCTGGTCGGATCAGATAATAAACGACGGCCATGTTTCGTTCAGTCTGACAAATGGGGTGTTTCATTTAAAAGCAGCAATCATACAATGGCGACGAGAATTAAGCGAACCTGCTAAGCCTACAAGTAAGCAACCGCCTACCGTACCGAATCACCATGGCTGTCCCGATCAATGTGGCCCAACTACCGCCCTTCGATGCACAAAACGAGCCTTCAACAACGGCTAAACGTTGGAAAAAATGGATACGAAACTTTGGCAGGATAGCCAGTGCGTCAGGATGCACCGATGACAAGCAAAAACGTGATTTGCTGTTACACACCGCGGGCGAAGGCGTACAGGACATTTATGATACATTCCCCGAAAGAGAAACAGGTACGTCGTCGTCGTTTCAAAAGACAAAAGAACTACTGACGGACTATTTCACGCCTAAATCAAACGTCCCGTACAACAGGCACATGTTTCATTGCGCTGAACAGCATCAAGGCGAAACCGTCGGGCAGTTCGTAACACGGTTACGACAGCTGGCATCGTCATGCGATTACGGGAACAATGTCGATGAGTACATCAGAGATCAAGTAATCGATCGGTGTCGCTCTGATTCGTTGCGTACCAAACTCTTGGCCGCAGGAAAGGATCTCACGCTAAACAGGGCGATTGAGATAGCGCAAACAAGAGAATCGTCAGAACGCCAGGCTAAAGACATGGCTCGTGGCACAGCAAACAACACAGTGTATGTTGCATTCAACAGGTCAGCACGCATACCATTCGAAATGCACACTCGTAAACCGGTCAACAGACATTCTAACACTCAGCAACGTCACGATCGGTGTACTCGCTGTGGCTTACAGGACCATACAAGTGACGAATGCAAGTGTACACGTGATAAAGAGTGTCACAAATGTGGAGTGCGTGGACATTTCGCTGTCATGTGCCGAAGCAAACCATGGCAGCAGTCACAGCGCAGCTCACAGACATGGCAAAAGAAACGTGCACAGCCAGTCAATCCAATACGGTACATGGCAGAATCAGCTGCCCATAGTGACAACCCAGCAGACTGCCTGTCTAGACACCCAGCAAAAAAAGTCAGCCAAGCGCAGCGTATGACTGAGGACTTCATCAATCACAGTGCTGACAGCTCTACGCCAAATGCCATCACCCTCGACGAAATTAAGGTGCACACAAGACAAGACGCGACCTTAAACAAGGTCATCGAGGTCATCCGCACAGGTCGTTGGCATGACGCAGCTAACAACGAGTCAGCTGATATTGCTGCATTCCGGAAAGTGAGGGATGAACTGACAATGGGAGAAAATGGAGACTTTCTGCTACGAGATTATCGCATTGTCATCCCGACAGCACTTCGCAGTCGTGTCATACAGTTGGCACATGAGGGTCATCAGGGCATCTGCAAGATTAAAGCTCTGATCAGAAGCAAAGTGTGGTTTCCAGGCATAGACAAGGAAACGGAAGCAGTCGTCATGGGTTGCATTCCGTGTGTTGCAAACTCCAACCGCCGCCAGATGGAGCCACTAAACATGACTACTCTACCGCGAGGCCCGTGGATCAATCTGAGCATTGATTTCTGCGGCCCAACTCCGACAGGCGAATATTTACTCTGCGTCACAGATGAATATTAAATATATCCAGTCGTTCACGTGACCAGAAGCACCAGTGCAGATACAGTTATGCCGATGATGGAGTTCATTTTTGCCACGTTCGGATATCCGGAAACGATAAAGTCGGACAATGGCCCACCATTCCAGAGTAATGCGTGGTCACAGTTTTTGCAGTCGTGTGGCGTCCGTCACCGCAAAATCACACTGCTATGGCCGATGGCGAATGCACAAGTGGAGAACTGGAAAAGCCGATGATGAAGGCACTACGTTCAGCCATCATTCAACATCGCAACGGGCGTCGCGAACTGCAGCAGATTCTTCGGAACTATCGATCCTCTCCGCATAGTTCTACGCTGTTCACACCTCACCGACTACTGTTTGGTCGAGAACCGAGAACTAAGCTACCTGAGCTGCCAACGCTTCAGAGCGTGCACCCAGAAGATGAAGTCGTTTGCAGTCAAGACGCTCGTGCAAAAGCGAGAATGAAAGAGTACTCAGACGAGCGTGCACACGCTTCACATGTGAACCTACAAATGGGAGAGGTTGTGCTTGTACAGCAGCCTAGAGTGAACAAACTCTCTACTCCGTTCGCACCGACACCGCTCATCATCAGTGCAATGAAAGGACCAATGGTCACCGCCGTGCGTGGTGATGGGTCCACGGAGACGCGAAATGTGACTAAGTTCCGTCGCGTGCGAGGCTTGTCGCCCGATGAAATCGCACGACATCATCCCGAGGACACAGCTGCGGACGACGACCCGCCAACAGATGATGAGTCGTCTCTGACCCGTCACGATGACGAAAAGGTGCTTAAGCCACCTGCTCTGCAAGCTGTCCGTCCACAACGAGCTCGAAAAGAGCGACAGCGCTTAATCGAGCAAATCTAGAAATTGGGTGTAGGCGGATCGCTGCCCGTTCTAGATATAGTTAGTTACACGATATAAGGGTGTAGGCGGATCGCTGCTCTTCATATCCGTTATCTAGTTAAGTGTTCAGTTAAATAACATGGCATGTTTGTGCGTTCATCTGTTTTCACAACGAACACTTTTCACAACGAACATTTATTAGGAATCCATGTCACAAACTTTATTGCAGTTCAATGTTCCTTTAATTAACAAATGTGACTAAGTAATCAAGGTAGAGAGGGATGTAATATAGCCGCTCCCTGCATGTTATATACATACGTAGCCTATGTATTACGGACATATCCCGTTGACTTCGGATTTCTCCGGTGAAGGTCGGATCAGATAATAAAAGACGGCCATGTTTCGTTCAGTCTGATAAATAATGTTTTTTATTTAAAAGCAGCAATCATACAAATGTGACCACCACCACCACCAAAGAATACTAAAATATATTTACCTAGTACCAATGGTACCTGTAATAATCAATAAAACGTACAACATTTGCTAAAAGGTAATCAGTATATATCTCAGCCATTGGAAATAGTTACCCGATATGACAGATCTACACTATTAGAAATTAAATCTTGCATTTTGCAATGTAGATTTTTATACAATGTGTATCTGAATGATCTTGTTCAGAAATCCACTAACAGTAATCATCATTGTCATCGGCCTTCTGTTTCTTGCTTGGTCCGGCATCTCTTGGTTTCGGTGCTGGTCGTTTACCACTTACGAGAACAGGTGGGTGAGGCACGCTGAATATTGCTGGAACTGCATTCCAGATCAATTTGTTCCTGGAGGCTGCATTCATAAATTGGCCATCCTCAAAGTGGGTTGAACACAATCGACAGTTGTTATGTAAATACTCGGGATTCTTGTCATGTAATTCTTTACGGTGGCAATCGTTTGCACCTGTTAAATGATACAAATAAATTAATACAATTATACAGCTTGACGGTTGATCACCGTTTTATTTTTCGATGTGAGATACCATGTCAGAGGATTCTAAGTTTCTATGATTCTCTATCATTTTGAATTTGTAAATCGGTTAATAGCTCAGGACTAACGTAATTTAACTTCTAACTTGAATCACTGATTTGTTTGTGGAATTAGGACAATTACACGCCGAACAAAAATGCGCAGACTTTCCCATGGCTGGGTTTTCCGTTCTCGCCTAACACGCACCCAATATCATCGAGTGTCGCGTCTTATTATACATAGTCGTTGCTATTACTGAGGAAGCAGCTTTAAGTACTGTTCATCTGTCCAGCGCCGATTGGACGGCAGTGTCAACTTTACTCAGCCGTGGCAGGCATATCGCGACGGTTTCGGGCACCACGGCGGCACCACCGAACTCTGGTTTGGTAACGAGCACCGTCACCGGATGTCGTTGCACCAGCCACTACGCATGCGCATAAAGATGGCGGCCTTTGACGGCGAGACGGCGTTCCTGATGTATGGGAATTTCTCACTGGCAGAGGAGCACCGGAAATACAGACTCAAGGTTTGCGTTTTAATTGGCTACATACTTACATTGCTGGATTGTTGGTTTGGTTCGATGTTTAAAAACATTTGATTGATTGTTATCGTGAAACCAATGTTTTGGTAGGTTTTGGAACCACATATTTGTGTTCGTTTATAATTTAACTCACCCACTCCCTCCCTCACTCACTCACTCACTCACTCACTCACTCACTCACTCACTCACTCACTCACTCACTCACTCACTCACTCACTCACTCACTCACTCACTCACTCACTCACTCACTCACTCACTCACTCACTCACTCACTCACTCACTCACTCACTCACTCACTCACTCACTCACTCACTCACTCACTCACTCACTCACTCACTCACTCACTCACTCACTCACTCACTCACTCACTCACTCACTCACTCATTCACTCACTCGTCGTTCTTCTATACTTTGACTTACACATTGGGTAGGACGGAAGAAACAAATCAGAGAAATGTACAGGCAAAATGTCGGATTGTTATCAGTCTGTATTGTACAAATGTTGCTTTGCGTGCCCTGGCAGTACAACAACGCGACGTGGTCGGAGAACCTCAAGCGAGAAGACGTGTCGGCCACCCTTCTGAAGGACTTCAGCACGTACGAAGACGACGACAGCGCCACGGGCATGTGCTCGTCCAAAAAGTACCATAAAGGCTGATGGTACGACAACTGCTTCCGGATGCATCTCAACGTGGAGTACCCGCGCTGCTTCGACAAATCACCGAAGCGCTGGCGCTACATCATCGCCTTCTCGTTCCGCCACCAGGAATCGCTGCGGTCGTGATCGATGAAGATACGGCCAATGGCGGTCGGCGATGACGTCAGCGCGAACTGTGCGCGCCACCGGAAGAACCCGTGTCGCAGTGGCGGCACGTGCCTGTACGTGCCGGCGACGAACATGCAGAGTCGAGGCTATATTTGGTGGTGATAGATCGTAGAAATTGGTGGTGCAGAAAAGTTGATAAACAAGTGGAATTACTGATTGATAAGTATTATTCTTGCCTTAATATCATTCATAAAGTTGCAATAAACATCTATTGAGTAGCAGTTGTGCTTAAAGTTAGTTAGCTAAAGTATTTGAGAACACCTTAGTATAGTGAGTGATAATAGGGTAACTCACTTAGCCTTCGATAAGTTGTAAACAAGATTTAACAAACCTGATTATGTGGTAGAATATATAGGAGATAAAGTAACAACCATCAAACTACTTACATAGATAATATCTGTGTAAGCCAGTACTTGCTAGATATTTTGATTAGGTAGCATTGTTGATAAAAATTAAGCAAGGGCGATAGTCGGGCGGCGTAACCTACATAAAAATGAAATGTTAGCGTTCGTGACAGGATAAATAGTCGGCTGTGTAATTGAAATTTGTTACCTAAAGTGTGCTGTGGTACACAGGAAACAGTCTTTATAAAGACTAAGTTAGTTACGTTATTAAATAAATTCTGATCTGGATATGGCGCAAGTATGGTGCAAGCGGCAAGTCAAGGCAAAGCGACGCTTGGTGTGCGATCACTGCCACAGCTGGGAAGATTTTGCATTGTCCGGCTGTGGGAAGTCATGGGCAGAAACTATGGAGGAAGGATTCACCTTTCAGTGCATTGGGTGTTGGAAGGTGGAGTGTCTGCAGCAGGAGATAGTTAGGTTGACAGATATTGTGAAGGGAATGGAGATGGGAATTAGCAAGGAGACAGATCGGGTGGAGAGAGACAACAGGGAGAGAGGTGAGAATACTGCAAGACTGAAGGAGAATAGCAGTGGCAAGAAAACTGAGGAAAGGAGATTGTGAGGAGGGAAGGTGATTGGAGGGGACGAAACTGGAAAATCGACAACAGAAAACGTGACAAGCGTGAAGGTAAGAAAGGGAAGAAAGTGACCGTAGAGAAGGAGGGAGGGAAGATGGGACGGGAGAGGAGGTCAGAAAATTAGATGGGACGAAAGATGAAGGGACGAAAGGGAAGAAGAGAAGTCGATGAAAGGGAAGAAGAGAAGTCGATAAAAGGGACGCTGATAGGTGGAAAGGTGACAAGAGAAAAAGCGACAGGAAAGAATGGATCGGAAGAGAATGTTACAGGAGAGAAGACGCCAGGGGGGAAGACAACAACCAGACAGATGCAAACTGAAGAAGGAGCTATTCTAAGGCAATGATTGAGGGGGCAATGAGGAAAGAGAGGGTGTTTATGGGCGACTCCATTATGAGAAAGACGGACAAGACACTGAGCGAGGGGAAGGATGTCGTTGTTTGTCTACCGGGGGCTAGGATTGAATATGTGATTGACAGGGTAGAGAAGGTATTGGGACATGGCGAGGGGAGGTCTATACTGGTACATGTAGGAACAAATAATGCAGACAGGGACGGAACAACTGCGATAGTACAGAAGTATAGACTGCTAGTGAGGAAGCTAAAGAAGACAAGAGTTGAACAGGTTATTCTGTCAGGAATGTTGCAATAATGGGATGAAGGGGGGGGGGGGGGCAACGTATAGAAACTGCAAGAGGATGGCGATCAACGCACTAGTTGAGCAGATGTGTGAAGAAGAGGGGGTGGGATTCACAGATTTTTGGTGATACTTTGTTGGGAGGGAAGATATGTACATGAGAGATGGCCTCCATCTTAGTGGAAAGGGGCAGCAGTTTTCTCAGAGAACCTGCAGCGATCTGTTGACAGTGGGACAGGTTGCATCTATTTAAACTAGATTCGCAGGGGGGGCTCATAAAAAAGCCTGAAAATGGAGGCATAGATAAAGACAGCACAAATAAATCAGTAAATAACAGTCTGGAAAACTCTCCTGAAGCTGGATATAAATGTGTTTGTTTAAATGCAAGGAGTATAGTAAACAAAAGAAATGAACTAAACATTATGGTAGAAGATATTGACCCTCATATAATAGATATAACCGAATCCTGGACCACCACCGATATATCAGATGTTGAATTGGGACTGACAGGATATGTAAAGTTTAGAAAAGATAGCATAGGAAGAAAGGGAGGTGGAGTTATTTTATATATTAAAGAATCTATCCAGGCTGATGAAATAAAATTAGAAAGAGAAGCAGATTGCGAAGAAGCTGTTTGGTGTAACATAGTTACAGGAAACTAAACGTTAATAGTTGGGTTAGTTTATCGAAGTCCAAACATAAGCATAGAAGAGAATGAAAACATACAAAACGCTATAAGGGAAGTAAGCAAACGGGACTGTATTATTATAGGGGATTTTAACCTCGGGCATATACAATGGTAGAGTATGGGGAGTGAGGACCAAACGTTTTTAGTTTTAGTTCAAGATACTTTCCTTTCTCAACATGTGCTAGAACCAACCAGGGGTGAGAATGTGTTAAACATAGTTTTATCCTCACATAATGAATTAGTTGACAATGTCAAGATATGTGAGCCACTGGGGAGTAGCGATCACAACCAGATACATTTTACCATCAAAGTAAAATCAGAAAGGACTAGTAAAAAGCAGTATAGGAGAAATTTCCACAAAGGAAGGTACGAGGACATGAGGAAATATTTAGCAAAGATAGACTGGAATAACACACTGAAAAATAAGACAGCAACAGAATGCTGGAATATATTAAAGAGTGAAATTAAGTGCATATTCGATACATTTGTACCCTTCAAAAAACAAGGGAAACGGTCCAAAAAGAAAAACTTATCGAAAGAAGCCATTAGAAAAATTAAGTATAAACAAATGATGCGGAAGTCACATAGATGTACTGGAAATGATGAAGACTACAACAGTTATAAAGAAGCACTTAACCAAGCTACAGCTGAAATTAGAAATTCAAAGAAAAGCTATGAACAACAATTAGCTAGTAATATAAAACAGGACAGCAAGAGTTTTTATGCGTATGTTCGAAGGAAACAGAAAGTTCAAGATAAGGTCGGTCCTCTAGAAGATAGTGCTGGAAATATAATATCAGAGGGATTCTTAATGGCAGAAGACCTAAATGAGTACTTTAGTTCAGTGTTTACCAGAGAAAATATTAGTTCACTGCCAGTACCAGAGGCTAAGTTTTAGGGGGCAGATTCAGACTATTTAGGACACTTAATTGTAACCCCGGAAATGGTAGCCAAGAAAATAAGGGCTATGAAGGATAATAAATCACCTGGAGTGGATGGGATTCCGCCCAAACTACTATTGGAAATTGTAGAACAAATTAGCGCACCGCTTGCAACAGTTTTCAATTTGTCATTAGAAGAGGGTGTGGTTCCTTTATAATGGAAAGAGGCAAATATTATACCGTTATTTAAAAAAGAGAACTATAGACCAGTGAGTTTAACATCAGTGATTTGCAAATTATTAGAAAGACTAATTAAAGATCACATGGTGAATTTTCTTGTTAAACAAAACTTGATAAACCCATCTCAACATGTTTTTTTAAAGCGAGGTCATGCTTAACAAATGTGTTATGTTTTTTGGAAGACATCACTAAGTGGGTAAATGAGGGATCACCAGCAGATATCGTCTACTTAGATTTTCAAAAAGCTTTCGACAAAGTACCACATCAAAGATTACTGCTTATACTAAAGGCCCATGGCATAGGAAATGGTAAAATAAACTGGATAGAACAATGGCTGATTGACAGAAGACAACGTGTAATAGTTGATGGGGAGGCTTCAAACTGGACATCGGTATTGAGTGGGGTACCACAGGGATCAGTATTAGGACCTATAATATTCTTAATATATATCAACGAATTGGATGATGAAACAACAAGCAAGGTGTTGAAATTTGCGGATGATACAAAAGTGTTTAGAAGGATTAAAAGTGATGGAGATAGACAGCATTTACAAGATGATCTTGACAGGTTGATCAAATGGTCTGAAAAGTGGCAAATGCTGTTCAATTTTGGGAAATGTAAATGCCTCCACACAGGACATGGGAACGAAGAGGTAGAATATACAATGGGGGGTACTGTACTAAGTACTACTGTAAAAGAAAAGGACTTAGGGTTAACCATTAATACTGATATGAAGGTTTCAGACCAGTGCGGAATTGCAGCTTCAAAGGGAAATCAAATCCTTGGATTAATTAGGCGAAACATAGCGTATAAGAAAAACGAGCTAATAATACCGCTGTACAAAACAATAGTTAGGCCTCATTTAGAATACTGTATTCAAGCGTGGAGGCCATATCGCAGGAAGGACATAGATATGCTAGAAAGAGTGCAGAGGAGAGCAACTAAAATGATACCAAAACTGAGGGATCTTAGTTACGAAATACGCCTAAAAAATGCGGTTTAACAACACTAAAAACCAGGAGATTGAGAGGAGATCAGATAGAAGTGTTTAAAATATTGAATGGTTATGAAAATATTGATAGAAATATTTGATCTCAGTTAAGAAAGATAGAAGGATTAGAGGACATGAAGTTGCATTAGCAAAGGAGCAGAGTAAATTAGATATAAGAAAGCTTTCATTTTCACAAAGGACTGTAAATGAATGGAACAGATTATCTGCTGATTGTGTGGGTGCTAGTAGCGTGAATATGTTTAAAAATAAAATCGACACATACCTCAGACTGGCGTGATACACATAGATAAAAGGGTCGGACTCTCGATAAGCCAAAGGGCTTCCTTGTCCACCTGCCACCTAGAGTTAATTCTCTGGGTGGCAATCTTGTTAAATCTGGTTAAAAGAGTGCCGTTGTCCACGTCAGACGTGTGGGAAGCATTGTGATTTGTGCCCGCAGGCAATGACGCTTCACCCTATATCGGCGGCCAGGAACTATGTTCCTGTCGTAGTCTGGTGTATCGCGTTGTTTCTCGTAGTCCTAATTGCTGGCGGCTCGACCTTTTATGCTGACAAAAAGAATAAAGAAGCAACTGCCAGGAAGGGGCCAGAGCAAGCAAAGACTGTCAAAGCCTCTTCAGGTATTGGTCTTCGTGATATATGTGAGCCTACTCCTTCTTGTTCCAAAAACAGTGTGGAAGAAGAAGGAGGAGAAGAAGAATACGAAGAAGACGAAGAAGAAAAAGGTGAAGAAAACGAACACAAACAACAAACAGAAGAACAAGAAGGATTCGAATAACCTATTGCATAATCCCACTCTTCAACGTTGTCGAACTGTTGTGATTAGGTCTACTCAATGTAAAGTTGATGATTATAATCAAAATGTACAATATACAACGCAAATAATATAATGCACAGTCCACAGATTCCCTACAGAGACAAAGCGCAGAGAGAGGAATCGGCGACGCAGTCAATACAGTGCATCTAACATGCCCCAAAAGGTATTACGCCTGTATTGGGCGTGGCCGCAAAGACATTCAACTCCAGATTTTCACTGAATGCGCATGATTTTGAGATCAAGGTTTTATCTATGTGTTGTTATACAGAGTCGTTCCCATCCGTCTTGTTCTTTGTGAACCAACTCGAGTTGTTATTTTATCTATGCCGTTGTCCGAGAAATCTATTTCTACTCATCTCTGTTTGTCCGAGTTACACTACGTTGCTCCAGTGAGGACGCATGTCCAGCGTATTTCAAATTCACTAGACTGTTTCGCAATTCCAATACAAATAATTATGTATCGGAACCTGTAACTGTTAATATTAAACTGAGAATCAATAACCGCTATGCGTGTGCATTTCTTAATATGCCATCACGTTGTTTGACTTGAAGTTCGTACGCGAGAAATTAATATTAGGCGTACGCACAAATAATAGAAAACATGTATCCTGTAATGTATGTGACAGACAGACCGCGATAGTCCATGTCACACAAATGCGTTGTGTATAAGCTGTGTATAGTATTTGCACAAGTGTCTCTCACATACATTACAGTCCTCCGCACCAGCTATTTTGCTAACGTCCAAGGTTACAACAAGAACTGTGAAATCTGAAGAAAAACCAGACAAAGGATACGCAGTCGTACCAGGGATTATTATGCCCAGGGGTACAAGACAGTTCTAGAGAGATACTCGGTCTGGAGCTTTCCGGATTCTCTCCGATCTGCGAACAGCCGACTGCGTTACTGGCGAGTGGACGCCGCTGCCATCAGGTACAGGAGCTGCGGCTTCCGCCGTTTCGTCTACACGCTCAATGTCACGTTCGGTTGATTGTTGGATCGCGGCCGGAACAGCGATGTCTGCTGGTACCGTATCGTCCGCCGCGTCCGCATGTCGCAGACGCACGTGATTGCGATGACGCCTCAAGTGGCGACCGTCGTGTGCCTCCGATATCAGCACGTCGTTGTGTAGCTCTTTCAGAACTGCAGGAATCCACTTGGGCGAATGATCAGCGTGGTTCTTTACGTAAACCGCATCGCCTGGACTGAAGCATCGCTCGTTCGATTTCTGGTTGTAATAATCAGTCATCTTCTCGTGCGATTGGTGCACTTTTCTGCCGACGCTCGGTTGCACCGCGTCTAGAAGCGTTCGCAGCTGCCGCCCCTTCAGCAGTTTACTCGGGGAGCTTCCGGTAGTGCTGTGAGAGGTCACTCGGTAGGTCAGCAAGTAACGAGCCAACCTTGTCTCCATCGAACCGTCCTTCATTTTCATCAATCCTCGTTTCACGAGCTGTACTGCCCGTTCAGCGAGCCCGTTCGAGGATGGGTGACAGGCTGGCGAGGTGATGTGCTGATTGCAGTTCTTTTTCATAAACTGCCTGAACTCAGCACTAGTGAAGCACGTGCCGTTATCAGTAACGATAGTTTCTGGCAGTCCATGCTCTGCGAATAACATCCGCAATTGTTCGATTTTCACTTCCGATGGCGATGAGCGTACGACCATCGCGGAGATCCATTTCGAGTAAGCGTCTACTGCCACGAGGATCATCCTGTTCTCGATGGGGCCAGCGTAGTCTAGATGCACACGTGACCACGGTTCCTGTGGGAACAACCATGGTCGAAGTGGCGCTCTGGTCGGTTGACGCATGTTTTCCTCGCACTGACTACAGTGCTACGCGATACGTTCATCTGAAGATCGATGCCTGGCCACCAGATGTATGACCGCGCTAACGCCTTCATCTTCACCACGCCGCTGTTGCTGCTGTGCAAGAGTTGGAACATCGTGGCTTGCCCAGGCTCTGGCACAATTATTCGGGTGCCCCGCATAACGCATCCATCGTGCGTGCTCAGCTCATCGCGCACTCTGTGGTATTGCTGTGTTGTTAGGTCGCCCTCAGGCCAGCCTGTTAACACGTAGCGTTGAACTCGCGACAATACTGGATCACGTCGTGTCCAGTTTCGAATGTGCGTTGACGTCACCGGCGAGTCGTCCAGCTGCTCTATGAGCTGTATGTACTCCGCAGGAGCAGGCGTCTCAGCGTTCTGGCGTAGGTAGGGGTAGTCGCGATAGAGCATCGCAATTCTCGTGCGCATCGCCACTTCGATGACGAATGACGTAGTCGTAACCTGCCAATGTCAGGGCCCAATGCTGAAGTCGACCCGACGCTTGCGGAGGTATCGGTCGTTGCTCGTTGAACAGCCCCACCAGAGGTCGGTGATCGGTGATGAGAACGAAGGTCATACCGTATAGGTATTGGTGGAACTTTGTCACCCCGAACACCAAACTGAGACCTTCCTTGTCGAGTTGCGAGTAGTTGGTTTCCGCATGCGACAAGCTCCTAGATGCGAACGCGATCGGTCGCTCCGAACCCTCCGTCATCTGATGCGACAGGACTGCGCCCACCCCGTACGACGACGCATCATATGCTAGCAGAAGAGGTTTGTCGGGGTCGAAGTGCACCAGTAGGGACTCCGACTGCAGCAGGTCCTTCGCCGTTTGAAACGCTCTGACTTGCTCATTTTCCAATCGCCATTTCGTCTCTTTTCTGAGTAGAATGTGCAGAGGTGCTAGCGTTGTCGACAAGTTGCGCAGGAATCGTCCATAATAGTTGAGCAGGCCAAGCCACGAACGTAGTTCTTTCACATTCGTTGGGCTAGGCGCATCTTGAATCGCCGTGACCTTTTCGTCTGTGGGATGCAGGCCATTTCGATCGATCTTGTGGCCCAGGTATACGACTGCCTCGTTGAAGAACTCGCACTTTTTATTGTTTAGCTTCAACACTTCTTGGTCCAGCCAGTTCAAGACCAGCCGGAGATTCGCCACGTGTTCATCTCGAGTTTTCCCCGTGACGAGGATGTCGTCCAGGAAGATGCATACCCGTGGTATGCCAGCAAGCACACACTCGAGAGCTCTCTGGAATATCGATGGCGCCACCGATATGCCGTACGGTAAGCGAGTGTATCTAAAGAGTCCCTTGTGCGTGTTGATCGTAACGTAGTCACGTGACCCTTCGTCGAGCTGAAGTTGAATATACGCATGGCTCAAGTCCAACTTTGTGAACGTCTCTCCTCCCGCCAGACTGGCGTAGAGATCGTTAACCCGTGGTAGCGGATATTTGTCTTCTACCACACTTTTGTTGATCGTGACCTTGTAATCACCGCAGATCCTTATCTGCCCGTTGGACTTGGGGACCGGAACGATCGGTGCCGCCCATTCTGAGAACTGGACTGGCTCGATGATGCCCTACTGTTGCAGTCGGTCTATTTCATGTTCGACTTTCTCCTTCAGGGCATAACGAATGGGTCTGGCCTTGAAGAAACGTGGAATCGCATCGCTTTTCACGTTGATCTTCACCTGCATTTCTTTCAGCTTGCCCAGCCCCTCAGCGAACACGTCTGGCACTTCCGCCATCAGTCCGGCATGCACCGGGTCAAGGTCGCGAACGAGCATGATCTCGCCCCAGTCCAGCTTCAACTGCGACAGTAGATTTCTGCCCAAGAGATTCTGCCGAGCTCCAGACACCACCACAATTGGCACATGTGCCGACTGCTGTTTGTATTCGGTGACGACCTCTATTTATCCCAGCACCGGAATAGACTGACCCGTATAAGTGGTCAAGTTGATGTCCACTGTTTGTAGCTTTGGGGGTGGCGACCGCAACTCGTGATATGTCGCCTCATTGATTATGGAGACTCCTGTCCCCGTGTCAACCAACATTCTCACTGCTTTACCGTCCATGTGCACTCTCAATAGGCTGCTGTGACGTGTGATCCCCCTTGGCGTTGTACAGACAGTACTCAGCTCTGTCCTGAGTGGTGTTCACGAGATGAGTTTCGCCGCGTTTTTTGCGACATGCCGCCATGATGTGACCTCTCTTTTTACAGAAATGACAAGTTGCATCTTTAAACTTACACTCTTGATGCGTGTGGTTGCCGTTGCAACGGTAGCACAATTTCTGAGTTGTCTTGTCGTCGCCACGCGTGTGTGTCGTAGGCCTAGCGGTGGTCGGAACTGGCCTTTTCTCTCTGTTTTTCCGGTTTGACACTACACTCACTGTACTATTAGTGCAGTCGAAGCTGTGTCGGGGGGCTATCTGTTTAGCCTCGGTGTCCGCCACTTCGTCCGCCAGCGCCATCTGCATTGCCTGCTCGAACGATCTATCTTCGCTGAGTAGTTTGTGCTGAGTGCTACCGCTTTTAATGCCGCACACGAGCTGGTTTCGCAATGCCTCGGCCAGAAATTCCCCGAAGTTGCAAGTGGATGCGAACCTCCGGAGTTCTGCCGCAAATGTGGCGACCCCCTCGGCCTCTTTCTGGTGGCGTTGGTGGAATTTGAATCTTTCCGCCACTGTAAGCCGACGTGGCTTCAGATGGCTTTTTAGTTTCTCAGTTATTTGCTCAAACGACAACTCTGCCGGTCTTTGAGGACTGACGAGACTTTTAAGAAGAAGATACGTTTCCGGGCCTACCAGAGTGAGTAGTGTAGCCACTTTCTTCCTGTCGGCGGCCTCTCTCACAGATTCGTCCACGCCGCTGCCCACTGCATCAACATTGTTTGCAACGAAGTACAGTTCTAGCCGCTCCAAATACGCTTCCAAGTCACTACTGCCGTCGTATGGCTCTACTTGACCAATGTATCCCATCCTCGTCGCCAATTGTTATGTTCTAGTATAACTATAGATGACAGTGGTGCACATGTTTATTTCGTATTACCGCGACACACAGACAGACAGACAGACAGACCGCGATAGTCCATGTCACACAAATGCGTTGTGTATAAGCTGTGTATAGTATTTGCACAAGTGTCTGTCACATACATTACAATATATATATATATATATATATATGACTGAGATATTCTCTGTCTACCCTCAAGCCTCTGGTTTCCTAGGTCAGTCTTCGGAATATGCTTTCGGGTGTTGCCGTAAACAGCTGGGGCGACATGGTGTCACCTTGTCGTACACCCATCTTGATGTTGATCTTGTTGCTCTTTTTTGTGTAGGGTGAGATATTATATTCTCGGCACTTCTCTTTCAGTTGATTTACGACGTTTATGTGGTCTGTCGTTGAGTACCTGCTTTTAAATCCTGCTTACTCTCGTGGTTGGCTTTCGTCGAGTGTCTTCTCTAGCCTATTCGTTAGTATTTTTGTGAGTAATTTATAGATGTTTGGTAACGTACATATCGGTCTGTAGTTATTTAAGTCTTTCTTATTTCCCTTCTTGAAGATTATCTTTGCGTTCTTCCATGCGGTGGGTATTCATTTTTCTGATAAACATTTAGTATACAGCTTAGCCGGTGTCTTCGAGATATTATCTTATCTTGCTTTTAATGTTTACATGGTCATTGCCTGATGTCTTCCCATTCTTCATATCTCTTAGCGCGTGTAATCAGTCTGTCTCGGCCTAATGCCCGTAGTCTGGCTTTCTTTAGGCTGTTTTATGCCACAACCATTTTTTGTATGATCTCCTGTTTGTACATCCTTTGTCCTTATTTCTGCGTACTTTATGTGTTTATTACCGTCGCCGTTTTCCACCATTTCTCGTAGTTTCTTCATCAGTGCTCGAGTCGGTAAAGATATTCTCGTCTTTACATGGCTGTTGATTGCTTTGACTACACTTGTCGCACTTAGTTGGAACATATCAGTGATGTTTTCGCCTATGGTCTCGATGTCGTCTAGTTCCTGTAGTGTTTCGAATCGATTTCGCAGTTCCAGTTGGAATTCGATCTTTTTTATTCCGATTTGTGTGGTATCTACACTTGATGGTCGCTTGTTGATCAACTTCTTCCTTTCAGCTTTGACGTCCAGTTTGATGGTTGCTCATTACCATTCTGTGGTCTCGTCCGAGGTTGACTTGGTTAATGACAGTTAGTCAGTGACCATGTCTGGACTGTTTGTCAGGATGTAGTTAATTTCGTTCTTCGTTTCTCCATTTGAGCTTTTTCCACGTCCATCTCCTCCCTGCTTTCTTCTGAAACATGGTAATCATGATTTTTGTACTTTCTTGATGTTGCCCATTCTACCAAGGTGTCGTCTCTTTCGTTTCTCTCACCTACTACATCGTGTAGTGGGTTGGTTTTTCTAAGGTGTCGTCCACGTCGTCGTAGAAGTTGTTTGTAACTTCTTCTGAATATGATGTTGTTGGTGCAAATACTTGTACTATCTTCAGTTTGTAACGATTTGTTATGTATAGAAAAAGTTCTGCTACTCTGGGACTGATGCTGTTAACC
>OZ023209.1:14232415-14346821 GCA_963995525.1 Escarpia spicata | reverse complement strand
AGGTAGGCTGCAAAATTATTTTTGGTTTGTGCACAAACAATATAATTAGGAATATCATTATGTAGTTACATTTGTAGTTGAAAAATGAGTGCATCAATCTGGTCAGGACATTTTCATGCCAACTACGCATTACACTTTTAAAGGCAGTTAAGATGGGAAGGAAATAATAGAAAATAATACAACGTGGAAAGCTAAATTTTAAACGAACTCAAACTTTTTTGGAGAGTGGCCCTCGTAAGCACTGTACGCGTACTCTCAGCACAAGTCGGTGTCTTAGTCATGGGCTAAAAATTAATTGAGTTGAACACCAGAGCATTCAGGATTATGCGTTATAAAATTATGTTTATTTACTATGACTAGACGGGTATTTAATAACTATAGACGAGTTTCCTGATGACGCGCGCATAAATTAAATCCACCTGCGCGCGCATACTGGCGGCAGAAACAAACAGGAACAAGGCAGTTGCATGTGTGTTTGAGTCGTCCTGCCATCTTCGTGCTGTGCTGTCGAGTATCAAACACGCATCCACACTTAGAAGTTTACAGAATGCCCAAAGCCACACACACTTTTCACAAAACAGACGTCAATTATGGCTTAATGCCATACGGAGAACCGATTTTACCAACAGACTCATCAGCAATGCAAGGTTGTGCAGTGCATATTTTGTGTCAGGTAAGGGAGATGTAATTATTTATTAGGGGGGTTGAGGTGGGCGTGACTAATTAGTGGGATACACTCATTTAAAATTTACCCCACATCAGAACTACTGTGCACTGGAATGTGACCACAGTTTGTCCATTAACATTTGTAACACGTTACTACGAATACGTTACTGTAATATTATTGATATAATTAAGGTTTTTCTTGAAAATTTCATGACACGCCTAAAAAATCCTGCAAATTGAAAACTGACTCCATCTTTTATTCCTCCTTCCCACCTCCACCCTTGATCAATTATAGATCGGACAGTTTGTTTGGCCTACATTTTCACTGACCACTGTCACGGCAAACTTTTGCATGTGTATAACTTGATTATTTATATTTAAAATAATATTATTTAATGTCAGACATAGGTGCATAGTTAAATATGTGCACAAACAATCTTGATAATTTCACTTGTTTTTAAATAGCATAATATTGTGCGTTAGTGTTTTGCATTGTTTCGGATTAATTTCACTATTTTTCAGGGAAATGCTCAATGGATTCAAACAGCCCCCACTTTGTGCCATCTGTATTTGCATATAAAAAAGTAGAGCTGATGTTGTCCATAAGATAAAAATACATGAACGTGCACAAAAACGTTTAAAACTGACAGAAATGGGCATCCCACTGACCAGCCCGAAGGACCATCAGAACTGGAGAAAGAAGCAGCCGAGGCTCTGATAGACTTATGCAGGTCCACCTGACAGTCTAAGTATTACTATCGTCTACATACATATACACTGGTGTTGTGCTTACGTGGTGTGACAGTGTGTTGAGTGTTGAAGGTGTAATTGGGTGATACCGGGTATACAATTTGTTTTATTAATCACAGGAAAGTAACACACCCAAGAATATATGTTAAAATTACAATATATGCATCATTAAAATATGTTCATGTCTCTCAGGAAGATCGCGTTTCGATGAGTTGTATCTTGTTTTCTGGAGGCTGTTCTTTGGCTCACGGAGGTCGATATGGGACAATGGTGCTGGGTTGACATTTCTCCTCGACATGTTATTCCAGATCGATGCTTTTGATGCACAGGCCTCCGGCCGGATGACACCATTTCGAACTGCCATTTCAACCTTGAACATCACAGCTGCTGCGTGGCTACACACTGTCACTGATCCTTGCCTAAAACAGACACAGTGAACGTGTACATTTTAATAAATATGTAGTTGAGTTTCCCACAGTTATGCACCATGTCAGTTATGATGATGTATATATAATCAAAAAATGTAAGTAATATTACTGCAATACAAAATTGCCACGGAATTGTGCGATGCACAAAGTTAAGTCTTAAACACAGTTTTATGGATTTATTTCCTATGTATTAATAAATATTGTATTAGTTACAATTTGTTTAGTTTTATTTGATTTATTCAGGCAAAGACATTGTCACCATAATTTCTTTAAGTATGACGAATGTATGAGTAATATAAATGTAATATTAATTATGACTAATAGACATAGCCTTCCCCTCAGATAACCCAACAGCCATAGCAGCGTATTTCCTATGAGGTCTAAGGTCAAACATATGATGACTAGAGGGAAAATCCATGACATATATAGGCTTACATAACTACTAAGATACACCTTAGTTTGGCTTTAAAAATGTAGAACATCGGATCAATTGAATAACATGACTAAGTCTAAGATTGTAATAATGCAATAATTCGCTATTTTCCAGTGCTATGGTTCTATTCAACAGGAATTTGTTGACCTTTTTGCTTAAAAATATATATTGAATCCTGTGGAAGTAGGGGGTTCCATAATTGGTATTGTCAGATGAATAAATGAATGTATTACAAGCTGCTCCTGTGCCCTTGGCATATGGTATTTGAAAGTTGTTGTCGCTATGTCTAATACTGTGCTTGATTAGGATGTAATATGTTTAGTTAATTAATACAAGTATGGACAAGAAAGAACACAACGTCCTATTTGGCTGAATTCTAAGTCACTTACCCCGCCATACATGTGCAGTGTGCTGTGAGTACGTTCACCAGACGTTTCTGGCGCACACCCAGACCTTGTACATCGTTGTCTTTTCTCCCTGTCGCTGACTTGGGAGGACTTCAGCCACCAAGAAGCAGTAGTTGCAGTTCTTATTGATAAAATGACATTTCACTCGCTGTACGTGACCACATACAACACGATTTTATGCGTCCAAACTCTTGTACGCTCCCTTGTTCTCGTAGGTATATATATGTTCGGTGTGTTAATGAGGTGAATATTAATCTGGGGGGACACTAATGCTAGTCACTGCACTACATCCAGCGACCACTCATTGTCTGGTAACGTACGTGGATCTGGTAGCTGCTGCTCACCGGTATTGAGACGAAGTTTGACCACATAATTATCATTTTCTGTGGCGAATTTGCTTTTACTCGCCGAGCTATCCATTGTTAACAAGCCGCTCGCCATGCACAAACGCTACTTTTGCCGCCAGTATGCGCGCGCATCCAAATATGTCACGTTTATTTATAAACATTGAAACTCGTGTATAGTTATACTATGTAAGGTACCGCCGAGGTACCATTAATTGTATTCCGATTTTGTATTAACAATACGAAGCCTCAACAATTTGCAGTTTAATGTTCACTGTATCTGGTTCAAGTAACACTATTATCCAGAGCATTGTGAGTGCACAGAACACCTGCGAATAACACAAAACGGGCCCATTTCAAAATAGGCTATTTTTAACGAATGCAGCCGCCAACTTGAAGGAAATCACCAGCAGACAGAAAACGGGAATCCGGAAAGAAGTTAGTGAACCGGAAGAAAGTTACCGGTATTCATACGCCATGCGCGCGAAATGTGTAGAACATCAATTTCAAGTATCAGTCTCTTGCTCTTGTTACTAACTGGTGGCGTCGCCCTGGTGATCGGCATAGTTGTCATTAGCTTCCGCTATCCCCACCATGTGACATCACAAGTGCCTATGGTGGTTAACTAAAGAAAGGATGCGGCAGTTACGTTTCACCTGTAACAATTTCAGAATCTTGTTGAAAGTTGTTTCCTGTACTAAGCTGCTCCACCAAATACAAACACAGCTCCTACGTCCGCTGTCTAGAAAGTGTATTTATGCAGACGTTACGCGCACAGAAAACACAACAATGACATGCACAAACGTCCGTTGGTCGAGATGACACCAATGGCGTGACACGAGGGAGTGAACGGAAGATGAGCCGAGAAGTTAGACACTCTGTTGGTCCAGCAGAATACAGTGTGATATTGGACGTTTAGCGAAATGGCATATTGTGAATCCGTTGTATGACAAAACAATTGTATAAAGTGTACAATGCATTTTAGCCTGTTACATTAAAATTACTGCTTTATTATGTTAGTGATGATGGTGATACCAGTTAGGACGATTGTGTTAATTTATATTCGATGATTTTGTATTGGTGCAATATTGTACAGGCAAAACAGTTCTATCACATTCGGTAAATCTTACTGAAAAATAAATACGTTGCAAACTGTGATATATGTTTTGTTTTTAGTTAGCAAACATGATGTCGTACCACGAGGGGCGGATCCAGACAGTCTAGGGGGCCCTAAAACCTCCAATTGCACCCCTTGATGCACGCCAAAAAACCTCCACTGGCGGCCGAACTAAATTCGTAGCCGGAGCTTCAGCACGACTATGCTATCTATTGGATCACGACATCGGAAGATGGGGAGAGGGTGGGAGGTGCTGTTGAAACATTTTCGCTCCGCGCCGCCTTAACTTCCTGACGTTCTTTACGACACCTGCAACCTGTGGTAGCGCATCATAGCTATAGCATTTGTTATATTATATAATAACTTTTTTTCTCCCACCACAATATGTATCCCAAAAGACATACAAACGTTTAATAGCTACATATCTACCAAATCGCTGCAGTCTACCCCAGTACGGATGATCTCCGATGAGGCAAAACATCTCATGCCGGAACACTTTCGAGTGTATACAAAGATGTCATTACGAGGCAGGGACTTTATACGCAGGTTGTCAGTATACAACTGTATAACGAAGCCACGATGCATGTATGCGACAATTATATTGCCAGTTAACCTGTGTGTGGGTGTGTTGTGTATGTGAGCGTACCTGCGTGAATGCACGTGCGTACGTGTCTGTGCGTGGGCGTGCTTGCGCGCGTGTGTGGCGTATATGCTGATACCAATGACCCAAGCACCCATCAGATAGTGTGCAACAGGCGTGACCTGCCCCATCGTTGGGTCTGACCGAGCAGGAGCTACATATCTGATGACGTGTCGCATGACGCATCATCTGGAGCTGACCAATGGTCTTCCAATTTTGACGTGATGCAAGCATACCCTAAAACGACCTTTCTGTGGAAATGACCGTTAAGTGACCCATTAAGGGTTCCACCATTCTCGCGTAGAACGACAGGTACTCCAAAAAGTTATCTCTTTCTGCAACCATGTGTACACAGTGTAGTCCATTCCGATTTCCCGCTCCACCAGTACTGATAATATCCAAGATTTTTAAACGTTTGTATTGCTCATATCTGAGTGAAGAACTATTATATGTATATTATAATATAATCCCACGGTGATATCTGCGATCAAACCAGCCAAAGACACATTTGGACACAGGCTTAGCTTCTACGACAACCAGTCCAAAGATTCAAAACAAGATGGCGAATTTGTAAACAACCTACATATATATAACGCGCGAAACCCAAATCGCTCCCAAAACAACGAAATAATAACTTAGGACTGTTCTGATCGCAGGATCCTCTCGGTTCCTCAATGATCAGATCTTCTTCTTCGGGGTCTAGTATTAAGAGTTTGTGTTTTCCGGTTCCAGTGTTTAATGTTAGTGGGGCTTCATAGTCGTATAATATCTCTTGGGTTGACCAGAATTTATCAAGGCGGTTTTTAAATGAATTTATTGATTTTGCTTTTATTACTGAATCAGGTAAACTGTTCCATGGTTCAACTACTCTAAGCGGGAATGCATTTTTTCTTATGTTTAGTTTTGCTCTTTGGTTGAACAGTTTAATAATCAGTGCATTCTCAAAAAGTTAACGTTTGCTACAATTACAAGTCCGGATTATAGGCGCTCAGTAACAAACCATAAACCAACAGTATACACAGTATACGATACACTAAACTGTCTACTAACAGGCATTTTACCAAGATGTCCTTTGGCATTTTACCAAGATGTCCTTTAGACCGTGACGTGCTGCCACCTGTGAAATCAGATGGATACTATGGAAGGTGTAAGGTGTTTTAGTACTATGAGTTGCTGCCGATGTTTTACCTGTCAAATAATACAAATGTGTTCAGACATGAGTGTCCGACCTAGCTCTCTATAAATGTAGTTTCAGTAACGAATAATGGCACCGTTTATCGGAAAAGTCGGCGGGTTCAATGAAGCTGTTGAAGACTTTGAAAGTTACGTTGAGAGAATAGATCATTGGACTGAACTGATTGACATCGCAAATGACAAGAACTTGAAGAAGGTTGGTATGTTACTATCGGTGGTCGGCCCAAATACCTACAAACTATTGAAGGACATATTGACGCCAGAAAAAAACAAAGTCAAAACATACGCGCAGTTATGTCAGGTGTTGCTGAATAATTGTCACCCAAGCCACCGATCATCGCTGAAAGATTCATTCAACGAAGCAAGGCAGTCGCAACGTCTTCTGCGAAACGCAGACCACAATCGTTATTTATCAATGGAAATGTAAAAACCGGCTAGAATGGATATGTCCAACTATTTATTATGTGTAGTAAGTTGGTAACAGCCAGAGTGCAGTAGATAATATAAATGTCAAAGAGGGATCTCGCCTACAAGAAGTCCGGTTAGGATCAGGACAACTTCTGGTATCCTCAAGTTCAACTATTTGTAGAAGGCGTATGAGCTGGCTCGGACTAGGCTCCCACCTACAAGACCGGCCCAACATATCAAAGGGGGCATCGTCAATGCCCCCCCCCCCCCATTAATGCGGTTCTAGTCTCAAGCGTTCACTTCTCTCTGTCTGCAGATTGATCTCCAATACACTCCAACAACATACGCGCTATTGATGACGTCATAAAAGGCGTCACGTGATCTTCACGAACATGCTGCGCTGCAGCCTTGTTTCGCGCAATCGCCAAGGCCGGTAAACTTGCATTTAAAGAGCCACTTCTCAAATGTCTGCGTTGGTTTCCTGTCCACCGTCGAATTATCGAAAATATAGGTGCAATTACACTTTTATTAGAACGAATGGCATAGTTAGACCTACATTCACATCAAACTAGGAACCATTCATACAGTTACCTATTTCACACGAATTTCACACATGTAAAACTGGTTTCATCGAAGCTTTCATCAAGGCGGTGCAGTAGAAACCATTTGAATGGTGGGTGGCATATTTTGAGTGATATTCCAGAAAAAAAGGCATGTGGGTGATTCGTGAGAACTGACCATTGGTTATATGTGCCATTCATAAGAAAATACCAAGGCGAAGTGTTTTACATATTTAACCGTTTCGAAAGCGTTAATAATGTATACGGAATTGGTTTTACACTCAAAGACTCGAAGAACTATAGATGCCATGAAGTTACATCAATAACGGTGTTGATTACAACATATCAGACAATATTCATTCTCATAAAGGATCGATGATAATTTAACCGAACAACGTATCTACTTAGGACCTAATCTCATGTAAAGTCAATGGTTGCAGTGCAGGACCAAAAGGGTGGGCTACAGATAGTTGAAGAATCGTTGGACTCTCGATACGTCAATGTCTTCCGTGTTCATTTGCCATCTGATCAGGGTGACAATCTTGTTATATTTACAAAAAAATGCCTACTTGAAGCAGGAACCCGTTACAGTGTATGCATTCCCATTGGAATCACGTGTATATATACTAACGCACACTTGTATGCCTTTTAGTTTCCGTTTGAATAAGTCAAATGAGATATGTTTGGATTGTCAACGGCAATATTTTCAGTTGTAATGTTCACATTAGGCCTACCAGTTGGAATCGCCATGTGCGCTAGCCGAAGTTTGAAGTTAGAACCATTCTGATCTTATAAGAGAGTCTCTGCAAGCGCCCCGATCTCGGCTGCTATTCCTGTCCCGATCGGGCAACGCGCTCATTTCGTTTATTTGACAATGGAACGGAGTCGGAGACCCAGTGTAAACGAACGGCTATTTTGTGTAGGTTATGTTAATGATGTGTCTAGATGGTCTGACTGCACGGTCGAGTGAAATTTGAACCAAATTTGTATGACAAGCAGAACAACAATAAACCGTTTCATACCGTTGTCTATTGTAAGAACATGAACAATGAAACAAGCAAACGTAACATGGTCTCTTGAAGTGGTAGCGAGTTTGTAACTTTGTGCATTACGGCTATAGTATAATTGACACTGATTGTTGTGGCTACTCGCTAACGATACGAATTTAAAATTGCTACGTCGAGCATTCCGCCGTCCAGACCCCTGAATGTAAACGACAAATCTGCGTTTAGTCAATGGAAGTCATGGCGCAATTCATGGACAAAATACAAAGTGGCAACGGGAATAAATGACGCTACTCAGCAAAAACGAGTATGCACCCTGCTGTCTGTGATAGGCGACGAAGCTGTGAAAGTCTTCGATGCATTCCTGTTTGCCCAGGAAGTAAGTGAAGACAACATAAAAGACGTGCTGAACAAGTTCGAGGATTACTTCAGTCCTACACAAAACACTATTTATGAACGATATAAATGTCAGTGTAGAAATCACGAGTAAAGAAAAAGTAAAGGTAAGTTCTTATATAGCGCAGTTTCTAGTCCTCGGGACTTCTCAAAGCGCTTTACACTTTACTCCCTGGCAGACCTGTTCAATCGAACATCATCTCGACTTCTCTGGGAAGCATTCAGCCACGTTGCAATTAATGGGCGGAGACTATTACCAAATATCCAACATATGTCTATAGCCAGGTACTCATTCATACAGCTGAGTGAACTGAAGCAATGTAGAGTAAACGAACTTGCCCAAGGTTCGACACCGCCGCACAGGATTCGAACCCGCGTTCTCTCAGTCGAGAGTCCGAAGCTCATACTGCTGCGCTGCTGCGCTCCACGCAGGAGGCAGGTGAAACAGCGTTATAGTACGTGACAGCACTACGATTTGCTGCAGAAACTTGTGAGTTTGAGCGCATTACAGCAAATCAAGAAATCAGAGATCGATTTGTGCACGGTCTACTCGATGCAAAGGTACGAGAAAGACTGTTAACGGAGAAAGATCTCACACTTGAGAGAGCTCAAGAGATGGTTCAAGCGGCCGAAGCAACCACAGAACAGACACAAGTGTTGTCGGGAGAAGAGTCAGTCTGTACTATGAAGGAAAAAGTGCAAGTGTCCGAGGCCAATGGAACAAGGCAGGTGGTGGCTACAAACAGGGATGTCAACCAGAGAATACTCGTGACAAGGATTCGAAAAGGAGAGATTGCACGTATTGCTCATATAAACACAAAGGAAACAACTGTCCAGCATATGGAAAACAGTGTCGTAAGTGCGGCAACCTCAACCACTTTGAAAGCAAATGTAAGCTGAGACATGTGAAGCAAGGTCAGGCTTCAGAGTCGAACCATGAATACAATGTTGGAACATTGTCAGTTAATAGTCTAGGGAAGAAACATCGAGCAGTAATAACTATGAAAGTTGGCGTGCCAGTGGTATTCCAGATAGACTGTGGCTCAGCATGTTGTGTGCTGCCACGTTAGACGACTAGATCGCTGACAAGCCTGAGGCCAGTGAAAACCGAAGGAGTGCTAACCCCAGTCACAGAAGCAACGGACTGGGTGTCAAGCATGGTAGTTGTTCAAAAACCAAACGGACAGATCAGAATATGTCTAGATCCGAAAGATCTAAATACCGCAATCAGTCATGAATACTACCCCATGCCAACAATCGAAGAGGTCAGTACCAGGCTGAAGAATGCCAGTGTTCACCGTGATGGACGCAATGAGAGGGTTTTGGCAAACACCCTTGGATGAGAAATCCAGTATGGTGACGTGTTTCGATACACCATTCGTTCTGTACCGATGGCTGAGAATGCCTTTCGGCATTAACCCTGCACCCGAGGTCTGACAACGCACGATGAAATAACTGCTTGAAGATCTGAAAGGCATAGAAGTAATCCACAATGATTTCCTGATCGCATGCTGTGGTACAACTGATCAGGAGGCCGAGGGGGATCACGACAAGAACCTACGAGCGTTCTTGGAGCGGGCTAGAGAGCGAAATCTCCGACTAAAGGCCGAGAAGACCAAGCTCAAGATGACAGAAGTTCCATACATTGGACATCTGCTAACACGTGAAGGACTCCGAGCAGATCCGAACAAAGTGGAGGCAATCGAGAAGATGCCAAGACCAGAATATGCCAAGACCAGAGGACGCCAAGACCAGAAGACGCCAAGACCAGAAGACGCCAAGACCAGAAGACGCCAAGACCAGAAGACGCCAAGACCAGAAGACGCCAAGACCAGAAGACGCCAATACCAGAAGACGCCAAGACCAGAAGACGCCAAGACCAGAAGACGCCAAGACCAGAAGACGCCAAGACCAGAAGACGCCAAGACCAGAAGACGCCAAGACCAGAAGACGCCAAGACCAGAAGACGCCAAGACCAGAAGACGCCAAGACCAGAAGACGCCAAGACCAGAAGACGCCAAGACCAGAAGACGCCAAGACCAGAAGACGCCAAGACCAGAAGACGCCAAGACCAGAAGATGCCAAGACCAGAAGATGCCAAGACCAGAAGACGCCAAGACCAGAGGACGCCAAGACCAGAAGATGCCAAGACCAGAAGATGCCAAGACCAGAAGATGCCAAGACCAGGCAGTACAGAGGCTGCTTGGGTATGTAAACTACGTTGCAAAGTTTGTGACACATCTGTCTGGCAAACTTGAACCCCCGAGGCGACTGATGGACAAAGACGCAGAGTAGAGTTGGCTGAGTATACATCAGGAGGCATTTGACCTCATGAAGAAGTACCCCCAGTGCTCCAGTACTACGATGTCAGAAAGCCTGTGTGCATCCAGTGCAACGCTTCAGAAGGAGGTCTCCGTGCAGGATTGCTGCAGGATGGGCTTCCTGTGTTATAGGCATCAAGAGCACTGACACATACAGACACTACGCTCAAATCGAGAAGGGGTTACTAGCTATAGTGTTCGCCTGCGAGAAGTTCGATCAATATGTGTACAGAAGAGAGAAGGTGCAAGTGCAGAGTGATCACAAGCCATTAGAAGTGATCTTCAGACATCTATCGCGGACACGTTGAGCCGTGCATACATTCCGGGTGAGCCAAGTGTTCACCCTGTTGCAATAGAGAAGATAGGCATGACAGAAGGACTGTAAGAGTCTCCCAAACGGCTGGAGGAGCTGCGAGCAGCCACTGCCAGTGACCGTACGCTCCAGAAACTGATGCAGGTGACAATGAAAAGCTATCTGCCAGTGACTTGGATATCCGTGCATATTATAATGTACGACATGAACTGGCCATGCAAAATGGACTGGTGTTCAAGAACTGCAGGATCGTAGTGCCGACCAGTTTACGCAAGAACATCATCGCCACGGTACACCGTTCGCATCAGGGTATATAGGGTTGCATACGCCTCGCCAAAGGTGCTGTGTACTGACCGTTGATGAACCAGGAGATCACTGATTACCAGTTTAGTCAGTCAATGTAGTATGTACAAGACACACAGACCACAAGAGTGCAAAGAGCCCATGATGCCTCACGACGTTCCAGGCAGGCCTTGGGCGAAAGTTGGTGCTGACTTAATTGAACTGCGGAGATAGCACTACCTACTATTGGTTGAATATTACTCAGTTCGAGTACGCGCACGAAATGTGTGGTCGATGCAATGATATAACAGTTTGCACGTCATGGAGAACCGGAACTCGTGATGTCAGACAACGGGCCACAGTTTTCTTGTACCGAGTTCAGAGAGTTCGCGCAGAGATGGGACTTCGAGCACATCACGAGCAGTCCGAGATACCCCCAACGCAACAGGCAGGTAGAACGAGCAATAAAGACTGTGAGGAACCTCGTGAAGAAAGCGATGAAAGGTGGCTGTAACGTCAAATGGCGTTGGTCCCCCGCACAGCTGTTGTTCGGTCGTCAATGCTGAACACTGCTCCCGATTCAGCGCAGCATGCTGATACCAGAGATTGCTGCTAACGTGTCTCGCGACAGGAAAGCTAGCAAGGATGCTCAAATAGCACACTACAACAGGTCAGCACATAACTTGAAACAGATAACACCGGATGATGCTATACGTATGAAATTGCCAGGTACATGAACGCTTGGCGAATGCACGAAGAAGCTCTCAAACCAGTCGTACGTCGTTCTATTTGAAGGCCGTGTGTACAGCCGCAACCGCCAAGTTCTACGTATAGTAGACGAGTGCCCACCGCTTCCAGAGAGTGAGTCCCTGGAAGACAGTTAGACTCCTCTGCCTCGTGCTGACAGGACGATGCCGATTGAAGATCCTGTGCTGACGCAAGACTCACCGCCGAGAAAACAGCCTGCGTTGATGCAAAACAAACCATCGCCACGTGTGGACTTGACGCCTGTGCGCAGAAGCAGAAGTTGTCTTTAAGAACTAGAGTTGTGATTGACTTTCGCTTTTATAAAAGGAAAGGGATGTAGCGTAATATACGGTATGGAGTCGGAGACCCAGTATAGACGAATGGCTATTTTGTGAACTGTAGATTATGTTAATGATGGGTCGAGTTGGTCTGACAGCATGGTCGAGTGAAATATGAACCGGTATTATATGACAAGCAGAACAATAAAGCCTTTCATACCTTTGAATATGAAAAATGAAACAAGCAAACGTAAAATTGGTAGCGTTTTTTATGTTATGCTGTAAAGAGACATGTCCTCAAATAGGGCGAATATATGACCAAGGCACCGTTTGCGCCTGAAACAAATTGGTCAGCGAGTTAATTCACCATGAATAAAAGTGCAGTCGTGCTGGCCTAATTGGTTTTGCCGTCGACCGTCAACAGAATGGAGTAGCCCCGCCTATATGAATACCTCTTGAATATTCTCTGGTCTAATTCCGGTAACTATGCACGCCATCTTTTATATATCCAAACTATCATTATTTGCTTGCTTAACTCATAACTGTCGAGTGAATCACATTGGTCCTCCGTGTATTTCTAACCTGCACTGTGCAGTCTTAGCTGCCTCTTTATCCAAACTAAAACAATATTTACTGCCGAAAGAGTGACTCATGCATATATACGCATTCTCTATTCAGTGCCACGGGGACGAAATTTATATTAGGGGGGCTACCGTAAAATTTTCGCGGCCGTGCCCGCCGCATATCAAAAATACACATTAATCGTCTCATAAAATGTATATTTCCACCCGGCACTGACTCTCGCCACAAAAACAAACATGACAGAACCATGACTGCCCCCCTGATCCCCCACCCCCCCGTTCCCTGCCTATGTCTAATATCATAAAAGTAGCGCTCTGTTTCATACTAAATAAAAGTAGTGGCATTAAATAAAATTATCGTGCTCAGTCTAAACAGTCAGAGTTTAAATAAAAATTCGACGAAATTAAGATAAAACTATATATATTTTAAAACAGTGGTTGTGAGACCAGTGCTCTATGTTTACAAGAAACGTGGCTCGATGATGAAGTTGATACCTCATTAAGCCACAATAAAATGTTGTTGTGTTTCCTGTGACATTGATTTTTTAAATAGGGTAGGTAATTAGGAAAAACATTTTATTGCGACAAAAAAGGTTAGGCAGACCTATTGTAATATTTTATTTTCGTCAGTCTATAAAAAATTCCGGTAGTCTATAAAATAGTATATGTTATAATTTGCACTGCTGGGGTTAATATGAAATGGATACATTTGAATGAAAGCAGTAGGTACTATTATGTATATCTTAATGTGATAAAGAAAACACTGTCATCATGCTAAAAATACACTTGTCTTATTAATTTAACATGAAATATCAATAGAAACTATAGCTTCTAGTTAAACTATACAACCCACCGTTTACTTTAATAGGAACAAAACAAGCTGTAACACATTGCACATTTAAATGGTCCTTTATCAATGTGAGTTACAGAGTAAGGAATTGTACATTTAAATGGTCTTTCATCAATGTGAGTTACTGTTACTGCCAAAATTTACGATATATTCAAGAAATCAATCCCACAGGCCATGGTCTATGCAAGCTCTGTGTCACTAATTATTTTTGTTCAACCATTTTTCCTAGCACCATGTATGACCCCATCCAACGGAATTTGTTAGAACTACGAAACCCACACTATAATGTTATCACTTTGAGCGAGCGTAACGTAGGCTGTTGTTATTCCTTCGAGTTTTGTGTTCGAAACCGGAATCTGTACACGTATGCGTGTTCTAACGTTGTGACAAGTATATTAATTAACAACATGTGTTCAGTGCGCTTGGCTTGGTTTATGTTAGCTCCTTCCATCCGCGTCCCTGTTTACGTCGGTTGACACGAGGTAGCACTAGCAGGGGCGCCATGACACTTCGCAACGATTTACGCTAAAATCCATCCAATCAAATCAAATCAAATCAAAATACCTTTATTGTCCCTCATGGGGAAATTCTCTTGTGTTGTTCGCTATTTAAGAACGCAATAAATAAATAAATAAGTACACATGTGTAACTGAGAACACTGATTCAATTAATTACATATGATTAAAATAGAATGGCACAGAACAATCAGCCAGTTGTTAGGAAACATAATTTACACTTACATATCACAGCCATCAGTACAGGAACAAGTTCATCATCACATATGTTATTTAACTGGGTGGAATACAGTGCAATTACCAGTATTATTACCAGTATAATCACACACACACACACACATGAGCCCATATTCTCAAGCGGCCAGACAGGCATTGGAGAGAAGGGGAAGCAGATCATTCGTTTAGAAGACGAATGGAGGATGGGATGAAGGAATTTCGAGAGCGACCGAGTCTTAGTTGAGGCAGCTTAAAACGACGGCCAGATGGTAACAGATTGTAACAGTGATTTAGGGGGTGGTGGGGGTCCAGAGAGATCTGCTTCCCTTCCTCTTTGCCCTCCGCCTGTACAGGTCGTCTACACTGGTAAGTTCCTCTCCAATCACTTTGCTGCTGAGTCTGATGACGCGACTCAGGATATTCCGATTGGTGACACTCAGTCCACCATGCCATGCCAGGAAGCCAAAGGTTACAGTACTCTCAACGTAACAGCCATAGAAGGTCCTCAGAACATGACGGCTCACCCCGAGGGATCGGAGTTTACGTAGAAAATAAAGCTTCTGTTGGCATTTCTTGTTGTTCAAAGCTGTGTTTGCACTGAAGGTCAGTTTAGAGTCAATTACGGTACCCAGGTATTTATACTCTGATACACGCTTGACAGTCTCATCATTGATGACCAGGTCTTTGGGTGGGGTGGGGTATCTCCTGAAGTCGATGATGAGCTCTTCAGTCTTCTGGGCATTAAGATCCAGGAAGTGATCACCACACCACCGGGCAAAGTCTGAGACCACTTCCTCGCACACCGTGTCCGAATTTGACAGGTCGACAATTGCCGTATCGTCAGAGTACTTCACAAAAGTGCACTGCTCATGTTTGCTGCGGCAATCGTCCGTGTACAAGGTGAAGATCACCGGCGAAACCACTTAGCCCTGAGGGGCCCCGGTGGATGTACACAGGGGGCTAGACAACATGCCGTTATGACGCACAGCCTGCTGACGTTCCGTGAGGAAGGAATTCACCCAGAGAACAAGCTGAGGGTTGACGTGCATGTCCGCGAGCGTCTTCATCATGATGTGTGGCTGGATCGTATTAAAGGCCGATGAGAAATCTACGAAGACTATCCTGGCGTACGCCTTGGCCTTCTCAAGATGAGTGTACACGGAGTTGAGTAGGGTCAGCACCGCGTCGTCCACACCCCGGTTGCGTCTATACGCTAACTGGAGCGGATCACGCTGATCACCGACCTGCTGCAAGAGTTGTGAGAGGATGAGGCGCTCGAAGCATTTCATTACCGCAGAGGTCAGCGCTATCGGCCTGAAGTCGTTTGGAGCAGATGGTCGCGGCTTCTTCGGAACAGGGCAGATGATGGAGGACTTCCATATCCGAGGGATATGGTGCTGCCTGAGAGACCAGTTAAACAGAATGCTGAAAACTGCTCCAAGCTGGGAATGACACTCCTTCAGAACACGGCCGCCGATGGGATGATCGCGGAATGTCCGTTCCAACAGGTCAATTCTCGTTACTTTTCAGGACTTTTGCAATGATTATCTGTATTTTTTAGCATGTTGAATGATCGTTGTAATAGTCATTTGCCGGAATATAATATAATGTTAAAAGAAAAGTTTTTGATCAGAAGCAAGAGTCGAGGGTCGGCATCATAGACAAATATTTTTCTTTTGTTCTTGAAAAAATGCATAGGGTCGCACGGAAATACTAGGGACGGTCGGGTTACCGGAAACACATGTATTATTTTATTTGGCCTTATTGCAAATAGATGGCTATAAAGCAATATGCCAAGGTAAAATGTGTAGTGCACATGCTGGCCTAGCTATCTGTCTTAGTAACACATACAACTACAAATCATTAGATATCTATACTAATTCTGACATATGGGAAGGTAAATTTATTGAAATATCATGTTATGGCTTACGCTATGAAGAAAAAAATAATTCTTGGAAATACATACATACCACCTAGAGATATACCTGAGAACTACCAAGCATTTACATACGAATTTGCATCTAAATTAGCAGATTTACACAAATGTAAAAATTACATCATAATTGCGGGTGATTACAATATTGATTTGCTGAAAATTAATGAAAAACCCATATGTGACTATTTCGATACAATAACTTCATTTGGTATCTTCCCTAAAATCACTCTGCCAACAAGACTGTCAGAATACCACGGAACACTTATTGATCATTGTTTATGTAATCTGTCTTACGGATTCTTCAAATCCTCAGCCGGTATTCTTATAAGCAATATTTCTGATAAATTTCCTCATTTCTTTGTGTGGACTATCTCGAAACTTATAATGCTATACAAAGATTGATACAAATAAAGCAGCATAGTCCTGACTCACTCAATAAAGTTAAAATTGAAATAATTTAATACAAAACTCAAAATATTTATGATAAACTTAACAAGGATACTTATGCAGATCCCAATAAAACTATGATGTCCTTTATAAATTTGTTATTACTTCTATAGAAAATATCTTGCCTATTAAAATAATAACATTTAATCAATATAAACATAAAAACACCTTCGATTACTCAGGGCATTGTTCGGTCAATTAAATTTAGAAATAAATAGTATGCAGGAATAAAAGAGATTTCGGTAATTACGGATCAATACCGTAAACACAAAACTAATTTGCATGCTTATAACATAATTCTGAAAAAGAAATATTCGATTGGTTAAGCAAATGCATTATCATTCCAGTTTTTTTGAAAAGCATAAATATAAAAAGATGTGGTGCTTAATTAAAGAAATTATTCAGAAAAACCCAAAGAAAGAACAATTTCCGGATTCGTTCAAACCTCACTGGCCCAACTCTAGCCTCTAAGTTAATTACAACTGATGGTAAATCATTTACAGATTATTTGAAAAATCCAACACTTCACACCTTCAGTTTTAAACCAATTGAAGTAGATACTGCTGTCAGTATAATTTATCTCTTACCTCTAAAACCAAGTTGCTGTTTATAATAAAATTGATCAAACATATTAGCAAAGCAGTCACCTTAATTATAAATCAATCCATAATGGCTGGTATATTTCCAAACAAATACAAAATTGCTAGTTATTCCACTTATTCGAAAAGGTGATAATTCTAACCTTGACAATTGTCCAATTTCAATCTTGCCAGCTATTTCAAAAACATGTCAAATGATATTTAAATACACGAAAACAAAAGTATTGGCCCAAAACAGACAGCCAGTTTCCAGTTTGCCATTCGTTTATAAGGTCTTGGTAAACGTAACAGCCAAACGGTAGCCGTCTCACAACATCTGACAACAGCTTCCTTGAGCATCTGCAGCTAGCAAACAAGCCCTTGCAAAACATGACTGTCTGAGACAATGCAGCACAATACCAACAGTTCTCTTTCAGACTCCGGAGGTATCATTCTAATCTTCAAGGATTCGTATGCTGCATCCTTCCTACTAATGACTATGAATGACCATCTGAGCTTTGCCCTTGGTGTCGTTCAGTTTTCGAAATTTACCTATTTAAACAGAACGTACTAATTGTCAGACCTTCCTCTCTTTCGTTGACAATTGTGAATGACCCCATGCTTGACTAAGTTCGTAAACACATTTAAGATCTTACCCAAGTGCATCCAGATTGGTGCATCCAGAAGAAGAATGTATTCCATAAGGCCATGTGCTATGTCCTCTGCTAGTCCATATGTAAAAGAGTACCGATTGGGGAAACTAGTTCAGCTTGCTTTGAAATCGTGATGCACATAAAAAATGAGACTGTCAAAATACTTTAATGGCACCGCGAAAAATCCCCTTTCCACTCCGAGTCTCCAGCACTACCATTTCCACACCAAACATCCCCCAACACCGACATTATATACAATTCCAGGACGAAATTGCTACATGCCTGAATGCATGATGTTAAAATGACACTGAATACCATTGACCAGGACAGTACAATGACATTCTGTTGAATATCATTATAGTTTACAAATGACCAACATGTATATTATACACAACCTTCTATCTTCATATTGTGACACGTGGCACGTTATTCAGACTTCATCAAATCTGCCAGATACGTTTATCGTTGCAAAAATAAACACCAATATTCTTTAACTAACATACTTGGTGCGACATTCCAAATTCACCATGACGTACGCCGTTATATTTAATTATAAAAAAACAGTTACACTTCAAGGATGATATCAAACATACTGGAAATTTCTGTGAATGTTTTGTTTTCTAATAGTGGTAAATTTAATCACATTTCATAAGGTTAAGGGGAAAAGTTACAAAACTGAGAAAACATTCAATTTCGACAATTTTATTTGCCCCCTTTGTGTCCTTGTTTAGAATACCATAGAATGTGTAAAGGTGGTGCTATTAGTAACTGATTGTTCTAACAGTATATAAAAGAATGATGCCAAACACATTTTAATAATAACATACATGTATTTTTCAACACAGAAATAATGGACCTCCAAAACAAGTCAAAATCAACATTAATCAATCATTTGGAATCATTTAAAGATAACTGAAACGTTACTGTACATCTAGTGATCGGCTAAAACAATGAACCAATAAATTAACCCATAGTAAATATACAATTAAAATGTGCAATTGGTAGTCTAATTATTATACAAAAGTCACACGCGCAAGACAAGACAGACACAGACCTCCTTGAATGCTTGGTCAAAGACACTGCATCATCAAACTCAACATTCATAATACGACGGTAATTTATTCTACGCAGCATTTCAAACTGTAGTGTAACAAACTCCACGGTAATCTTGTATGAAAACTTTAAAAACTTCAAAAAGATAAATTGCGGATGACCTTTTCATATGGTGCTGTTACAAACGTGTACGTGCAGATGCGCACTAAAATGCTGCAGTTAACTTATTTACTTCATAAATGTTCAACTGTGCAAACTGGCGTAGTTATCACACATTGTGTCTTGTAATAAATAAACAAATATATTTTCCACTTGCCTTTGTTGAATTCTCCTACCCCAAAACTGCTTGAAATACATGTTAACATGAATGTACAAAATGAACAGATGAGGCAATGTTGTCAGTGCATTAAAAATCGACCAGACTGGAAAGATAACGTGGAATGTTTGAATAATAATTGTATAGTGCCGTTTGCCAATCAATAAGTCTTCGCAAACACTAGGTTGCATTACGAAACAATACCACTTGTCTTGTTTGATTTGACCCATCCAAACATGTTCACAAAGGATATATACCATCATACATTATTACAAAACATAATACAAAAGTATTCACGTCCGGCTCGTTGTGTAGACCAGAACACATACACAAAGGGGAAACAAGCATAGAACGAGACAACATACAATTTATAAGTGTAAGAAAATATTATTGGAATTTAAAGGCATGCCAAGCCACCAATAAAGGGACCCTTATGGACGGACGTTGTTTCCCTCGGATGTATTACAGTTGAAATAACAGCAGTACTAACTACCATACTGGACTGTTATGAAATGAGTAAATTACCTGGTGTTCAAATTTATATAAACTGAATACCACATTAACCACGGCATTAACCACGGAAATCGTTCGGGTCAGTATGGTAGATTAATGTTCGTAGAACTATTTTTAAGGAAAACATGTATTTATCCTGTCTTGACGTGGGTGGAAAATACTGGAAATACATACATACGATATCACCATGACTGACATATGTGTATTGTGTGTATTATGGTTTGACGATGCAACATGTTTTTCTGACTGAATGAGAGACATCATGGTATGACATGTATCGTCACATGAAGGATGTCCTAACGTGAGAGACGTCGTGACACGACATGACTGATGTCATGATGTGAGAGATGATGTGACGTGGTCAGTGTCATTACGTGAGAGATGTTGTGACACAGCAGATGTCATGACATGGTGACAGAGGGGGGCAGGTGATGGTCGGCCTAGTGAGGTGGGTTTAACTCCAGCTGCAGCACCCTGGTCGGGGGAATCTCCAACTCCTGGTTCACCTGTAACAGCAAAAACCGACAATTTGATCAATTTCTAGATCGCACGCCCGCACGCACGCACGCCCGCAAGCACGCACGCATGCACGCGCTAGTAATTACAGCTAGCAGATGATAACACAACAAGATACAGAGAACTCTAGTATCAGGAAAATGTTAGGTCTTGTTAACTGTATCCAATGTTCCTTATATCCAAAACACAGTCCAGGCCAGAAAGTTTATCCTTACAACTGGATGCTCTTTATGTCACAAGTTCTTACAAGTCTTACAGGATTGAAGATAATGCTGATTTACCCTCAAGAAAGACATACATACAGGCATACAGACCGACGGACAGATGTTCTTATTTGGCCCAAATTTACATCATCATGTATGTGACTTTAAAATATAAATACTTATCGTAAAATGTAAAAAATTCTAATAAGGAGCCAGCAGACCCCATTAAGGCTAAGGATTAATCACTCTAAAATTAATGATTACGTACAAATAATTACATATGTAACAATGTAGAAACTAACAAAATATACACGATGTAAAGGAAAGAACACACATGACGAAATAAATCGTTTAGTAAAAGTGGTATATTATGCAAGGTGTAATGAAGTAACCATTCGTGTTTCTTGTGAGACACTGACCCGTGAGTTGACATACTGATGTAACAACATCCTCAGCTCAGCGTTCTGCTGTCTCAAGGCATCTGTCTCAGTGATGAGAGTACCTCGGGAGGTGACCAGCTCACTGAACATACACAACACCACTGGTCAAGACTGAAGACATGTTGGTCATTCATCGACGGTTATTGCATATGTTTGTTTACAAGTATTTTACATACCTGTTAACAAGGTGTTTTAGTGCCTGTGTTGTTGCATAAACTGTCTGTTAAAAGTTTATATATGTAAGATAATGCATATATATATATATACATATATTGATACAAACAATAGTAATCTCCCAATAAATCTAACAAAACTCCACAGTGCTGCCCCTTAGTGAATGGCTGACCAGATAATGTGTCCACTGCAAAAGGTAAATAACTACATTTGTAGGCTTTTTCATATAACACCAACTGCTAGACCAGAGGCAAATGGTTCAAGGAAGCAAATGAACATTGAAAAAGGCGACTGCACTTCGGTACCTGGGATGAGGTGCACTTATAATGCCCCAAGTTAATGTGTTAATATATAGTTAATAGATGTATACTGACTTGTACTTCTCCAGTCCGTCAACAAGAGCGTCCCACACCTTCTCCGTCTTGTCAGAGAGCACCGCGGGATACCCGGCCCAGTAGGTGGCGTCCTCGGTGTTGTCTCGGTCGTCCAACATCGCGATTGAGAACTGGGTGTGCTTCATGTTCGCCCTACAGCCAACGCCAGACAACTTCAGTGACAAGCATCAAGTGTTGTGCTGAGACTAGGGGTGTATAATATCCCCTAGGTGCTGCCATCACACCTTATTTTTGGAACTATTTCCTATTTATTTCAGAAACGAAACTGAATATAGTCAGGTGTTGTACATTAAAATCTTATCACACTTTAGTATGTGTTATATAATTTGTGTGATGATACAATGGTCCATTCTGATTGTCCAATGAGTTAACAAGATTGCCACCAAGAGCAGAAACCCCAGACGGCAAGTGGATAAGAAAGATTTTGATTTATTGAGAATCACACATTTTTATCTATATGAAACTAACCTTCTGATATATTCAGTGATTTCGTTTTTTAACAGATTTATGCTGCTGGCATATAATAAAATAGTAGACAATGTATCACTTTCATATAAAGTCCTATGTGAGAATGAATACTCTCTAGTATTTAATCTGCACTGTTCCTCCACTAATGTTACTTCCTGTCCTCTATTCTATCAATATTACATAATCAGTCAACATGTTATCTTTAGAGTTGCTAAACCACCTTCTTTTAAGTGTTTCTTATAACTACGATAACAAATGTAGCAGTTAACTATAATAATATTGTATATTTGATGTTCAAAAAATCACCCTGTTCATCCTTCTTTAATTTAGTTTACTTCAAACAAATTGTTATCATTGTATAAAGTAATAAATGTTAATAAACTGTCAAAATAAATTGTTACAGCAAAATCTGATCTGAAATACTAATAATTAGTTTTTACTTCAAAACGTTAACTTAACAAACTCTTACTCTTAATTAAAAGTAGAGCACTGTATATTATGGTTATGGTAGATAGTTACACCTTACAGCAAATATTTGCTATATTTATATAGAGTATACGTTAAGGACTCCATATGTAAGGAACATTCACTTAAAAAGAACAAATATGAGATCACCATAATTCTGGCCTGCACCACATTATGTACCCACATATACAAATATATGTATATATATATATATCATTGGTTATATGGAATAATTTGATTAAACCCCAACATGTTCCTCATAGTGAACATGCACAATAATATATATGTATGTGTGTATATTTATAATATATATAAAAGTTATATAATAAATATTACATAAGTTGTTCTTGACCCTCATTCTGTTCTGTTCTCTTGACCTGTCATGTCTGTCTATCATGATACTTTTCTATTCCTTCCCACTCTCAGCTGTTCATCACTGCCCTTTCAAGATCTCTTAACACTCTCTCTCCATCTTAATTTTAGTCTTTCACTGAAGTCTACTTCAACCGTTCTCTTCTGTTTTAAATGCTCCCTTCGTCAATCCCTCCTCACTCATTCTCTTTAATTGTCTTCTGTTCTACATGCTCCCTCTGTCAATCCCTCCTCACTCATTCTCTCTACTTGTCTTCTGTTCTATATGCTCCCTTTGTCAATACCTCCTCACTCAATCTCTCTACTTGTCTTCTGTTCTACATGCTCCTTTTGTCAATCCCTCCTCACTCATTCTCTCTACTTGTCTTCTGTTCTACATGCTCCCTCTTTCAATCCCTCCTCACTCATTCTCTCTACTTGTCTTCTGTTCTATATGCTCCCTTTCTCAATACCTTCTCACTCATTCTCTCTACTTGTCTTCTGTTCTACATGCTCCCTTTGTCAATCCCTCCTCACTCATTCTCTCTACTTGTCTTCTGTTCTACGTGCACCCTTTGTCAATACCTCCTCAATCATCCTCTCTACTTGTCTTCTGTTCTACATGCACCCTTTGTCAATCCCTCCTCACCCATTCTCTCTACTTGTCTTCTTTTCTACATGCTCCTTTTGTCAATACCTCCTCACTCATTCTCTCTACTTGTCTTCTGTTCTACATGCACCCTTTGTCAATCCCTCCTCACCCATTCTCTCTACTTGTCTTCTTTTCTACATGCTCCTTTTGTCAATACCTCCTCACTCATTCTCTCTACTTGTCTTCTGTTCTACATGCACCCTTTGTCAATCCCTCCTCACCCATTCTCTCTACTTGTCTTCTTTTCTACATGCTCCTTTTGCCAATACCTCCTCACTCATTCTCTCTACTTGTCTTCTGTTCTACATGCTCCCTTTGTCAATACCTCCTCACTCATTCTCTCTACTTGTCTTCTGTTCTACATGCTCCCTTTGTCAATCCTTCCTCACCCATTCTCTCTACTTGTCTTCTTTTCTACATGCTCCTTTTGCCAATCCCTCCTCACCCATTCTCTCTACTTGTCTTCTTTTCTACATGCTCCTTTTGCCAATACCTCCTCACTCATTCTCTCTACTTGTCTTCTGTTCTACATGCTCCCTTTGTCAATACCTCCTCACTCATTCTCTCTACTTGTCTTCTGTTCTACATGCTCCCTTTGTCAATCCCTCCTCACCCATTCTCTCTACTTGTCTTCTTTTCTACTTGCTCCTTTTGCCAATACTCCTCACTCATTCTCTCTACTTGTCGTCTGTTCTACATGCTCCCTTTGTCAATACCTCCTCACTCATTCTCTCTACTTGTCTTCTGTTCTACATGCTCCCTTTGTCAATCCCTCCTCACCCATTCTCTCTACTTGTCTTCATTTCTACATGCTCCTTTTGCCAATACCTCCTCACTCATTCTCTCTACTTGTCTTCTGTTCTACATGCTCCCTTTGTCAATACCTCCTCACTCATTCTCTCTACTTGTCTTCTGTTCTATATGCTCCCTTTGTCAATACCTCCTCACTCATTCTCTCTACTTGTCTTCTGTTCTATATGCTCCCTTTGTCAATCCCTCCTCACTCATTCTCTCTACTTGTCTTCTTTTCTACATGCTCCCTTTGTCAATCCCTCCTCACTCATTCTCTCTACTTGTCTTCTGTTCTACATGCTCCCTTTGTCAATACCTCCTCACTCATTCTCTCTACTTGTCTTCTGTTCTACATGCTCCCTCTGTCAATCCCTCCTCACTCATTCTCTCTACTTGTCTTCTTTTCTACATGCTCCCTTTGTCAATCCCTCCTCACTCATTCTCTCTACTTGTCTTCTGTTCTACATGCTCCTTTTGCCAATACTCCTCACTCATTCTCTCTACTTGTCGTCTGTTCTACATGCTCCCTTTGTCAATACCTCCTCACTCATTCTCTCTACTTGTCTTCTGTTCTACATGCTCCCTTTGTCAATCCCTCCTCACCCATTCTCTCTACTTGTCTTCTTTTCTACATGCTCCTTTTGCCAATACCTCCTCACTCATTCTCTCTACTTGTCTTCTGTTCTACATGCTCCCTTTGTCAATACCTCCTCACTCATTCTCTCTACTTGTCTTCTGTTCTATATGCTCCCTTTGTCAATACCTCCTCACTCATTCTCTCTACTTGTCTTCTGTTCTATATGCTCCCTTTGTCAATCCCTCCTCACTCATTCTCTCTACTTGTCTTCTTTTCTACATGCTCCCTTTGTCAATTTCTCCTCACTCATTCTCTCTACTTGTCTTCTGTTCTACATGCACCCTTTGTCAATACCTCCTCACCCATTCTCTCTACTTGTCTTCTGTTCTACATGCTCCCTTTGTCAATCCCTCCTCACCCATTCTCTCTACTTGTCTTCTGTTCTACATGCTCCCTTTGTCAATCCCTCCTCACCCATTCTCTCTACTTGTCTTCTGTTCTACATGCTCCCTTTGTCAATACCTCCTCACTCATTCTCTCTACTTGTCTTCTGTTCTACATGCTCCCTTTGTCAATCCCTCCTCACTCATTCTCTCTACTTGTCTTCTGTTCTACATGCTCCCTTTGTCAATCCCTCCTCACCCATTCTCTCTACTTGTCTTCTGTTCTACATGCTCCCTTTGTCAATCCCTCCTCACTCATTCTCTCTACTTGTCTTCTGTTCTACATGCTCCCTTTGTCAATACCTCCTCACCCATTCTCTCTACTTGTCTTCTGTTCTACATGCTCCCTTTGTCAATACCTCCTCACTCATTCTCTCTACTTGTCTTTCCATCTCAGCCTTCCAACGTCTTTCCCTTTCAGGTATTTTATCATGGTTTGCTTCTTTTAATTACAATTATATACAAGTGCGTAAAATGTATACAATTACACTGGCAAGTGCGTAAAATTTATACAATTACACTGGCATTATAATTACAATTAAACATTTATACAGCTAAATATATAGCTGTCATTATAATTTACACTTGTGTACTATATATATATATATATATATATATATAAACCAATGTTAACCAAGTATGTGCTTAGTACATATCTTATATGTAAAATTGTACATGGGTACATCTTACATAGTAAGAAAGAGATCATCAATGCAGCCGACACTTCATGTGACTGTCAAACATAGGGACTGCACCAAGTATCACTACCAACCATAGTTCTCAGATGACAGTTCAAGAGAGAAGTACAGTGGTCCACGAATAGCAACATTTCAAACTTCAAAGCTATCATGAGCTGACAAGTTTGTGTAACAGTTAAAGGTTCGTACTTCAGGAATCTCCCTGTTTTATCCCACTGTCCTCCCATTTGTACCATATATACAAAATATGTATATACTGCATACTATCGGTAAAGCACAGGCTAATCTAATATACAATACTTCGTCTTCAGTTATTCATCTCATAATAATAACACGGTCCATTCTTCAATCATCGTTAATTAATTATGGCTTCATACAATATAATTTTGATGCATGTCATGCATGTTGTACTTGCCAGTAATATAACATAGTGTTTCAAAATTAAAAGTATCAATGGCACTATCTACCTTATAGTAAAAATGTAAAGATAAGTTCTTATATATATATATCACAGTATCCAGTCCTTCGTACTGCTCAAAGAGCTTTGCACTTTACTCCCTGGCAGATCTGTTAAATTGAAAACCATCTCATCTCCACTTCTCTGGGAATGCTGCAATTACTGCGAGAAGGCTATTTGTACACATCTATCCACCACTGTCTATAGACAGTTACTCATTTATACAGCCGGGTGAACTGATGCAACATGGACTGAGCCAAATTACCCTATGGTAGCCAGAGGATTCGAACGCAGATTCTCTCAACTGAGAGGCCAATATTCTAGCCAATACGCTACGTCTCACGTTGTGACAACTTATCATAGCTTACTGTTTGTTTGGGTATCTGAAGCATTAATATTACAACAACATACAAGCATAAATATTGTAATAGATATATACTACAAGTATGTCTATACTCATATCAGCACCCTGACTGGCCTAGCAACCAACCTTGGCATGTTTTGGCTACAAACACAACATAGACTAGAATTAGCACAGTGGAACGGACAGTGAAATTTTTCTGAAAGGAAAAAAACGATTATGATTTCCGATTAACACGATGTTTGTGAAACAATATTAAGTGCGGAAAACAAAAAACACAAATGACAGGTGAAGCTGTGGAACATTGAACAACATAAACAGCACAGTAATGCTAACAGAGAATGTCTTTGAGGATGTTAAGCACATCACACAACAACATAAATGGTACAGTTATGAAACCAGGGAGAAGCCTGTAGAAGACAGGGCATGTTATTAATGAAACAATATTGACAACACAACAATATAATTGTGTAAAACGGTAGTTATTTTTTTCAGGCAGAACTCCAATAATACAGTTGAACCTCCCTAAAGCAGGCAACCAAGTGACAGTAAATGGCCTGATTAAAGAGGCTGGTATAAGCACAAATGTGGATTTCTGGCAGAACTATGCACACGCATATTGTTTGTAAAGGTGTTGTCATTATTATAACAATTATTTCTTAATAATAAAATTATTTTTTGTTTTGGTTTCTGATAGGAATTACTTTGCCACAAATGTCTGTAATAATTTATATTTCTTTCTACTGAAGCACAACAAATATTCTAATATGCCCGGGGACTGTTTCATTTACGTTCTTATGAGATTTTAATCTTTAAAATCGATGTCATTCCTCAGCAGTGATTTTGTGTACTGGTGCACCATCGGGACACTTTCATAGGTGCGGATTATTGCATTTTCATAAAACTCCTGAAATGTTATAACGTATTCTGTTTAATGATATTCTCCTTTTCAAAATCAAATTAGTTGAAAGTACTGTACTGACCTTTGTGTATCTGGACATTCAAAAATAATTAAATTCCACAGTGTGGAAAAACATGCAGTGCACTAAATTAATTCTTGGATACGCTGTTGGAATACCTACAGACAAAGAAGAATTCTGACATCATGTTATCCCCGTTTTATTGCCCTTGTACTAACAGGGTTTCTATCAACATTACCGTTACCTCATCTATTTCCCTGCTACTAACTATTTTCTGGCTGAATGTTCCAATATCCTGTGAAACAAATGTAGATATAACTCGAAACAAACATTAATCAGATCAGTTGTGCAGTTTTCTTTTTCTTGGAGTATGGTCATTTGCCCCTCCCCCTTATCCTCAGCTATGTGAAATTGTAGAAATAGCGAAAAATTAAAAAGCTTGCCCAAGCAGAGTGCCAAAAGACGCATTAAAGATATATCAATTCCATGATAGATAAAAACAATAAAAATTAGGGAAATCTAAATAAGTTTTGGTCCTTCATCAAAAGTAAAAAGAAGGACAACAGTGGAGTAGCCCCACTCATGAAGAATGGCATTGTCCACAGCGATAGCCAGACTAAAGCTGACATATGCAATTCTCATCAGTCTTAACCGACGGAGACACAAGCAATGCACCGAGCCTTGGAATGAATCCATACAGTGACTTTCCGCAAATCAGAGTATCTGAAGCAGGAGTAAGAAAATTACTGGAAGCAGTCAAACCCCACAAAGCCACAAGACCTGATGTGATCCTAGCCAGGTTCCTGAACTTGCACCAGTGCTAACGTTCATATACCAGGCATCACTCAACCAAGGCACAGTACCAGCAGACTGGAAGCACGCCTGGGTATACAAGGGATCAAGAACTACTGCTTCAAACTATAGACCCATATCCGTCACGAGCATCTCCTGCAAGACATTGGAACACATCATACACAGTAACTTAATGGACCACTTGGAACATCATAACATCCTATCTGACTGCCATCATGGGTTTCGGAAAAGTAGGTCCAGTGAAACCCAACTCATCCAAGCTGTCGACGACCTAGCGAAGTGCTTCAACGAGGGTGGCCAGATCAAATCTGTGCTGTTGGATTTCTCAAAGGCATTCGACAAAGTGTCCCACCACCACCTGGCTACCAAACTTCATCACTATGGAGTGCAAGGGAAGATGTTGAACTGGGTCAAAAGCTTCTTGAGCAGCTGCACCCACAGGGTTTCTGCCAGAAAGAATAATTTGGGTACGGAGTTAGTCAATTTTTAGACTGCGGAACTGGCAGGTGAAGTCAATGGGCGGGGATCCTCCCTGAGAAAAAATTGGATTTCTTGATGCTCGGAGAAGCGATTTCCCAGCATTTGGAGTCAGAAATCCCGCCCGGCTCATGGTGATCATTTCCATGTTTCATAGGAGAATGAATGACAAATGTAACAGTCAGCAGGAAAATTGTAAACTTGCCTTCACATTTTAGAATAACTAGTCTGATTCATGATGCAGTATGGCATCTTGTGTTATTTATCTTCACCAAGAAACAATTAATACTCAAAAACATCGCGAAAATGTATAGCCATGACAGCATGCCGTATTCCTTACAATAGGCCTACCAATATAGCTCGTAATGCTCTACCGCATTAGGAACAAGATAGTGGACATAACAAGGACTTCACTCACCGCCGCTTCAACTCGTACCAGAGGTAATATATATCGCTACTTCCAGACATTCACCCGCATCGACGCATACAAGCACTCATTCCAAGCATCATCAAATCATGGAACAAATGCACACAACAGCTAGCTAGAAAACAATCACTGGACTCATTTAGAAAGCATCTCCTCTCCATGCCTGCCTAAAGTAATCTACGCCCATGAAGCAATAGGCACACCGACTATAGGGTCTTCTAATCTGTCTAAACGTCACAAAATAACCAATAGGCCTAAGCCATCACTACACCACCCGCTATTTGCGACATCCCACCCAAGCTCGACAATACTCTAGCCACATACGTGTGGCTGAAGCAGTGTTCTGAGCTGAACATAAGAAGAAATGTCCAAATACATATCATCAATGTGAAACATGTGTCGATGCATTGTTCAATGGCGACTGCAAACGCAACAAAATTTAAACTTCAAACACAAAACGTGCGCTGCTGAAGTGAAATAACGAGGTCGTCTTGGGACTTACTTTGGGGGCTCCCTGTGGTCCTCGACGAACTGTCTGAGCGCCTTGTAGACCTCGTTGGGGTGGATGAGGTCGTACATAGACCACTTGTCGCCATGGGTAATGCCCCGGGAGCTCTCCCCCTCCCCCTCTTCCTCGGGGTGGGTCTGGATCATCCTGTCCACCTCCCGGTCAGCCTCCCGGTCATCCTACAAGGGAAGGACACAACTTATAGGAATGATAGATCATTTACCTAACAACAAGGTCCGTCAAAATGGCTGCCGAATACATGGAGTGTTCATATATTCCATGTTCTTTATGCAGACCTTATTTTAATTTTATATAATATCATTTATTTTAATTGATTATGATTAATCTTATGTAACTTATCAATATTGCGCATATATGTCATTATGTATTTTTAGCGCCTCCAAATGGATTTATTAATATTCATGGCATATAAATTTTCTTTTTATTATTATAATATGTAATAGATTTCATGCCGCCTTAGTAATGTAAATAACATATATTACCCATATCAACAGTGCTGGTTAGGCTAAGATTATATGTACCATAATTATATACCATATAAAAATATATGAATAAATAATTATACACTATTAGTAATTAATCCAATCTACTGCCGACCTGTCCTTGTTGTTTGTCGTCCTTATCAGATTTCTCCGTTCTGTCCGTCGGCGGGTCATGCTGAAAGAACATTAAATCATATCACAAAATTTAAAGTGACAGTTTTAATTTGGTGACAAATATGCCAGAATTCTGTTTGCCTCAAAAGTATAATCATGATAATTAACGCACCGCTTGGATGGATGCCAAACATGAGTTGCGTTCAGACATTCAGTCATATATTTTGTTGAAATTCTGGTCCCAAACTATTTTCTTTATGATAACAACATCAAGCAAAGTTATTCACGTGAGAACTTTATGCGGGAAAGATTGAGTTAGCAAATGTCACAGTACCCTGATAATGTAATGCACATATATTACTGCTACCAACTTTGTTGGTGAGGCAAAGCTTGATGGAGGTCTTGTACACAATTGTGGCTGTAGGAAAACAATGACGTACTGGATCCATCAATTTACACATTTGTACAAGTCAAGCAAAACTATCCATCATTCATGGACCCTGTACTATCTCTCTGTCAGACCTCAGAATATTTCCAAACGGTTTTCTTGAAATGCTGGAATATGAAGTCTTTTGAGAGATAGACAATGTCCAATAAATGATAATTTGTTTAACAGATAGTAACCAGTAACCTAAGGAATGTTCCACTAACATTCTTATGAGTTTATAAACCAATTTTGTCCTTTAAAATCAAGTTTTTTCCTTAACTGTGATCTTTTATACTGACTCCTGTGTACACCAGGATGCACCAGTGGAACTCTTGCCGGTTTGTCATGGAAATAGTATCCTCTGTAAAACGGCAAAGGCTTTCTGGTCTTTGAAAAAGCTCCATAGATTTAACAATGGATTCTGTAAGATGATTAGAGTTGTACCGTACGGCTCTCTATGGTATACCATACATTTTATACAGTACAGTATGTGCATTTTTCATTCTACACAAACTTCCAATGTCGCCCATGAAATCTATGGTTTGAAACATCACAAATGAAAAATCATTTTGTATATACGACATTCAAATAAATGAAGGACAAACTATAGGAACATAGCATTATTCCATAAAGTCAGTTCAAAGCTCGATCATTGTTTGGTTGCCCACTAGATGCAACGATATGGACGGTGTGTGGTTTTCGTTGGATTCTGGTTCATATTCGGTGACTTTTATGACGTTTGAGAATATTCAAGCATTATTAGTTGACGATGTATACATACCGTAGGGCATACTGGTTTGGCTGAATAAAAAAGGTTTCAAAACTGTATAAAAAAAACGGTTCCCCAGTATACATCAGTATGCCCGTGTATGGTACATAACACTAGTGATGACAGATTCTCTTATGAGCTTTGTGAAACGGTCCCTGATGTAGCTAAGGAACCAGCCACTAAGTGTGGTGGTTACTCAGTGGACACTGACCACAGCATAGTCTTGGACACTGGCAGCATGTTGAGTAGGCTGTTTCTGGAGCCCGTGGCTAACAAAGTAACTAGCCAGAAGATAGATGTCATCCTCAGTGTCCACAGAGAGCGCCTGCAACACAAGTGTCAACATAACTGTCAACACACAAGTGTCGACACAACAGTCACCATAACTGTTGTCATAACTGTTGATAGAACTGTCAAAATTACAGTCAACATCAATGTAACTGTCAACATATATCAACATTACTGTTAACATAACCGTTAACTAACTGTCAATACACCTGCTACATTATTATTAACATTACTGTTAACATAACTGTCAACACACCAAAACATTACTGTCAATATAACATTCCACTCATGGTGACATTACTGTCAATACAAATGTCAACACACCACAATATTACTGTCAACATTACTGTCATCATAACCACTGACATTTCTGTCAATATAATTGTCCATTCATTGCGACATAACTGTCAATACAACTGTGAACACACCTCAACATTACTGTCAACATAACTGTCAACTCACTGCAACATAACTGTCAACATAACTGTCAACTCATGACAGGTGGTCATGTACCACAGTGTATCAAATATCAACATTGCGCCATCAGTCATCAACTAGACCAATGAGAAATCGGTTACTATTACATACTTTATGATGTGAAAGATCTAATGGTAGATTACAGTGATAGTACTGGAATATTGGGAATATATACAATTAGATGCTGCATAGCAAGAAAACTAAAATAAACCAAAATAATGTAATGCACTGAAAATATCTTAATACATTTGCATATATATAAACAAAGGCAGCACATTTACTAAAACATGCCTTTTCTAGTTGCTGTTAGTTTTTGTAATATTGTAATTTTCATCATGAGTGGGGGGGGCGACAGACAGTTCGTGGTTCGTCCTTAGAACTGGGAGAAAATGGGAAGTTGCCACTACAGCAGACGGGAGGTTGAGACCCTCCTGCTACATACCCCCTAGGTGACAACGCATGCTTACAGTGAATATGGCATCCAGTCGCATCAGACACCGCTCATCTCTGTCAAGCGGGGCGAGGAGTTTGTTCAGCTTCGATTCAATGAGGAAGCCCTGCAGCAAAGTACAAATAAGTCAGTCTTATGAGCAACTAGAGTGGTTACCCCAGTGTTGGATGGTGAGAAAAGACACAGATTAACATTTTCTAGTTAAAGCCAAGTACAGGTTACATACTATATAGTTTATATAATGCCCATGGATAGCTACAATGTTACTGGCGTTTGTTGCTTGCAACCCTGCCAGAAATAGCATGCAGTCATGCCACTGGTAAGTTGTAACTGCAATCAGCAACAGGCAGTGACAGACAGTTCCGTTTGAGGTCAAGATCCTCATCCCACCATACACCCAAGGGAAATTTTTAAAACTGTAAATTTATGAACCACCCTAGAGAGCACATCAGGACCCAATCAAATTTCTGTCCCATACATGCAGAAGCAGCTGAACTGATGAAGATATGCTCGGACAGAGAGAATGGCAGAGAGCAAGAGAGAACCATTGTCTTGTTTTATAATACAGATGTTCAACCTGTCTACATATGTGGCATTTCTCAAGAGTATCCACGTGACCTCTATGATTTTTAAAATAACAGTAACATCAACGATGTTAAGTTAGTATTTAATTTATTCAAATTAAAAAACACATTTTAATTGCTAGTATTAATATCTGCACATATTACTTTGAAAGTACAATACAATAACTATTACTTATCAGGCACATCACCCATGTCTAGACATTATATATGCACTGCTTTCAAGATTCTACCTATAGTGTTTCCTGCTTTTATCTGTTAGAAATAATCACTACAATAATTGACCTATCCATCACATGACATGTTGCCAAGCAAAACCTCCATCAAGCCATCAAAAAATTACTGCCAAATATGTGGTTGGTTCGGACATTCCATGCTATATTTTGTTGAAATTCTCATCTGAAGTGTTTCTTCATGACAAGAACATAAAATAAACTTTTTAAAGTGACAACAGTATGCAGGATTGTTTGATTTATGAGATTTCATGCAGCAATACAGTTATCTACATTGGTGGCAAAGGTAAAGCTTGATGGAGATGATGCACAAAATTATGATTGTGACGTAAATAAATCGCGACATACTGGACATATCAATCAATTACCTAAGAGCATACCAATAGCATGGAAGTCTTTTCTTTACTGAATATGTCCAGGCAACAATGGTATGTCTAAATACATGTATCATGTGACTATCATAATGATTATCTGTATTCGGACACCAATAATAAATAAATCGGCCATCCAAAAACACAAAATAATTCACACACACGAATATTTATGAACATGATCAAGTCCTGACGTTGTGACTCATTTGACTACCCACGCTATTGATAGGGATTTGTACCGTTATCAGTGAGAAGATATACTTTGAAAAAGATTGCACACCACCTATAAATACGCACTTTTCTCCCTAAATATATGGCAGATTGTATTATAAGGTACTGCATTTGAATATATTTATTATTAATTGCTACACTAATAATGACAGTGCTTGTCTGCACTTACCGGGTATTTGTGCATTATTTTGTTAAAAAAACCAATGTGAAGACTACATTGTACCGTCAAACACTTAACTGTATCTTATGTAATATCACAAATAACTACACAAGGGTATATATACAACTATACAAACTTTTTTCAGTATATCCCTTTTTTCTGACATAATAAGTATTTTGTGTATCACAAACATAATTATATATATATATACATATAATTGTTCTTTACAAAGGATCTAGTAATTGGTGTCCCATTGCATAGGAACAAAAACAAATTCCAGAGGTATCCGAAAACATTAGGTACACAAAAATAATTAATCTTGTAGATTTTTATGGTGTCTGAAAACGTATGGAGTTGTAATACCTACTGTTATTACGGTAACTAACATAAAAATCTTTCCTACACTGCACTCTACTAACCGCTTCGTCTCCGAGCAACTCGAGAATCTGTTTAACGAGTCTTGGCGAATATTTTGTAAAGATCGCAGAATTTGTAGGTCGGTCCGACCCCCCGTCATCAACGTTGGACCTGTCGGAAGGTGGTGCCACTGAAAATGGGTGAAACATATTCTGTGTCAACACGGTTCCTTTGCAATGTTTATACAGTGGATTCTAAAACATGGGGCCATGGTCAAACTGTTCCAACTGTCCAATATCCCTTACATAACTACATCTAGTGTACGCCAGAATGGGGATTTAATTTTTTTTACTTTTAAGCAAATGTTCCTTACTTTCGGAGTCATTATGTAGCGAGAATCCAGGATAAGTTATTATGTAAAGATTGCAGGGAGATTTTAATATGACCAGTAACATAAGAGCTACAAATTTGTTTTCAGATGTTTCATCATGCTTTTATTTTGAATTTTCCATTATGTAAAATGCTTCTGACATGTTTTACCTAATGCCCCAACAAATGTGAGACAACGAAAACAATTATTCTGTTCTAATTAAATGGCTTGGATATAACCAGTACAGCTCCCGAAAAATTAATTCAACCTGATAGAATGTATCCATTTTCATTAGTGAAACTAAGAAAAAAAACTGATGTTCTGAACAACATCAAAACAGAATCAGCGAATGGTTCAGTATAAACAGAATTGTAACATAACAAATGTTAAATATATATTGATTTAAAATGGGCAACAAATGGTTAAATTATCGACTGCTTACAATGCCTGGTGCAAACCAGTCATGGGTTAATTTCAACTGTTAATTCAATTGTTCATTTCAATATTTAATTGATAATTTGTTAATTGAACTATCTAAATTAGCATACACACACTCCACCATGACGCAACAAACCAAGTCCATCAGTTATCACAGTTACAATATTTTATTTTAAATGTGTTCACTGACGCCATCTGGAGGGTTGCTGCCCACTCAATTTGTCAAGTTTCCATCTTCCTCCGTTAGGTAGAAGAAAAAAAAAACTCTTGACTAACTACTTAAGTCATGTTTTAATACATCAGCAGTTGGTAGATCAGTGATCATCAACACTGAGCTTGATTTGTCTAAATTCAGTCATTAAGAGTGTGGAATAAACAACAAAAGGTGCCTTTGCAACACGCATTCCGCTATAATCGTACTCAATGATGTAGCTCACACAATCGGATGAGGTTGGTCTGATTACGTCTGCTACCATGCCGTTGTCTCATTCAATTACAGCTGAATGCTATTTGCAAAGACGCCATTTGATGTAATAAATGTGGGGTTAATATAACCGATGAATTCAAAACTAAATATTAATCAAGTGTTTATAAAAAATTAATGTTAAACAGTATTTGATTTCCACGTTACCCACTGACGCCACATCTTTCAAGCATGCAGAGATTCGGTTGATACATATATGAGTGGGACAAAATATAAGCAGAGTTCTTAAAAAGCGGACTTGTCATTGAGACAGACAGGGATTGGGGGAAGGTTTGAACACCAGAAAGTTCACTCGTAGAGAGATAAGTCGATGGCTACTCATGACTTCTGCAGATTCGAACTGGCAACGTGTGGCCCAGTAAACCCAGGGACAATAACATGAGGTTACAGATAGACTGCACTAGTCTCACCAAACATGCCCTCCTATGACAAACGTCCCCAAATATATGTGTTTAACCCCCATAGTAAATATTCTACATGACTTGTAAGGACACAAGAGCTAAAGAGTCCAGCATGTTAATAATACTGGAAGCCATTTTTTATTTAATGATGGCTGCCAAGATAGTGTGACAAAAAACAACATATGAATAATTTACATCTGTTGCAGATGTAAATTATTTGCATGAAAAAAATACTTTTCATCCAGTATGGTACACAAATGCAAAGTTACATAGTTGTCCAGACTAAAAGATGACACTAGCTTTGCTCCCCCAGAACGGAGGGAATTTATGACATACACCTAAAAGAAAGAGGTTTGACAACACTTGAGACCAGGAGGTAAGTATGAGATTAAGTTTTTAAATAATGATAGATGATGAAAATATTGATAAAAATATGTTTTCCCAATTAAGAAAGACAGAAGGACAAGAGAACATGAAGCAACGTTAGTGGAGGAACAGAGTAGATTAGATATAAGAAAGTAATAACTCTCACAGAAGTGAATGAAACAGATTATCTGCCAATTGTGTGGGTCCTAACAGCGTATGTTTAAAAACAGAATCGAAACAGGAAAGCGGGATACACACAAATAAAAAGGGCTTCCTTGTTGATTTTCCACCTAGAGTTAATTCTTTGGGTGAAAATCTTGTTAAATTTGGTTAAATCTTTTTAAATCTAACGTTCTGTCAACTTACGTGTGGCTGAGAATGCTTCATACGCCACCTGGTGAGCCGATATGCGAGCCTTCTTGAACTTTGAACTTGTGATTGGTCCTACGTTTTCAGTGAATGCTCTAAAATAAAACACAACCAGAGAATAAGTAAAATTTGGCTGTAAAAACTAATCATAAAACTGGAATACCTGTTTACACCTTGACCTTCAAAATACAAGTGTAACCTGCAGACATGACATTTAATGATCACATAATAAACCACCAAAAATGTAAAGTGCCAGAGAGCATATCGTTTTAGGTGAATTCTGGTGCTATTCCTATTTTAAGTGACCATCCGGGATCTTTATCCATTGAAAAAACACAAGAAAGCAGGGCTCGTATCTGCAGGGCTTGTATGGGGCTGGGTTAGTGTGGGGCGAGGCTAGTGTGGGGATGGATCTAGTGGGGAGTGGGGCTAGTTTGGGAGCGGGGTTGGTGTGGGAATGGGGTTGGTGTGGGAGTGGGGTTGGTGTGGGAGTGGGGTTGGTGTGGGAATGGGGTTGGTGTGGGAGTGGGGTTGGTGTGGGGCAGGGCTGGTGTGGGAGCGGGGTTGGTGTGGGAGCGGGGTTGGTGTGGGAGTGGGGTTAGTTTGGGAGTGGGGTTGGTGTGGGAGTGGGGTTGGTGTGGGAATGGGGTTGGTGTGGGAGTGGGGTTGGTGTGGGGCAGGGCTGGTGTGGGAGCGGGGTTGGTGTGGGAGTGGGGTTGGTGTGGGAATGGGGTTAGTTTGGGAGTGGGGTTGGTGTGGGAGTGGGGTTGGTGTGGGAATGGGGTTGGTGTGGGAGTGGGGTTGGTGTGGGGCAGGGCTGGTGTGGGAGCGGGGTTGGTGTGGGAGTGGGGTTGGTGTGGGAGTGGGGTTGGTGTGGGGGAGGGCTGGTGTGGTAGCGGGGTTAGTGTGGGGGCGGGATTAGTGTCGGGCTGGTGTGGAACTGGGGCTAGTGTGGGGGCGGGGTTAGTGTGGGTGTGGGGCTAATGTGGGGGTGGGGGTTAGTGTGGGGCAGTGCTGGTGTGGAAGTGTGGCTAGTGTGGGGGCACGGTTAGTGTGGGGCGATGCTGGTGTGGGAGCGGGGCTAGTGTGGGGATGGGGTTAGTGTGGGGCTGGTTAGGGAGCAGGGTTAGTGTGGGGGTACGGTTAGTGTGGGGCGGTGCTGGTGTGGAAGCGGGGCTAGTGTGGGGGTGGGGTTAGTGTGGGGCTGGTGAGGGAGCGGGGTTAGTGTGGGGGCACGGTTAGTGTGGGGCAGTGCTGGTGTGGGAGTGGTGCTAGTGTGGGGGTGGGGTTAGTGTGGGGCTGGTGAGGGAGCGGGGCTAGTGTGGGGGCACGGTTAGTGTGGGGCAGTGCTGGTGTGGGAGTGGTGCTAGTATGGGGGTGGGGTTAGTGTGGGGCTGGTGAGGGAGCGGGGCTAGTGTGGGGGTGGGGTTAGTGTGGGGCAGTGCTGGTGTGGGGCTAGTGTGGGGGTGGGGTTAGTGTGGGGTTGGTGAGGGAGCGGGGCTAGTGTGGGGGTGGGGTTAGTGTGGGGCAGTGCTGGTGTGGAAGTGGGGCTAGTATGGGGGTGGGGTTAGTGTGGGGCTGGTGAGGGAGCGGGGCTAGTGTGGGGGCACGGTTAGTGTGGGGCAGTGCTGGTGTGGGAGTGGTGCTAGTATGGGGGTGGGGTTAGTGTGGGGCTGGTGAGGGAGCGGGGCTAGTGTGGGGGTGGGGTTAGTGTGGGGCAGTGCTGGTGTGGGGCTAGTGTGGGGGTGGGGTTAGTGTGGGGTTGGTGAGGGAGTGGGGCTAGTGTGGGGGTGGGGTTAGTGTGGGGCAGTGCTGGTGTGGGAGTGGTGCTAGTGTGGGGGTGGGGTTAGTGTGGGGCAGTGCTGGTGTGGGGCTAGTGTGGGGGTGGGGTTAGTGTGGGGTTGGTGAGGGAGTGGGGCTAGTGTGGGGGTGGGGTTAGTGTGGGGCAGTGCTGGTGTGGGAGTGGTGCTAGTGTGGGGGTGGGGTTAGTGTGGGGCAGTGCTGGTGTGGGGCTAGTGTGGGGTTAGTGTGGGGTTGGTGAGGGAGCGGGGCTAGTGTGGGGGTGGGGTTAGTGTGGGGCAGTGCTGGTGTGGAAGTGGGGCTAGTGTGGGGGCGGGACTAGTGTATCCTGGACAGTGACTACTGTAGGATTGATACTTGCAGGTCGGGGGCGGTCCAGGGCAGTCCGAGCTGCTGCTCATAGATGACTCTCTCCTCCTCCAGGAGCTTCTTGATGAGCTCCTTGCACTCCTCCTCATTCATCAGCCAGATCTCGTGGAACTTCTTCTGGTCCGTCGCCATGAAGTGCCTGTCACACAGAATGGGGATGGAGACACAAAGTACCAACTATGATGAGACGAGAGACATCATGGAATCATAGCTTATGGGTTTGTCAACAGTTGGTCTTGAGTCAGGACACTGGAAAGCCAGTGAGCAATTTGTCTTACAAAATGTTTTATCTGTTAAAGGTACAAAGTCTATTCCTCGATTTATTACCATTTATTCATATATTATTTTTTATAATACAATACATGTGTGATGGTACTGCGCACCAAATTGCACCAATAAGCGTGCAGCACATTTTGCAATTCTACACTTTTTTGCCCATGAATAAATCACTCACATGGACTTGTGTTGGATCTCCTTGAACTGTTCTGTGATCCTCTTGTAGTCATCAGTCAGTTGCTGGTTCTCATCTTTGTACTGTTTCTCCTGTTTCGCCAGCTTGATGCGCATGTTGGTCAGCACGTCCTGCAGACTGCAACATACAGACACATACAGGTCACTCGATGTGCGACATAACGCTGACAATATCAGGGTAAACAAGACCTTTTACCTGGAAGTGTTGCAGGAATTGATGGTCCAACATCCCCAGTTGCTGCTACCATCTTAGATATTTAATGATGTATATAAGTTCATATAATAAGTAAAATTAACATTTATTGTATTGACACACACACAAGCACACATGCAGACATCTTAGCGCAGTCTTCCATTGTGGTCTGCCCTTTTTCCAAGAGAAACATGTGTCCCAATGCTGGCATTATTAAAGGTTAGTGAAACAATACATTGACACCTTACTGGGTATTGGGGATCTGTTTCACCGACATTCTTACAAGCGTGTAGGTGAAATTTTGCTTTTTAAAAACGAGTTAACACTTTAACAGTGATCTTGTATACTAATACATGCCTTGACAATAATTGAATCCAGGGGGCCAGTAGATTTGAAAAGTTAGTGGCCCGCCTGTGAAAGTTACTGGCCCGGATTTTTTGTTACCATCAAAAATACGCTGATACTGAGGTGCAAAACATTATTAGTCTTTTTTATAATTTTACCAACAAAGTTGTTAGAAGTTACTATACACATATTGATTGTTCAAAGTGAGATGTCCAAAGCTAATATTATAATATTGTTCAAGTGTGTACTCAGATGCATATATACAGTATTTGCCAAGTTTAAATAAAGTGTGGCCAGTGTGACGACAGCTAGTCAGTCGGTAGTTGAGTCGACGCTGCTTTCATGTGCAGGACATTCAAGGCATTAGACTATTTTACGGTCCATTCACTAGGTGGCACCACCCACAAAAGGTGGCCTTCACCTTGCTCTTGATGACACAGCATTACATTTGGTTTCTGTCACTTTAGCCACAAGTTAAATTTGGATTCCTTTCATATATCTAGAGAAGAAAAAGCGTGCATAATTCTAAAGTCGAGGCAGCCACCGTACAAAGTGTGTCCAAGGGACGCGGTGGGACTTTAAAAATGGCGTCTCTCGTCATAAAAACCTGCGCTGCCAGTGGATAGAAAATTTATTCTATGGATTTGCACGCCGTCGTCCGCATGATAATTGTTGGAGTTTGGACTCATTATTGATCAGAATTAGTATCTACGTTTACAATGTCCTATAACTGAGTCGGGTCTAAGAATTCTGGCGAACTGCATCTGATAACCGATGCAGTCATGCCATTGACCGCCGCTTCATCTCGGCGGCGTTCGAGAACCAGAAACCAGTGGCCCGTTGGGCCAGTAAAATATAAGAACTGGTGGCCCGAACTGTTAATGTCGAGGCCTGTAATAAGTGTCAACAACAAGATGCGCCACCAAGAAATTGTTGCCAGTTTGTCTCAAAAATATTGTCCTTGGAAGGACAACTTGCATTTTAAAAAACCGTGTTAAATTGAACAGTGTATTCTATTTTCTGGTGTATTTCCCTGACAGGCTCGCTACATCAGTGAGACAGTCCCTCGGCCTGATACGTATCATACCTAAATGCAGATAACTGGCATTACTGACCGGGTGATCTTCCTCTTCTGCTGGGACTTGGTGATGGTGTTCTCCTCATCACGTTTACGAAGCACCTGGAAGTTATACTCCAACTTCTCCTGGTTCAGCTGGTACGTCGCCTTCATCTGTTGTAGCTGCTGCTGCAGGATCTACAACAACCAGCCTATAAAATCACTTCCGTGGTCACATAACGATGGTGTCAGACGTCGTACGACACTACCAAACTGAACAGCGTTCGAAATAGCACTTGTCCGTTTGTCCGGGACAAGTGATTTTTGGCCCGGACAAGTAAAATGACTCTACATGGTTATCCGGTGGACAAGTGAAAATTTACAGTAACTAGTGACGCGTGCAACATTGCAAACCTTTTATTTGAGGAAATTCAAACGTAAATGAAGTTCGCTAGCAATCGCGCACGTTCCAATTGTGGTAGTGTGTCGGCGTCTTGTCGTTCTACTGCCAGTGTGTTGTACGTCAGTGTTCGACCGAGTTTAGTGCCTCCGTTAACAGGGTCATCCGCTGAGCGTACCGACCTAGCTCTGTCATACGCGCAGGACAGACTCTGCATAAGTCTTCGAATGTTAGTCGATCCAGATCGGTGACAATTTTCAAAACTTGTAACTGGCTCTCCAGTAAATCTATGGTGGTGGTTGATAAATGGAATATTAATGAAATTTCATAAGTGTTGTTGTATCTATGTAACATTTATTTTAACCATAAATTGCGAGTTTTCAAAACCGAATTATGCAAGATGCGCAGCCGGGGACTGGGCGCCAACCGTTGTTGACATATCGGCTTCCGCCAACTACAACCGTCTGTGCGCGGCAGCAACGTTATGACGTAACTAAATCTATAAATTATATTCCGCCTGGTAAATGTATTTCGGGCACCATTAAAAATGTTTTATCATCATTGAAAATGTAATATAACATTTAGGAAAAACTATGCATTTCTTTGCTGATGATCAATTGAATACTATCTTCTGTTAATGTTAATGTTGAAGTTCATAGAGGTTTAACAAAATATTATCAGACTATATAGTTTATTATGATTTTTGTGACAACATTTCCTGGCTTTGCATTGGTCGTGTTCATAGTTGAGTGGCATCTTTATTAACAAACTGATGCCAACATTTTACAGCAGTGTTATTACAGTGTATGTTATTTATATAAATATATATATATATATATATACCATATTAAATATAAACAGTTTTTGCAACATTATAAAACAAATAGCAAGGAAAACAACTGTCTCATTCCTATCACTGTAATAATTATTTGTTATTAATAAAAGTGTTCATATCAACATCACTAAAATATTGGTATACATCATGTAACGTGTCTACTTTTAATATTCGTGATGAATAATAATGGACCAGAAAATAGTTGCAAATATAATTGAGCAATCTCTAAATTTGTAGATGAAATCAAATTGTGTCTTTGGTCACAAGTCACTCAGATGTACATGCAACGAAACAGCAGGAACATTGTGTTGTTGTTATAAAATAAGACAGACATTTTATGTTTTTCCGAAGCTTCGACTCCCCTTCACAACCACTCGGACAAGTTAAAATTTTGGCGGACAAGTATATTTCAAAACTTACTTGTCAGACGGACAAGTAAATATTCTGGCTTATTTCTATCGCTGCTGAACATTCATTATTGTTCTTACTTAGTCCTTTAGACTTCTAGTCGGCCAAACCCACCGACAGACTCACACTCCAAGTCAGCCAAACCCAGCTAAAATGATCGCTTAATGCTATATTGTGCAGTAATGCCATCTAGTGGATAGTTGTGAAAACACATCAGAAACTACTTTTTGTTCGAACAGTTAAGACGAATACTGGAACTTTTTCAGTTGCTGCACCAACTTTCTGGACCTTACTCCCTACTGGGGTTAAGGTAGCTGCACCGGCTATCATGTCAGTTGATTTCTTTATTTTTTTCTTCATAGAACATTTGTAGGTGTCAGTATGAACATGTGTACTATTAAAAAAACCAAGGCACTATCACCATATGTCACCAATCAGACCTCTAAAAACTAGTATTTTTAGTGTGTCTGTGGAAAGTCCCTTAAGATTCTTGGAAACTGACGATGTTTCCATAGTGACGATCACGTGTGCGTCAGCCCAGTTCAAACATAAATTCGTTCACCATGAATGCAGATCATATAGTCTGGTTATTCTCATGCCAGTATGCTGTTGTATTATAATTACCTAAATGCATCACACTGTCAAACCACCAAATACTGGCGGTAGTTTTGTTTATTCTCCATAATGCCCGACCTCAGCCGCCATTTGCAATGACACGTGACTGACCACAGCAGGTGTCAATCAATCTTGTCTACCACAACAAGTTCAACACGTGGCCCTTCGTAACACAATATCATGAGACAACTTGGCGGGAAAACCTTGAGGGGAATTCTCAGTAATAGAAGTGTCTGTCAAATTGTGTTGAAATAAGCCACATGTCAGTAAAAAAGTCACATTTCTAAGCAAAAAACAAGCATCTGGTGACAATTGTATTATTGGTAACAACCAGGAAGTATTACTTAATGTAACTTTTTATATAAAAAAACTACAATACTTACAAAGCCATAACTTGGCATACGAGTTCGACTTGTGTTTACCCAAAATTGCACGGGACGGTTTTATGTTTGGTGAAGGGGTCGTGCCAAAAATGCAGTACGGATTTTTGCTGTCTTTCAACATTGTAGCAAAATGTTTATGAAGATGTATCAAACTTAAGGCCAGACACCCCAGGTGAAATGGTGTATTTTAATAAAAAATACTTAAAATGGTTTTCTGCCAGATTATTCTCACTTTTGTATGCATACTATCAATAAAGTTCTATTCTTTGACAATTACATATCTCTAAGTGACTTTTAATCATGGATCAAGCATGTCGATATCATGTAATGAAATCCATTATGCAATTTTTGACAGCCATTTTCTCAAAACCATTTTTCTTCAAATTTCTGCATTTGGAAACGGGATATCTATTGGAATAATTATGCTATATAAATAATGTTTTCAGTGTTGCATTCAGCATATTCTACTGTGTGCAATGATCAGACACATTTTTTAAATCATGAATAGTTTGAAAGATATAGCCATATTTATTGCCAAAAAACAAGATTTTTCTTCGTATTTGACCCCAAAAAAAATATATAAATAAAAACAACATTAAAAAAAATGCTCTGATCATTTCACAATAGAATCTATAGAGAACATAAATTTGCAAGAATTATAACTATATATCGATTCAATAAAAAATGCCAGTGTTTCCAAATTTGCCAATATTTGCTCAAAATGGGGGCCATTTTGTTTGTTACCATAGAAACGGGGGGTCTGGCTGAAAAAAGTTCAATATATATTTTACTCAGTAAGACCCATTCCATGCATTGGGCAGAAAAAATTTAACTGTTTACACAAATTAAAAAATAATCCTATCTACCTGCTGTGTCTGGCCTTAATATGCATTTGTTTACAAAAACATCCTGCCTGAATGTCAACATGTTTGTACTTACAACCATGTTATTTTTCTTTTTGGAAGTTTCTCAAAATTAAATAAAATGCCATTTTAAGGTGATTTTTTTACATATTTTTTTATTGTCTTTAAACACATTTAAATACCTCTAAACAACAGAAAAAAATCAATTCTTTTTGGTCTGGAGTATTGTTTAGTATCCGAGGCAAACTCTGAGAAAAAATGGTTAGCTTATCTTCAAAACTTTAGAAATGATTAATTCAAAAGAAGCATATAATAGCCGGTGCAGCCACCATAAGCCAGTAAGAAATAGTTTTATTTCGCTGCCATCTAAAATCCTATCTTTTTAATACTGTATGTCCTCCTTAGCTTCTCTTTCCAGTCCATCCATCTGTTGACAACTTACTCTATACATGACAATGAGACCGCTAAATACACTGGATTTGTTGTGCCACTGAACTGATTTTCTGAGGATATTGGCATTAAAGAAGTCATTCCATTATCACTACAACGTACGAACCTCACATTTTCCCTAACTGAGGGAGTTGACGTCTTACACTGATTGGAACAATCGCAGATCGAAATGTCTGCATAACATCTGGTTAGCTGGTAAGAGCACTTAACGATGGAATGAATTTGTTTATATATTCCTGTAGGTTAAGGGTTCTTACTTACCAGTTAAAGGTTCACTCCGGACTTTAGACGATTGTTTGCAATCGCTGAAAATACTCCGTTTTGAAAAAAACTGTTCAAAATTATATCATGTTTGTTAAACGTCAAGTTTTACCTTGGGTAACTATATTTTACTTCTGTGTGTACGTACCACAATCCTGTTTCTAGTAAAACAAAATTTGACCACTAACCTGAACATCCGTCTCCAGCTTGATCTTCACCATGTTGTATTCTTCAGCGTCCTGTACACGTAAGTGGCGCAGCTGTTCCTCGTAATCTTCGACTCGTTTCTCGCGCGTCGTTAGATAGTCGAGTTCTTTGTCAAGTCTCGCCTGGACTCCCGCCTTCCAACGGTTCATATTTGCCTCCAGCAGCTCTGTACGTTCAGCCACAAACGCCGTCTGTTTTCACACACACAACAGTGATATTGTTAGATTTGAACAGATGTTAGAAAGTTAGATTTTAACAATAACTACCGTAATGGCTGTATTTATTTGGACGCTTAAAATAATCAAAATTATCAGCAGCCTGAAAGACATACAGTACAGAGAAAAAGAATGTTTTGGTGTCCGAAAACACACTCATTGTGTACTATGTGTATTTGGATACGTCAAAATAATGAGTGTCCAAAAATATACAGTACATCATTTTTGGTAGAATGAAAGCACAGTGTCCAATAATATTTTCGGGAAGAGTGATTAGCCTGTTTACGCTTCAGCCAACCATGGCTCAAATTGCATTTAGGAAGTAGCAGTAATTACTTGAATGTATAAAATTGCTCAGCCACTTGTGAGCATGGTCGAGCAGGTAATTATATTGGATTTCGCGGAACTGCGAACTGAGGTGAGGGCATTTGTACATAAAGACATTTCATGGTTCCCGCAGCAAGACCAATGGAGACTGATACATATAGGACAAATTACAGTTGTACAACTAATTGAGCGAACTAGCGCACACTGCGTGGGGTATCTGCGTAGTCACCAGCCTTGGCTTGCGAGGATAGGACGACTGTGTGACGAGAGACTTGGCGGGACTGAGATGGAACGGAAAACATGAGCGAGATATGTGAAGGGAAAAGTACATACGGTGGCAGATGGGAGTGCACGGTCAGTGATGGGTGGAAAAGGAAAACAAACAGCAATGTTCAGTATCAAGTGTAGCCTTAACTGGGACAGAACCATTGAGATTCAGAATGTTTTTGCATTTTGACTATGGGAGGTGGTACTTAAGATGTTTTGCAGTTCAAAGGTGTCAGTGTTGGAGATGTTTCGTACATACCGGGGGTACTGTTGGATATGTTTCGCACTTCAAGGAGGGCAGCATAGGAGATGTTTCATGGTTTGCGGAGGAGAAGCACTGCACATTTTCCAGTGTCACTCAACAATTCCCGCTGAATCCCAGGTCATTTTTTACAACACAATTTCAAATCAAGTTCCCCCAAGGCTAAGCTCTTGCCTCAATGTTTGCACCACCGGACTACAATGACAAAGAGATGACTTTCAACTTGAGAGAAGACTGCGAGCACTCACTTCTATCTCACTCAGCTCCTCCCTGTAGGCCTTGGTCAGTTGCTTCACCTGCTCATCCATGCGCTCTATGATCAGGTCGATGTCCTCCGCCTGTCTCTTCAGGTCCTTCACGTACTGGTCATCCTTCATCTTCAACTCCTGGCAGCGACAACACAAACATACTCATTCTCAGCTATACGTCCAATGGGTCCACCTGGTCCAGCAGAGCTACACTCACATGTATGCAATGGTGACTTTCTTTCCATCAATAGACTTTTAACTTATATTTGTAAGAACCAGTATGTACCACAGTATCAGATTGATTTTTAAATGCCCTTTGGGTAAAGGGATCATACAGATTTGCTGCTTGTTTGCAAAGCTATGATCATTTGATATATACAATAAATACTTTTTTTTATTATACTCAATTGTTTTGTATATTAATATTATATTGTGCACGTTTTTTATTTTAATAAAACAACAAATTAATAATAATAGAATTATAATATATTTATTAGCCATTTTAGAAACTGTTTGCACAGCAAAATAATGGTACTCTTCTTTTTCTTAACAACATGGATTTTATGACCATTGAACCATGCTTCAATGATCATAAAATCTGTGCATTATACAGCCTGTGACATTGCCACAGCAATACACATCTCATAAAGAAACCAGCAGAGGATAATCGTTCAACATACCACTTGGAAGTCTGTGATTAATTTGTTCTTTTCATCAATCATTGCATCACAAGCGGACTTCTGTTGGGTCAACATCTGCAATCAAGTTGTAGAGATGAACATTTAATCATAATGAATTCCGTATCAATTAATCCAATCTCCAACCATTTCCAGCTCACTGCTTAATAAAACTAATAAGAGTCAGACTTTTACTTTGAGGTTGCCTTGATTAAAAAATGTATAACCTTTTTATATGGACATAACAGAAATACATGCTTCTTCTACATGTGGCCATCTTTCCGCATGTGTGCATCATCTTCTACATGTGGCCATCTTTCCACATGTGTGCATCATCTTCTACATGTGGCCATCTTTCCGCATGTGTGCATCATCTTCTACATGTGGCCATCTTTCCACATGTGTGCATCATCTTCTACATGTGGCCATCTTTCCACATGTGTGCATCATCTTCTACATGTGGCCATCTTTCCGCATGTGTGAATCATCTTCTACATGTGGCCATCTTTCCGCATGTGTGCATCATCTTCTACATGTGGCCATCTTTCCGCATGTGTGCATCATCTTCTACATGTGGCCATCTTTCCGCATGTGTGCATCATCTTCTACATGTGGCCATCTTTCCGTATGTGTGCATCATCTTCTACATGTGGCCATCTTTCCGTATGTGTGCATCATCTTCAACATGTGGCCATCTTTCCGCATGTGTGCATCATCTTCTACATGTGGCCATCTTTCCACATGTGTGCATCATCTTCTACATGTGGCCATCTTTCCACATGTGTGCATCGTCTTCTACATGTGGCCATCTTTCCACATGTGTGCATCATCTTCTACATGTGGCCATCTTTCCGTATGTGTGCATCATCTTCTACATGTGGCCATCTTTCCGCATGTGTGCATCATCTTCTACATGTGGCCATCTTTCCACATGTGTGCATCGTCTTCTACATGTGGCCATCTTTCCGCATGTGTGCATCATCTTCTACATGTGGCCATCTTTCCGCATGTGTGCATCATCTTCTACATGTGGCCATCTTTCCGCATGTGTGCATCATCTTCTACATGTGGCCATCTTTCCGCATGTGGCCATCTTTCCGCATGTGTGCATCATCTTCTACATGTGGCCATCTTTCCGCATTTGTGCTTCATCTTCTACATGTGGCCATCTTTCCGCATGTGTGCATCATCTTCTACATGTGGCCATCTTTCCGCATGTGTGCATCATCTTCTACATGTGGCCATCTTTCTGCATGTGTGCATCATCTTCTACATGTGGCCATCTTTCCGCATGTGTGCATCGTCTTCTACATGTGGCCATCTTTCCACATGTGTGCATCATCTTCTACATGTGGCCATCTTTCCGCATGTGTGCATCATCTTCTACATGTGGCCATCTTTCTGCATGTGTGCATCGTCTTTTACATGTGGCCATCTTTCCGCATGTGTGCAACATCTTCTACATGTGGCCATCTTTCCGCATGTGTGCATCATCTTCTACATGTGGCCATCTTTCCGCATGTGTGCATCGTCTTCGAAATAGGAGTGTCTTATATCCGACAGTAAAACTTTGTGCCACATCAATGGAGTCAATACACTTCAGCAATAGGCTACTTTTTCACAAGCTTTGACAACACAAATGAAGGACACTCACAGGTAATCACAGCTCTAACAGAATTTGTCACAGTGACTCTCGATATGTCGACTTAGGGCACGACGAACAAGTTTTCACAAGCAACGAAAGTACATTTGGTCAAGAGAAAATATATGTGATATTTCATGATCTGGTCATCTTTGTGACATCCTGACTGATCTTGTACAAATTAATTTCATATGTCTTTCTTGCCAGTTTAGGGAGTCTTCAAAGAAAGAGAAACCTCACAATTAGGCTTTGCTCAATAGCTCAAGTAACTCAATGGTTAAAGATACCCAAGTACTTACTTCAAACAGATCTTGAGGAATCTCTTTCTGCAATGAGGACTCCCATTTCTTGGTGATCTGGAAATAAATCCACCATGATTGTGAATGATGTTGTTGAGGAAGCAAGCAGCTTTTTCTATGGTAATTCCATCACTGATAAAACAACGAAAACAACACACTCTAGGTGAAATACTGTCTTTGACAAAAATACACACTTGGGAGTGACGGACCAAAACCATTACATTACACTGTCATCGACATCGCCTAGACTCTAGTAACTGTATGATAGGCTGTAAATGATACACTAAACTCCTCAATAAATACACTAACTTAGTCTTAGGACAGTCAGTTGGCCTAACACTACAAGTACAACACTCACTACATTTTTGCATTACACATTTCTTTTGGGTTGGCGGTGGCGTCGTTTCGCTGTCAGCCATTATTTCGTGCCGCGTGACTTCGTTTTGTTTGATCGCGGAAATGCGAATTTGTCATAACGCTGTTTCCTATTGGTTACATTACGACCAGACTCAGCGAATGAAAAACCATGTCACAATATGCTGCATACATATGCTGCCACCTGTTGAATATAGTGGAACCTAAATTTGAGTGATTGCTCAACATGGTCACAGTCCGTAATATTTTCATCCCTCACCGTAATACCGTAATTTGAGGTGACTTTCCGGAATGATTCCGGACAATCCGGAATGGTAGGCAGGTCTGTCATTTGTATTCATACATCAAGCATGTTAATATCAAGTGATAATAATCAATCCCATTATTCAATCTTTGTCTGCCATTTTCTCAAAATCATATTTTTGTATTTGGAAAACGAATACCTCTGGAAGTAATTAGGTTTATAAATAAGGTTTGGGATGTTTCATTCAGATTACTCTTCTACGTGCAATGAGTAGAATATATTTTTACAATCATAACAAATCAAAACACTACATTTATAAAACATGTGTGCTACCAACTGAACAGCAGAATGTATACAGATCATAGATTTGCAAGAATTACAATTTTATATATACATATATAATTTCAACAAAGACTATTCACAGAGGGTGATGGCGAGGTGGAAAGAACGGCTACTAAAAATGATGAAGGTCAGGGAAGAGGGCAACGTCACGTATTTGTCATTTGACAAACTGGTGGTAAGAGAGCGACATGATGTTGTAAACCGTGGTTAGACAACCAAGTACATGTTGACTATCCTAACAAACGTTGTTGTGATCACTTAACCATGGCGTCAACAACACAATAAAATGACGGGTTAACGCTTACGTATGATACACCACTTGATTATAATGAACACTGTTACGAACACGATATTGATACTGATTGTTTGTTGCATAACAATTTGCCCACTCAGTGTAAATACTACGCCCTAGCGCAATGTTCAGCCAACTTTAGCAGTGCTGGCAAAAACCATCCAAACAAACTTACCCAAGATTAAAGACACTATTCAAAGCATGGAGAATAAATTTCATATAATTGCTATATCAGAAACGTGGCTTAAAGAAAACAGTTGGGAAGTGGAAGTGAAGTAAACTGTAACTATGTCGTATTGAAAAAAAAAAGAATAACCTGTATTAGCTTTTCTAAAAAAAGGACAAAATTAACAGAAAGCCGCTACAAAAATTACAACAATAAATTAACATAATTATTATGTCTAGAAAAGAAAAACTATTACAGAAAAAACTGGACGACATGTATGCTATAACAACAGTAAGTCAGAACAAAAGGAAATCAAGTGTGAAATCCCGCAAGGTTCAATCCTTGGCCCGTTATTATTTATTCTGTACATAAATGACATGTGTGAAGTCTCAACATTGCATGATATTATTTTGTTTGCTGATGATACAAACATGTAAATAAAAAACTAGACCTGTGGTTCTGAGCGAAAAAATTATCGCTCAACGTGAACAAAAGACATTTTATAATGTTTAACAATAAAAAACAACCTAGAACAGATGTGAATATAGTTTTGAATGGGACAAACATTCAACAGGTATCATATGCAAAATTCCTTGGAGTAACCAGCGATGAAAACTTAACATGGCGAGAACACATAAAAATGGTTGAATCAAAAAGCATAGCAGTTTTGTATAAAACTAGGCATGTTCTTGATTGTCAAGCGTTACACACATTCTATAATTCACTTGTTGAACCACATGTCATATTGCTGTGAGATCTGGGGAAATACTTATCAATCTCGACTCAGAAAACTATGTCTGTTACAGAAAAAAACCTGAACGGATTATTTATAACCTTAATTACCATGATCATACATCTGTATTTTTCCATCTCTCAAGCATGCTTAAATTTCATGATTTAGTTAAATACAACAAGATTTTGATTATACTTGATAAAGCAAACAACCATTCTTTCAAATAAATTGACTCAGCTTCCATGTTTAACACCATTTAAAAAACACCCAAAGTGTCATTACTTTCTACTTATTTGTGAATTGTTAATTGAAGATGATGTTTAATTAAACCCATGTATTAGTAACACAGGCACTATGGTAACAAGTTTATATGTGAGTTGTGAATATTATTTTGTAATTTATTTATAATTTGTGTTGTATTTGTTCATTTTGTTTAGTTTGAGAAGGCCATAGCAACAGATAAGTGTATGACTTCAGATATGTCCTTTCAGCGGCAGCAGCACACCATACTGTGCATGTATTATGTTGTTGTTGTTGTTATTGAATAAACTTTCATTCATTCATTCAATGTGGGTTTTTTTATTTGCCAATACTTGCTCAAGCTGGCAGACATCTTGTTTCTTATCATGAAAATACAGGTTCTGGCTGAACAAAGTTCAATATATGTTTTACTCAGGAAGACCCTTTCTATAGTTTGGGCAGAAAAACTGCAGTGTTTGCACAGCTTAGAAAATAATCCTATCTAGCTGCTAAGTGTGGTGATAAAGTGAAATCAATAATTATAATTTCATTTTTTCTGTGCTAACGGGTGTCAATCTTACCTCATCAAACTTCTCTGATCCAGACTTCGCTTCAGCTTCCAAACGATCTTTCCTATGACAACAAACAACAACCTGTACATACACAACCATCAAGTTTTGTTGTGTTACTCTGCATAAAACATGTGAAAGCACAATTTAAAGTTCCACTGTGTGTGTCTGTGTCTGTGTGTCTGTCTGTGCGTGAGCGTGAGTGTGTCTAATATTATATTATATTATGTTGATGCAAATTATGCTATGTTGACTGTCTTAGATGAAGGAAATTATACGTTGCATATAAAACCCCTGCAGTAAAACAGTTTTGTAGCATCAAACCACAACAAATCACATAAGCAATCTAGTTAGCATGCACTTATACATACTTATTGATAAAATTACAATATACAAAAGTATTACAAATCAAGGCATCTTCACAAGTGTAACATGTTCGGCTTATTGACCTTTGACCTACCGCTGCCGTTTGATCTCGTCTTCGTCTGTCCGCCATTCCCCCTCCCTTGCGTCGGTGGCGTCTCGGATGTTGGTCACGAGTTCATAGCCATCTTCAACGAGTCTGAGTAGACGTTGTCGACTCTCCTCCATTTGTTTCCTACTGATGCTAAGTTCCTCTTTGACATCCTTGTTGGCGGCATCATCTACTCCCAGCTGGGCTCTGTCAACAGTCGGAAATAGACCTAGAATTAGTTACTGTATTTATTGGTATTTTGCTAATGTTAATTAATATTTATAAAACATTCCAAATGTTTTATGCATTTATATATTATGTTAATATGTGATTATTATACATGATCATTAGACAACATACAGGCTGTACATAGATAAATTTTTGATTTAAAGTAGTCTCTATATACTATTATTAGAGACTGTATAATTGATACCTTGCATTGAAAATAGTGCACATGCATGCATGTCCAGATTTGCTCGATAAATAACGAACGTAGTCGACGTTATTTCGCGAGCAGCTTGATGAATAAAAAGTCATTTCCCATCAGAATGGACAAATACAGGCACGAAATGATTCGACAGCGTCGGATTTACTTCAAACAATTAGTATGTCCACGTAGATGCCTTGAAAAATATTTCTAGGTGCACATGCATGCATGTCCAGATCTGCTCGATAAATAATGAACGAAGTTGGCGTTATTTATGAAATAGCTTAACGAATAAGAAGTCTTCTTTTCCCATCAGAACGGACAAATACAGACACGAAACGATCAGACAGCATCAGATTTTCTTCAAACAATTAGTATGTCCACGTCGATGCCTTGAAAATATTTTCTAAGTGCACATGCATGTATGCACGTCCAGATCTGCTCGATAAATAACGAACGAAGTCGGCGTTATTTCTCGAGCAGCTCAACGAATAAGCAATCTGATTGGTCATTACAACTTCTGGTCTGCTCAATAAATAACGCAAAGTCTGACCGTTATTTCTCGAGCTGCTCGAGAAATAGCCAGGACGAATAATTAAAGTTAAACTGATCCGGCAAACTTCCGTATACTGTGAAGGACAGGCCTATATAGTATATATATGTAATAATTGGACACTGGTACTGTAGTAGGTCGATCACTAGCCCTGGTGCGACACGGTGAGAGGATGACTAGACGTAAAAAAACGCCGTGAGCTAGGCGGGGTCATGGCTCATGCACCCGCGTCGGTATGCGAGGCGTGACGTTTATCGTTATACTTATTTCTTTCATACCTTCTCAATTGCTCCAATCTTTTCGTTATCCTTAATCGTCTAGCAGCTATTCGTTCTTCTGGGTCGATAGATTCTATCGATGGCCCAATTTCTTCGTCTTCTGCACTTGCACTCATTTTGACAACTGGATAATATAAACTAAACTAGATCAACAATGTTCCATTAATTTTCGCAGCAGTGTATTTTGTTGTTGCTATGCTTAAATCTCGAACGTTCGTCACGTGACATTGCAATTAAGCGTGGGTAGCTGTTTACAATATTTATTGTTAAGGTAAACAGTTCTACTTATAATTAAATGTGCTAAATTTTGACAAGTTAAATAACCGATAAATACATGCTGCAAACATAATGTGCACTTCTCGAAGACCTGTGACAACAGTTTCGTCCCAAAATGCTTACCCACAATGCAATAACACTTCCTTTTCACAAGACTGCCAAAATGGCCGTACGTGTGTAAATTTTACGTGTGTTATTTATTTAATCACATCTGCTGTCATCCGTATTAACAAATTATAAAATCGTATAAAATATAATTCTCTTTGTTCAACCCATTTTTTTCTATCTTAATTTCCGTTTATTTTGTTTCGCAACCATCTTTATCATGGTTTTATCAACACGAGAACCTTGCAACCCGGTGCTTTGCTTGTTGTGAGCCCATCTTTCCCAGTTTAGTGCTGGAGTGTGTAGATGAAACTCGTACGACAAAGGTGTAGATATGGGGCATGATGTGTCAAGAGTTTTCTTCGTCAGACAGCATAGGTTTTGTTTTTTGAATCGGCTGATAGTTGAGCATAAACTAGACTAGCTGAACTTGAAGTCGATAGATTGTGTGAGAAATAGTGGCTGATGTTATGAATCGTCTAATACATATCATAGTAAAGTGTTCAGGAATGCTGCCTCATCTGTCACAAGCGTTAAAAGTCAACTTCACTGCTTACACAAATTATAGGCCTCGATAGTTTTCCTTGTCAACGGGACATGCCCAAGTTTTCACCCTCTGGACTCCTTGTACAGTCAGGTACTGTTAGTACATGCGACTCCCCACCTAAATAAGATGATAAATCATGTACAACTGTCCATTTTGCATTACTGTGGGCATCATTCCTGTAAAGTTACGGCCATTATGCCCTGCCATTTTGCATCGGCCCTGAGCTGTTCCAAGCACTCGTACTTCTGATGCATTTGTTTTCTCTAACTGTTTGGCTCTACAGAAATGCTTCCCACTATATAAAAAAGCGATTTGTGTGCTCTGTGTACTTTGCACGTTCAATGTAGAAGCCATCCCAGTTACAGCGTTACTGACCGAATGGAAGTGCTCAGTTCTGATTAATAAAAATACAAGAATGATCTAGTACTACAATGTACATAGGTCCCATTTGATAATTTTTTGTAAAATAATTACTCAAATTTGTCTATGTCCCCTGGTATGAGCATTCCCCATGTTCGAATATTGTGATGCCCAAAAGATACTGTTCATTGTCAATGATAAGTGCACAGAATTTTGACCATGACTTGTTTGTTGCACCCAGGAAACAAAGGACAGCAAGAGCATGAACCCCATGCGGGAGCTGCGCATCTTGAAGTTGTGTCTAAATATCTGTGTCGGAGAGTCCGGCGATAGGCTGACCCGTGCCGCCAAGGTGCTCGAACAGCTGACAGGACAGCAGCCTGTTTTCTCTAAAGGTAAGTCCTCGGTGTTGACTTAAGGGGAGGTATGGCAGCTAGATAGGACACTTTTTAAAATGCATAATTAATATAATTTTTTGGCATCCAAGCTGTAGAAAAGCTATTACTGAGTAAAAAATGTGTGACATTTTTTTCTGCCAGACCCCCCGTTTCCATGGTAATAAACAAAATGGCCGCCAAATGGTGGTATTCATAGCACATCTAGAAAATTGCAACACTCTGGAAGTAAAAATGATATGGTAATCTAACTTAGCCTGTTGTATTCTCCTGGATATTCTCCACAATCCGTATAAAAAACATTTCAATTTTTTTTTATATTTATATTTTATTTTGAATTTTCAAAACCGATTGATTGAAAATGCAACTTTTTTTTTAGATAACTACAAAGATAAAACACAAATCCAAAATGTTTTTTATACAGATTGTGCCGAATACTCAGGAGAACACAACAATCAAAACCAGATTATCATATCATTTTTACTTCCAGAGTGTTGCAAGTTTATATGGCCAAAAACGTGATTTTCTGTAAACGGCCGTCAAAGTTTACACAGTGATAATATGAATAATATTATTGTAAACAAGTAAAACATTCAATAAATTGTGTTTGTTTATCTCCCAGACATTAATTATGCACAATAAATAATATCTGAGATGAAATACACCCACAGAATTTATACAATTTAGCTTTTTTTAAATAAATATAAAGGTCATTTGCATCATCTGATTTTCTGTAAACGTCCATCTGACACTGAAATGTCAAGATGTGAATAGTAATGGCTGTAAACAGCCAAAACAATTCAATTAAAGGTGTTTTTTTCTCACAACATTAATTATGCATAACAAGCAATGTTTATGATGAAATATATCCACATGATAATAATACAATTTTATTTATACGCCAACAAATGAAATATATACACATGATAATAATACAATTTTATTTATATGCCAACAAATCTGGGGCAACAGCAAGTTACAGGTTTTACTGAAAAGAACAGACGCCCATATATAAGTTGCACAGTTCTGTAAATATAAGTTAATAAAGCAATAACTTAGTCTTATATACCAAACAGTTAACATGTCAAGGCTCAAGCCCAAGGGCAAGGCCTGTTAACAGGCCTGCTGTCATCACACATCAGTACTAGCTTTGTCCGGCTACAGGACGCACTATTTGGCAAAGCTGCAGTCTCTTTAACTATCGTACCGTCACTGGTGCCGATAGTAACATTAGCACAAGCCCCAAACTCAGCCATGGCAACGGGCAGCGAAGTCGAAGTGACAGCTCCGACTGGCATTGCCGCGTCTTCGCCAGCGTTTCTGACACGCGACGAAATTAACTTGCGTTTTCCCCACGCAGAAGCCACCAATAACTGCTGCCTTTTCTTCACAAATGACATTCAGCCACAACGTCCTTTTCCGCAACTTTTCTCTATGCTAACTAACTCTAAACTATCTCTTATCAACATCGTCAGAGACAAAACTCACATCGCTCGAGAAAACCGCCATATTTTATAAACAATGGGAAGTAGCAACAAGTGGCATGCTGGGAGAGTTTTGCGCTCGCGCAACTTCGTAAACCAATCGGAGTGTTCGTAGACACGAGGCGCGTCACGGAACTTAGCGGATGACGACACGACGGTTACCGAATGCCAAATAAGGTCATTCTCGGCAAAATATAGCTTGCATAAATAACGATGTTGGCCGAATGCTTTCACAAGGGCGGGATTACCGACTACGGTGATTGACAGACGACGTTTTGGCGGTTCCAAAAATATCAAACAAGATGGCGTAAGTCGAAGGAAGGACCGCGTTGTCATGGCGTAAACATTGACAACTTTCAGCGCATTTCGCGTCTTCCCAATAAAAATGGATATATCAGTGTGATAAGGGTGGACTTTATACACGAATAAAAGTCGTTTAGAGGTATGTTGTTGGTCTAAAAGTGAAGTTTATTTATAGTAAACATACAAATCTACTATCTGGCGCTGGAAAATTAAATTGACATATTTTTTCAAAAAAGCGTAAATTAGCACCCGTACCAGGCCTTAAACTGCTTCTAGAGTAGTGTTCATTTAGACTCCCTTTGAAGCCGAACAGGATGTGCTAAAAATAAATCTTTTGTGCTGGAGTTTATGGGGACAAGTGCAAGCAAATGATTAATTGCACATTGACACAGAGGTTGGACTACTATCTAAATGCCTCTTGAAATGTGCATGGATTGATCTTAAAAAAAGACGTGCACTTCGTGTACATCAGAGATAGAACTGTGCCTTGTCGAAATTTGATGTGCCCCAGTGTTCGTGTTAGGGTTTTCAAAAAACAGGATCCTGATACCCCCATGGGCCTAAAAAAACGGGGTCCCAAAAATTGGGTCCAAAGGTGTGGACTATTACAGTGCTTCACGTTTGAAAAAACTAGGCAAGCGATAAATCGCTCACCTAAAAATATGCCAAATAATTTAGCGCGAGCGATTTATTAGTTTTATTTTATCAACTAGGTGGCGTTCCCGTTTGTCCATCTGGTGACGTCACTGCCCAGTCATGCCATAGCGGTATCCGTTATGCAAGATTAATTCGATCTGGTCAATTTGGGTCATCAAGCGTTGGCACAGATTGAAAAGTTGCATGCTGATAAAACATTTGAGACAGGAAATACTAGCGATGTTGTTACAGAAAATTACAGCAGAGCAACGATGCTGATGATTAAGTTATTTTGTTTATGGGACGGACGCTAGCTCTCGGGACCACAGCTACCACCGCACACCCATGACCCGAGCAGAGGCCGCATGACTCAGTTTTGATTTCACCGCTCAGTGTTTCTGCCACAAACAAATAATTTGGGTACAGAGTCAGTCAATTTGTAGACCAAGGAACTAGCAGGCAAAGCCTTTGGGCTCATGGTGATCATTTCCATGTTTCATATGAGAATGAAATGTAACAAATGTCCGACATGAATCCCATTTAGCAATAAGCAAACACCAAGTCATGACTCTGGAAACGTCGGTAACTGCGCACGAACGCTTATTTACGTGACGAACATACATACCACATGCAGGAGGTCTGCTGATGCAAGCAGTAATGACAATTACCACGAGCTGTAGGGAGCGAGAGTGATCGCTTGCCTAAAAAATAATGCACTGCTATTAAATGGACTAAATTAATGTGTGGGCTTGATCTCGTTTTGGCTTCTTAGCCGCTGGCGATGCCAAGATGTCAAAAACGCAGACCGGACGTCACCGTGATGGAGGCATGCTTGATAAACATGCTTTTAAAAATGTTTATCAATGCTTTACATTTAAAGGCCATATCCTGGGATAAAAAAAGAAATGGTGAACAAATATGTTGTTGGAAACTGTGCACAAATTTCCCAAAGAGCCAGTTACTCAGCAGAAATGGGAACGTTTTGTTTGAAAAGACGACCGACTGGACGCATGCTACGGCAATTAGCATTATTTGTGGTTCGCATTTCGTTGCGCCTGACGACTTCGAAGGCTTCGTACAATGGAAGATGGATTTCAGGCGTAAGTCAAATGTAAAGAAATATGCTGTTCCTTCGAAGAACACAACGGGCGAAGCCGAATCGGTTACCGGAGAATCTGCGCAAGTAGGCCCGGTCAGTTGTCGGAGCTTCTTCACTGCTTCGTGTCTATACGGTGCCACAACGCGATGACTAACATCAACATTGTCGATCTCGGCAATGTCATCCTCACTGTCACCGAAATATATATGATCAAACGTTTCGTGATCCGCGTCAAAATTGATATCGCTCTCTGAACTACGCGAGTAAGCCGTCATTTGTATCAAGTTGTTTACATGACACCGCGCGACTGCGCAGGTCCGCGGGCGTGAAACTGCTGCACTAACTCACGGCGGAACCACGACTGACGTCACGTTTCAGCATCAAATGCAAACCCGGCATCGCTCGGGCGTTTACGTAAAATGGCAAATTTAAAGGCTCTATGTCGTATGTTCATATACAATATTTAAAAATTTTGGCAATATCATTTGAAAGGGTATCAACCATTTGTTATTAAGGGACAGAGCACATTTTATCCCAGGATATGGCCTTTAAAAACCCAGGCGAGCAATAAATCACTCGCCTAAATTTGCCAAATAATTAAGTGCAAGCGATTTATAAGTTTTTTTATCCACTGGGTGGCGTTTCCTGTTTGTTCGTCTGATGACGCCACTGCCCAGCCTTGCCAAAACACTATCAAGGCTAGCCATGCCATTGCGGTATCCGTTACACAAGGTTAATTAGATCGGGTCGGTAACTGCACACCAACGGTAATTTATGTGACAAGAATAGACTTTCTTTGAAATGGGTGTGTATTTTGCCACTAGAGGGCACCACATGCAGCAGGTCAGGTTACTTGAGCGATAATGGCAATTAGCGCAAGCGATAAATTGCACCCTAGATGAGCGATTAACGTGAACGGTAGGGAGTGAGAGTGATCGTTTGCCTAAAAATAATGCACTGTTTATTTTTTTGGTTTATAATGTAATATAGTGTAGATGTATGGATGGATGTTTATTTTTTATATAGATATGAATGGATTTCACTTGAGTTGAAAGTTGACGATGAGCGATAATATGGTGTCGGCGGCAACAAATGCAGTTGACGGTGTTCGTCTAAAGCTCATAAGCAATGTCAACGTCTGGAAGGGTTAGGCAAGGCACAAGGGTATTGATTAGGCTGTTCCCAGTGTCCAGTCATCAATGACAGGCAAGGGGTAGGCAAGGCACAAGGGTATTGATTGGGCTGTTCCCAGTGTCCAGTCATCAATGACAGGCAAGGGGTAGGCAAGGCACAAGGGTATTGATTGGGCTGTTCCCAGTGTCCAGTCATCAATGACAGGCAAGGGGTAGGCAAGGCACAAGGGTATTGATTGGGCTGTTCCCAGTGTCCAGTCATCAATGACAGGCAAGGGGTAGGCAAGGCACAAGGGTATTGATTGGGCTGTTCCCAGTGTCCAGTCATCAATGACAGGCAAGGGGTAGCCAAGGCACAAGGGTATTGATTAGACTGTTCTCAGTGTCCAGTCATCAATGACAGGCAAGGGGTAGGCAAGGCACAAGGGTATTGATTAGACTGTTCCCAGTGTCCAGTCATCAATGACAGGCAAGGGGTAGGCAAGGCACAAGGGTATTGATTAGGCTGTTCCCAGTGTCCAGTCATCAATGACAGGCAAGGGGTAGGCAAGGCACAAGGGTATTGATTGGGCTGTTCCCAGTGTCCAGTCATCAATGACAGGCAAGGGGTAGCCAAGGCACAAGGGTATTGATTAGACTGTTCTCAGTGTCCAGTCATCAATGACAGGCAAGGGGTAGGCAAGGCACAAGGGTATTGATTGGGCTGTTCCCAGTGTCCAGTCATCAATGACAGGCAAGGGGTAGGCAAGGCACAAGGGTATTGATTGGGCTGTTCCCAGTGTCCAGTCATCAATGACAGGCAAGGGGTAGCCAAGGCACAAGGGTATTGATTAGACTGTTCTCAGTGTCCAGTCATCAATGACAGGCAAGGGGTAGGCAAGGCACAAGGGTATTGATTAGACTGTTCTCAGTGTCCAGTCATCAATGACAGGCAAGGGGTAGGCAAGGCACAAGGGTATTGATTGGGCTGTTCCCAGTGTCCAGTCATCAATGACAGGCAAGGGGTAGGCAAGGCACAAGGGTATTGATTGGGCTGTTCCCAGTGTCCAGTCATCAATGACAGGCAAGGGGTAGCCAAGGCACAAGGGTATTGATTAGACTGTTCTCAGTGTCCAGTCATCAATGACAGGCAAGGGGTAGGCAAGGCACAAGGGTATTGATTAGACTGTTCCCAGTGTCCAGTCATCAATGACAGGCAAGGGGTAGGCAAGGCACAAGGGTATTGATTAGGCTGTTCCCAGTGTCCAGTCATCAATGACAGGCAAGGGGTAGCCAAGGCACAAGGGTATTGATTGGACTGTTCTCAGTGTCCAGTCATCAATGACAGGCAAGGGGTAGGCAAGGCACAAGGGTATTGATTAGGCTGTTCCCAGTGTCCAGTCATCAATGACAGGCAAGGGGTAGCCAAGGCACAAGGGTATTGATTGGACTGTTCTCAGTGTCCAGTCATCAATGACAGGCAAGGGGTAGGCAAGGCACAAGGGTATTGATTGGACTGTTCTCAGTGTCCAGTCATCAATGACAGGCAAGGGGTAGGCAAGGAACAAGGGTATTGATTAGACTGTTCTCAGTGTCCAGTCATCAATGACAGGCAAGGGTTAGGCAAGGAACAAGGGTATTGATTAGACTGTTCTCAGTGTCCAGTCATCAATGACAGGCAAGGGGTAGGCAAGGAACAAGGGTATTGATTAGGCTGTTCCCAGTGTCCAGTCATCAATGACAGGCAAGGGGTAGCCAAGGAACAAGGGTATTGATTAGACTGTTCTCAGTGTCCAGTCATCAATGACAGGCAAGGGGTAGGCAAGGAACAAGGGTATTGATTAGGCTGTTCTCAGTGTCCAGTCATCAATGACAGGCAAGGGGTAGGCAAGGCACAAGGGTATTGATTAGGCTGTTCTCAGTGTCCAGTCATCAATGTCAACGTCTGGAAGGGGTAGGCAAGGCACAAGGGTATTGATTAGACTGTTCTCAGTGTCCAGTCATCAATGACAGGCAAGGGGTAGGCAAGGCACAAGGGTATTGATTAGACTGTTCTCAGTGTCCAGTCATCAATGACAGGCAAGGAACAAGGGTATTGATTAGACTGTTCTCAGTGTCCAGTCATCAATGACAGGCAAGGGGTAGGCAAGGCACAAGGGTATTGATTAGACTGTTCTCAGTGTCCAGTCATCAATGACAGGCAAGGGGTAGGCAAGGAACAAGGGTATTGATTAGACTGTTCTCAGTGTCCAGTCATCAATGACAGGCAAGGGGTAGGCAAGGCACAAGGGTATTGATTAGACTGTTCTCAGTGTCCAGTCATCAATGACAGGCAAGGGGTAGGCAAGGAACAAGGGTATTGATTAGACTGTTCTCAGTGTCCAGTCATCAATGACAGGCAAGGGGTAGGCAAGGCACAAGGGTATTGATTAGACTGTTCTCAGTGTCCAGTCATCAATGACAGGCAAGGGGTAGGCAAGGCACAAGGGTATTGATTAGACTGTTCTCAGTGTCCAGTCATCAATGACAGGCAAGGGGTAGGCAAGGAACAAGGGTATTGATTAGACTGTTCTCAGTGTCCAGTCATCAATGACAGGCAAGGGGTAGGCAAGGCACAAGGGTATTGATTAGACTGTTCTCAGTGTCCAGTCATCAATGACAGGCAAGGGGTAGGCAAGGAACAAGGGTATTGATTAGACTGTTCTCAGTGTCCAGTCATCAATGACAGGCAAGGGGTAGGCAAGGCACAAGGGTATTGATTAGACTGTTCTCAGTGTCCAGTCATCAATGACAGGCAAGGGGTAGGCAAGGCACAAGGGTATTGATTAGACTGTTCCCAGTGTCCAGTCATCAATGACAGGCAAGGGGTAGGCAAGGAACAAGGGTATTGATTAGACTGTTCCCAGTGTCCAGTCATCAATGACAGGCAAGGGGTAGGCAAGGCACAAGGGTATTGATTGGACTGTTCCCAGTGTCCAGTCATCAATGACAGGCAAGGGGTAGGCAAGGCACAAGGGTATTGATTAGACTGTTCTCAGTGTCCAGTCATCAATGACAGGCAAGGGGTAGGCAAGGCACAAGGGTATTGATTGGACTGTTCCCAGTGTCCAGTCATCAATGACAGGCAAGGGGTAGCCAAGGCACAAGGGTATTGATTGGGCTGTTCCCAGTGTCCAGTCATCAATGACAGGCAAGGGGTAGCCAAGGCACAAGGGTATTGATTAGACTGTTCTCAGTGTCCAGTCATCAATGACAGGCAAGGGGTAGGCAAGGAACAAGGGTATTGATTAGACTGTTCCCAGTGTCCAGTCATCAATGACAGGCAAGGGGTAGGCAAGGCACAAGGGTATTGATTAGACTGTTCCCAGTGTCCAGTCATCAATGACAGGCAAGGGGTAGGCAAGGCACAAGGGTATTGATTAGGCTGTTCCCAGTGTCCAGTCATCAATGACAGGCAAGGGGTAGGCAAGGAACAAGGGTATTGATTAGACTGTTCTCAGTGTCCAGTCATCAATGACAGGCAAGGGGTAGGCAAGGCACAAGGGTATTGATTGGACTGTTCCCAGTGTCCAGTCATCAATGACAGGCAAGGGGTAGGCAAGGCACAAGGGTATTGATTAGACTGTTCTCAGTGTCCAGTCATCAATGACAGGCAAGGGTTAGGCAAGGCACAAGGGTATTGATTAGACTGTTCTCAGTGTCCAGTCATCAATGACAGGCAAGGGTTAGGCAAGGCACAAGGGTATTGATTAGACTGTTCCCAGTGTCCAGTCATCAATGACAGGCAAGGGGTAGGCAAGGCACAAGGGTATTGATTAGACTGTTCCCAGTGTCCAGTCATCAATGACAGGCAAGGGGTAGGCAAGGCACAAGGGTATTGATTAGACTGTTCTCAGTGTCCAGTCATCAATGACAGGCAAGGGTTAGGCAAGGCACAAGGGTATTGATTAGACTGTTCTCAGTGTCCAGTCATCAATGACAGGCAAGGGTTAGGCAAGGCACAAGGGTATTGATTAGACTGTTCCCAGTGTCCAGTCATCAATGACAGGCAAGGGGTAGGCAAGGCACAAGGGTATTGATTAGACTGTTCTCAGTGTCCAGTCATCAATGACAGGCAAGGGTTAGGCAAGGCACAAGGGTATTGATTGGACTGTTCTCAGTGTCCAGTCATCAATGACAGGCAAGGGGTAGGCAAGGCACAAGGGTATTGATTAGACTGTTCTCAGTGTCCAGTCATCAATGACAGGCAAGGGGTAGGCAAGGCACAAGGGTATTGATTGGACTGTTCCCAGTGTCCAGTCATCAATGTAAGATGTTATTTAAATAACTCCATTCAGGCTATTCTGTTATCTGTGTGGCCCTTGTCTGTGTTCGGAACAGACTTGTGCAAACTGGAACGCTATTTGGACTTCAAAATGCACTAAGGCGTAATATTTCAATATTTTTATAGCATAAATATTCCTGGGATGATGTGGAATGATTCAATTACCACATTGACTTGTCAAATTTAGACAAAACTATAGTTAATAATGGCAAAAGTGAGGTGGGCCCGGATTCTACACAAGTGCCCCTCAATTTTCTCAGACATGTTTTTGTATGCATCTTTTGGGCACATGCTGCAAAAAAAGTATTTTTTTAAGTTATTTAGTAGCTAACATGTATGGTTATATTTGTCTCACTGAACGTAGGGTATATATCCATTCAGTAATTATCTGGTAGCAAATAGTTGTACATCCAAGATGGTGTAAAGCAAATTTTTCATAAGGTTTTGTTTTTTGAAGAATTATAAATTACTGGTGCTATCTCCCGAGTCAAGCACTCTGTATGTTGGCAGCAAAATGCGATGAATGTTGTACTATTTGACTTGTATCCGTAGTTTGTTGGCACATCGACACAGGAATCTGATAATATGTCTGATTCCTGCCATTTTTGGGTTGTGTCAGAGAAACGCTTCTCTGCAACGCAGCTTTTGCCCTTACATGCACTGCTGTTACATATATAGAAGCTACACATCAGCCATCATTAAAACTAAATACATGGTGTGGAAGCATTCGTTTTTTTGTCATTGTAACAGTAATTCTGTGAACATGTAAAACGTTTGCATGTATTATATTTATTTGTAGCATTGGATGTTGAATTGGTTGACATGTTTGTTGTATAATTTCTTTTCTATTTTTACTGTTTTCCTGCCAAACTGGCATGTTGGGAGCATTTTTAACATGTATGGTTATATTTGTCTTACTGAACATAGGGTATATATCCACTCAGTAATTATCTGGTAGCAGGACAAAATGTAAAAAAAATTTAATGAAGTTCAGACAATTTCCCCATGATTATTTAATGTTATTGATTTTATTATAAAAAAACATCCCTTTAGCAACCAAATGATACTCATTCATATTTTGTGATATGTATTGACAAAGTTATGATTTATACTGTAATAGTATACTACAGACAATTTCGTTGGCCAATCGCAGGGTTAACTTGGTGTGTCACGATTCCAGCCTGAAGTTAAATGCGGGTTGTACATCCAAGATGGTGTAAAGCAAATTCTTCATAAGGTTTTATTTTTTGGAGAATTATTGAATTACATTATTGATGCTCTCTCCCGAGTCGAGCACGCAAGGTTTTGTTTTTTGAAGAATTATAAATTACTGGTGCTATCTCCCGAGTCAAGCACTCTGTATGTTGGCAGCAAAATGCGATGAATGTTGTACTATTTGACTTGTATCCGTAGTTTGTTGGCACATCGACACAGGAATCTGATAATATGTCTGATTCCTGCCATTTTTGGGTTGTGTCAGAGAAACGCTTCTCTGCAACGCAGCTTTTGCCCTTACATGCACTGCTGTTACATATATAGAAGCTACACATCAGCCATCATTAAAACTAAATACATGGTGTGGAAGCATTCGTTTTTTTGTCATTGTAACAGTAATTCTGTGAACATGTAAAACGTTTGCATGTATTATATTTATTTGTAGCATTGGATGTTGAATTGGTTGACATGTTTGTTGTATAATTTCTTTTCTATTTTTACTGTTTTCCTGCCAAACTGGCATGTTGGGAGCATTTTTAACATGTATGGTTATATTTGTCTTACTGAACATAGGGTATATATCCACTCAGTAATTATCTGGTAGCAGGACAAAATGTAAAAAAATTTTAATGAAGTTCAGACAATTTCCCCATGATTATTTAATGTTATTGATTTTATTATAAAAAAACATCCCTTTAGCAACCAAATGATACTCATTCATATTTTGTGATATGTATTGACAAAGTTATGATTTATACTGTAATAGTATACTACAGACAATTTCGTTGGCCAATCGCAGGGTTAACTTGGTGTGTCACGATTCCAGCCTGAAGTTAAATGCGGGTTGTACATCCAAGATGGTGTAAAGCAAATTCTTCATAAGGTTTTATTTTTTGGAGAATTATTGAATTACATTATTGATGCTCTCTCCCGAGTCGAGCACGCAAGGTTTTGTTTTTTGAAGAATTATAAATTACTGGTGCTATCTCCCGAGTCAAGCACTCTGTATGTTGGCAGCAAAATGCGATGAATGTTGTACTATTTGACTTGTATCCGTAGTTTGTTGGCACATCGACACAGGAATCTGATAATATGTCTGATTCCTGCCATTTTTGGGTTGTGTCAGAGAAACGCTTCTCTGCAACGCAGCTTTTGCCCTTACATGCACTGCTGTTACATATATAGAAGCTACACATCAGCCATCATTAAAACTAAATACATGGTGTGGAAGCATTCGTTTTTTTGTCATTGTAACAGTAATTCTGTGAACATGTAAAACGTTTGCATGTATTATATTTATTTGTAGCATTGGATGTTGAATTGGTTGACATGTTTGTTGTATAATTTCTTTTCTATTTTTACTGTTTTCCTGCCAAACTGGCATGTTGGGAGCATTTTTAACATGTATGGTTATATTTGTCTTACTGAACATAGGGTATATATCCACTCAGTAATTATCTGGTAGCAGGACAAAATGTAAATTTTTTAATGAAATTCAGACAATTTCCCCATGATTATTTAATGTTATTGATTTTATTATAAAAAAACATCCCTTTAGCAACCAAATGATACTCATTCATATTTTGTGATATGTATTGACAAAGTTATGATTTATACTGTAATAGTATACTACAGACAATTTCGTTGGCCAATCGCAGGGTTAACTTGGTGTGTCACGATTCCAGCCTGAAGTTAAATGCGGGTTGTACATCCAAGATGGTGTAAAGCAAATTCTTCATAAGGTTTTATTTTTTGAAGAATTATTGAATTACATTATTGATGCTCTCTCCCGAGTCAAGCACGCTGTATGTTGACAATAAAATGCGATGAATGTTGTACTATTTGACTTGTATCTGTAGTTTGTTGGCACATCAACACAGGAATCTGATAATATGTCTGATTCCTGTCTTTTTTGGGTTGTGTCAGAGAAACGCTTCTCTGCAATGTAGCTTTTGCCCTTACATGCACTGCTGTTACATATATAGAAGCTACACATCAGCCATCATTAAAACTAAATACATGGTGTGGAAGCATTTGTTTTTTGGTCATTGTAACAGTAATTCTGTGAATATGTAAAACGTTGCATGTATTATATTAATTTGTAGCATTGGATGTTGAATTGGTTGACATGTTTGTTGTATCATTTCTTTTCTATTTTTACTGTTTCTTGCCAAACTGGCAGGTTGGGAGCATTTTCACGGTGTTGTCTTGCTACCTGGTAGTTTTATAACAATGTTTTAACAACAAAATGAATCGTGTTAAATCCCAGTTGTTTTTATTGTTGCCTGACGATGGTGTGTTTCAGCTCGTTACACTGTCCGTTCCTTCGGCATCCGAAGAAACGAGAAGATTGCTGTTCACTGCACAGTCCGTGGGGCCTTGGCCGAGGAAATCCTGGAAAAGGGTCTCAAGGTTCGTCCTTGTGTGTATATGAAATACCAAACACAGTCAAACCTCGCTAAGCAGCCACCTCACAAAGGTGGTCCCACCAGGACAGTCACAAATTATGAGGAAATTTTTCCTGCTAATATAATCAATTCATTTTCGTGTCATTATAGCCCAGCCCTATAGTGACCGTAATAACAAGCTACTTTCAGATATGTTTTAATAAGGCATGGCTGCATCCTGTTTAGAGCACTAGCATCCCGGATTAGACACCTAACTAGTTGTTATAAGAACTAGAAGCTTGGCAAGTTTCCGTTGTTGTCCCAGTTTTTACTAGGTCATATAAAGAATACATTGCTGCTGGTGGTGGGGGGGGGGGGGTGTTAACCCACAATATGTTGCCATCGTATCCAAGGTATATCTAAAATATTAGACATGCCTGGCGGCAAGGAAAACATTTATTAACTTAATTTGAAAGTGAATCGATCAAGACAATAATACAGAAAAAGAAGATGGAGATACTTGGGTCATGTCCGTAGAATGCTGCCAACAAAAACAATACAGGTGTGGTACTGGAAAACTCCCAATAAACAATTGTACACAAGGCTCAATATCAGAAAATTAAAACAGGAAGTACCTAGAGAGAATGGCTGGAGACAGATTTGTGTGGCATCACTGCCTTCTGTAATGATTGGCACAGGTAGGTAAGTTTGAGGGTCTACATGGCTTGGGACACGCATGTAGTGACACTGAAAGGTATGACAATTGTAATAGTGGTAATTCAACCAGGTAGTGTTGTCCTTCAAGCAGAGCATGGCATCAATATTGTATGTAATGTTGTGTATATATAACGACAGTGGCTACCTTGTGTTTGTAGGTGCGTGAGTACGAGCTGAGAACAAACAACTTCAGTGTGACGGGCAACTTTGGCTTTGGCATCCAGGAGCACATTGACTTGGGCATCAAGTACGATCCCAACATTGGCATCTACGGCATGGACTTCTTTGTTGTGCTCGGCAGGCCAGGTGTGTACACGAATAACAATTTAACACGTTTTACTTTCCGATGGCCAATTTTCACTTATGTTTGTCCACTTTTCTAAGGATCATCTTGGAATGTCAATGTCAGACGAAATTGCTTTCATTTGAAGAGGGGAATTAAGAGGCATTCCGTCTGGTGTCTGATATTAATATCTCCATGGTGACCAACAGTACACTTCCAGTGTACACAATTTGGAACTGTTTTAAAAATTCACAACTTTGCTAATATTCATTTTGTTGACAGAAAGGCCCTTTATTATTATGCAGTGATAATATTTGCATAACATCAAATAATCATAATGACATAACTGTTTAAATTTGTTACCCCAAATAAATGCAAAACAAATTTTCACCCTACTACTAGCTAATTACTGAGTGCTTGTATGTGTCTATGTCCAATTAGACAAATGTAGCCATATATAAGCTAATAAATAAAAAAATAAAAAACAACTATAATGAGAAGTTTTGTAGATTAATTTTTTAGGTAGACCCATGTAAATTTAGACTTCCTCATGAACGTCAGAATGAGGGAAAAGTAGAAATCCAAATTTCCGTTCGAATCGGTCCGGGTACGAGACGGCGATGTCCAGCTACGTTACTCGCCAGCAACTTGTATAATATCCACTTCAAAACAGCCCCCAAAGTCTGTGTAACTCTGAACTAGTATAATAGCTTGATGCACGAATACTGTCATGTATTTTGTTGATATAGTGATGTGGACATTTGAAATAATTCAACTTATCATCAAAGCGAGACAAAATAAAATGGTGGACTAAGCCAACTTTCATTGTGATGGAATGAAACCAGTGACAACAAGAAGACGTTTGAGAGGCATGCCCTGATTGGCTGATCGTTAACCAAAATTTCTTTGGATAGACCAATCGTTGGGCTTTCCATCGGTACCTCCATTTCCATATGAATGAGAATGTAAATTCCTGACGCAGAGCGTAGTAAAATCAGCCATATTTGGGCATCTACTACTATGACAATTGAAAGTTTGGTTGTGGTTGGCTATTACTCAATCATGACACGATAAAACGCATCGATAAAAATGCCACAGGAAGAAGAATCATTCAGTCGGAAATGAAAGTTGTTTTAAAAGATTGTTACCAAATCGGGCAAAAATTTGGCTGGGACCAGTTTTGTACTGATCGCACGGGCGAAATTCGGCTCAGTGGCCACCTTTGGGGTTAATATATTGATATCATCATCAATGCTTTCGTCTGGGGATGGGTGGGGGCTGAGGCCAGTTGGAAGTTATTTTGTCTGATATCGGACATTGATATTCTGAGATGATCCCTTAGATGTGTCTAATACTGACAATTGATCTAATGAATGACGTCATGATCAAAGTTATGCCCTTGATCATTAAGCTTTACCTTAACAACAATGTTTACACATGTCCATTCCATTATAAGGGTGGCATGACATCTGCCAGATCAATCTTTCCCACATACAGACAACTCTTTGCCTTCTGCCTTCGCCAAAGTATCTCTGTTTGGTAATAGTAATTGAAACGAACGTGATATAAGTTTAAAATTTTAAAGAATGTTAAGCCAGTCATAGATTGTCCTTATAATCTCACTGCTAGATATGGTCGCTGCCTGTTTATGATTTACAAATAACTGCCCTGATGCATAATGGTGTGGAAATGATTTCCCGGGATGGTTTTTTTGTAAGAAAACCAAGTATTTTGCTAAAATGTCTTCAGATTTTTATGAAAACAACCTATTTAGAGGAACGATTGTCGGACTGTCCAGTATAGATGGTGTAGTGAGTTTGTTGTTGTTGCAGGTTTCACCGTGAGCAAGCGAAAGAAGCGACGAGGACGCATTGGGCCGCAGCATCGCATCAAGAAGGATGACGCCATGAAATGGTTCCAACAGAAAGTATGCATCTATTGCCTTACTGCATCATTTGTGTCGTAAAATAAATCCTGCCACCAGATGTGTTATTTATGTTTTGTGTAGTTATGGAAAATAAATTATATCCTACTGTTTGGGTCTAACCTATGCCTGGTCGCTTTATGAAACTGGGTACATCGTATAGCACCGGACAAGTATAGTGCAATCTGGATAAGTTGAACCTCTGCGGCAATACTCTTAGTTGTCAGACGTTCCACTCGTCAGGACCTGTGTTTTAGCACTGTATAGGCCTCCGACTGAGGAAAGAAATTAATTAAGTGAAAATTGAAAAACGACAATGTTCAGGGAGTCTTTCAAACTGGATTTCATCCTTGTACTTTGAAAAACACTAATTTCTTTTACATCTTTGAACGTTATGACGTACCATTTGACAGATCACTTTCTATTCATAGCATCTGGACATATTTGCTTCTAACCAGTAGTTGTTTCCATTTCAGTATGATGGTGTTATTTTACCTGGAAAGAAATAGTCATCGCCCACACCACCCCTCCAGCCACGGGCAGCCTACGTTCCTGTCTACGAGATGACCATCACAGGACCATCTGTGTGCAGTGGACTGAACAATTGCATGAAATGTGTCGTATCTGGGCTGGAATAAACTGCGCTGTCGATGGTAAAACGTCGTGTTTTTGTTGATGTCCGTAAAATTCTCAACGTGGGCTGATCTCGTCTGTTCATAAAATCCAGAAACATAATTTTGTATTGATTCAAAGCACCACCAATACGTGGTGTGAGAATTGCGATTTTGAACGATCCAACATGGCTTCAAAATCCAAAGGCATCAACAACCGAATTCAAGTGACAGTTGAATTTATCATCCACTCGTCCTGGTCCCAATGTCCGCTATTGTATTGATGTATGGTCCACTCAACACATGGTACCTCTGTCGATTTGTTTTCCCTGCAGTATTATGGTGAACCACCCACGTATACTGGGGGAATGTGAAAATATGCGACCACCCCCAAGTTCCAAATCACCAGCAGAGTAAACATTGGATCACCCATTTTCACTGCCAATAGGCAGGAGGCACAACATTCATATTATTACTTTAATTGATTGCAAAGAATGTCCCCAAGTATAAGTCATTTACTTAAACTTGGGGACATTATTTGCAATTAATTACTTGATTATTTTTGAAGTAGAAACCTACAGGTTGAGGATCTGTTTATGGTGTGGTGTGAGTGGAACGGTGTGCCAGGGGCTGCTGCTCATTACTCCCTGGCATATCGCCTTGCTAAGACACAAAAGTTAAGCTGAACCAACAACGTTGCCTTTCAAGATTCACTTGTATTGGTTAAGGGACGTAGTGAGAATTAAAGCACAGATATAAAAAACATCACAAGTCGCCAATTGGTACTTTTGAGTAAATCGATAAAAACTTACTTTTAACATACATTGTTTTATAAGCAGCAACATCTTTAGCGATTGCGGTACACGGCTTGGATATTAGAACTAATGTTGTATTTGATGTCATCAGGTGCGTTGGGTCTTCAGCTATAGGCTTGTACCAAAAAATCTGTTTAGAAAAAAATGGACATGTTGTTTTTGATCTTGGTGCTTCGATTATCTTAGTACATGTTGCCATTCATGAGTTGTTGAATAAGTAATTATATTGGGATTGGAGTTGTTTGATATGTGGCATAGGTATCTGCGCTGTTCTCGCAACAATTGATTAAGCTAACGACCATACATTGCGTAGGGTGTTTGCAGGGCTTGTGTTGTCAGATACCTCTCCTGGCTTGCCAGGATGCACTGCACCATGCCTGCCAACTCTCCCGCCTTCATTTTGGGTGAATCTCAATACAGGCAAACTTTCGCTTTATAAAATCTCCAACAACACCCTCCCTCGGTCTTCCAATGTCATCACTCGAGACAGCGCGACACCACAAGAGCACAGGAGATGTGCTAAACCGCTGATGAATCTCCCGGAATTCAAAAGGTGGCAGGTTTACATACCTAATTTTGACACGAAAGCCGACATTTACTAATTTCATTTGATTCAGTAGATGGCGCCACCACCACCTTGCGCATCGGACAATACGGCAGGCGGCTAACAGCTAGCCAGCCTCGCTTCACTGTATACTAGTTTTCTTTCTAATACAAAAGCCGAAAGCTAACCTGCGCTGATGTTAGTGATAGCTGCCAAAGTTATGACATTATTTAACTGTTCCTTAATTATTAATTAATCATTTGCCTGATAGTACATATAATAACACGACTAAAATCAACTGTACAACTATCTTTAATAATACTGGATTGTAAATATACGCAATATGTGAGCAAGTTCCAACACTAGAACTCGCCCATTCATCATCGATAATATATTCATGTACGTTCACAATGAGTTGATTTCGCAGGTATGTAGTGTGATAATGATGCAGTTAAACGTTGTAGTCACCTCAAACTACTTGTGTTTTGTCATGGTTTCGTTGTCGGCTGCAAACACAGTGCTGAAAACAAACGAGTTTTGTTCATCTGTATGATTCATCACGTTGAAATTAAAATCAAACTGTCCATGCGAAGGCGCCACTTTACACATCGAAACTGGAATTAGCGTTGATTATCGAGGCTCCGTGGCGTGGCGCCAAGATTAGTTACCAACGAAAATGACTCGAGATATTTCATCAGTTAGCGGTACACTGTCGGGTTAAACGTAGCAACTTTGATTACATTGATACAATTATACAGTCATCTGACGGTAACCGTGGAATTAAACATCTACTGCCAAACTCTGTTCCCGGTGGGTTATCGCAGCCGGGCGATAGTTGGCTAAGCGAGAAGAAAAGTTTAGGGAAAGTTTGCAGTATATGGGTAGAGGATTTTTTTATTTTATTGTGAGTAACTTGGCATTTCGATATCACGTACAGGAAAGTCAGGAGTGGTGGACATATTGCAATCTACATTGTGTCGATAAAGTGAACGCGGAAATAAATCGTCAGGACAAAAATCTTTCTTGCAGCTACAAAACTCAACAGTTGTGCCAAACTCAATTAAGCAGGATCCGTGTGCAATAGTATAAACGTGCAAAAAACAGCGTGTGATCAACTAATCTAGGCAATAAAAACGTTTATGTAATTATATGTTTGGTTTTCATAGAGGTAAAAAGCAAAACCAGGAAAGCATTTCAAACTGCAAATAATATTATAAATAGTCAACTGTCATTCAACATTTTGTGTAATGCCTGGTTAGGCCTTTAAGCAACCGGAATTACTCACACTTTTTTTTATAAACAAACGCAATGGAATCCAAATACATATCTACTGATTCGTTGCCAATATAACATGCCCAACAACATGACCATGTGGCGAGATTGGTTCCATTTGTAATGCGATTGTCAATATCACAGTAACATTATACATATAATCGTTTGTTATCAGTTTCAACCCTTGCGGTGTCAATCTTAACACCGTTGAAGGACACACGGATTTCCATTCGGAATGTCTTCTTTACAGCCCAGACATCGTAATGTTGAACGGTGTGGATCGCATGAGTGATGAATCCGTCAATTGTTCTGTACTGGAGTCTTAATGTTAACGGAACCATCACTGCGATGACGTCACAGACACCCGTCCAGCATAGATGAAGCAATGAGAGTTTGTTCCGAGTCTAGGCGACTGGCTGCTCGGCCGACTTTGCTTTGAAGCCGCTGTTTTGTTTCTGACCTGCTTTCTTCTGTTTTTCCGCGTCCTTCTGAGTGATCTGCCGGATACAGTCGTAGACAGCCTTTCGAGATCCCGGATTGTTCTGTGGACATCGTAACAATCAACGTAAGTCATGGATAGAGTAATAAAATGGATGTTAGATGTCGTCATGGGCGTGTTGATATAGGTATGCTAACTTAGGAGGCAGTATGGTAGTAGTATCTCCCACGAGGTGCCCATGTGTACTGGTCTCTTTCTGTTCGTAGGCTTCCTCGGACCATTGGGCTGTCATCTACCAACTGACGATGCGTTTAAAAACGAAAGGTAGTTGTTTAATTAAGACGTTATGTGTTTGCCTCTATCTAATACAATATGGGAACGTTGTATATGGATATGTGGAAACTGTAGAGTGGTAGGCGCCACAATGAACCAGTTTAATGTAGCAGTTAAAAAGTACTGATGACAATGTGAGTTTGTGCTATATGGGTGTGTTACGTAAATCATAAATATAACAGGCAGCCAGCAACGTACGAATAATAAGCTAGAGGAAAGATGGGAGAGCTAAGGGAAGAGATTGATGTGAAGAAACAACTGAGAATGAAATCAGCTGGAAACAGACTGAGATGAGCAAGACAGGTACATACAATTATTGAGGAGAGATTGACAAAGAGAGCATGGGAAACAGAAGACAATGGTTGAACGAGAATACGAAGACCGAAATCAAGAACGGGATACTGTGTAAATAGGTCTCAAAAGGACAGGAGTGAAGGGGAAAGGATAACGATAGGGTGGGACGTATAGGCGGGTACAGCCTAGGATCAACGAGGAGCAAGAAGAGGTGTCCTTACCTGGAGGTAAGCGAAGTAGGTGGCCCGCATGTGTGGGCGACTGATAGGATGGTACTCATCCATGCGGTCGAGGTCCATGCGATGGAAGTCCTGCTTGGTGCGCGTATAGTCCTCCTCAATCTTTGCATCAGTGTTCGTGCTGTACTTTTTACGCAGTGCCTCGCTGTAACAATTCATTCACATCAGACGACGTATCCGAGAATTGCAGCAGCCGGAATCGTTCGAGGCGGTGGTAGTGTGGCTCAAACAGTCGGGCAATCCGCGCCCGATTATTTGAGCAACTTCGCCTGCCGTCCAATACGATTACAGCAGAAGGCTGATCGCAACGGTACACTTTTATATTTATACCAAATGCCCAATGATTTGGCAAACTCAGAGTTGTTAACTATATTATGTACGGTAGTTATCGGTAACGAGCTGCTTACGTGTGGGAATCTACAGAGTTAGCAACATATTTCTTTTGCTCCTAAATCGTCGGATATTGTCGATAATTTCAAACGGGAACCGCGAAACTGCACACACTTGAAGAGCTTGAAACGCAATTAAAATGGTCAACTGTCACTTTTTCGAAAGGTCATATGCTCGCGATGACCGATTGATTATGTCAAGAAAATATGTTCCGTCAAAATCACAAATGTTTGCTTAAAAAGCGCAAGTAAAGGTACGTTCTTATGTAGCGAGGTATCGACTCCTCGTGGATTACTCAAAGCGCTTTAAACTTCTCCCGCTGGCAGATCTCTTCACTGTAACAACTTGACTTCTCTGGGAAGCAATCAGCCGTGCTGAAATTACTGCGCAAAAAGTACTCGTTTACGTATACCCATCACTGCCTACAGCCAGGTAATCATTTATACACCTGATTCATCTGAAGCATTGTATGGTGAAGAACATTCGCTAAGCTTCAAAATAAGAGAATTTGAACTGCGGTTCTCTCGATTGAGAGTCCAGTGTTCTAACCTCATTCTATACAAATGTGTACTCAGGTTTTGCTCGCGTTTCATCCACCGATATCCCATACACATAAAAAAATGAATAAAAAAATACGAAATGAGGAAACTTGAGACCTTTGAAAAAAGCCACCAAATACGTCTGCAAGCGCTTCTGCGGTATAACAGTGTCATGATTATATCGTGTACGTACACCGATTGTTCTCCCACATGTCAGCGCTAGATATCGATATAAATAGCCAAATCCTGTTCGCCAGCTTTTTCCTATTTTCTTACCACTGCGCCACTTACCGCAGAGACGGCACGTCGCTGTAGTAGAGCGTTTTCGTCGTCAAGTCACTCGTCTTGATGTTTACGGCGGGAAACTTTGGAAGGTGGGTGCTTCCTTCTTTCGCACCGTTGCCTTTCTTTGATTTCGGTTTCCTTCTTCAAGACATGCGGCGATTAGTGATACGTACAATTACACACATGTCACCTTTTTGGTTGTCAATCGTATGTTTTTATTTGAAATAATGTATAAATCCGTATAAATCTGTATTAGGCTACCTTTTCCGTTGGTTAATAGGCCTGTGCACTTCCTGTTCTGATTGAGAGTGTCCTTCTACCGGGCTACGAAATATATCTATATTAAAAAATCCGCTGCTTTTTTTTCGAAAATCTGTCTGGCATCAAATGTAATTGTTTTACGGTCAGACACTCCACATGAATTCTCCCCCAAAGAGACAATAAAGTATTGTTATTGTCATATTTGTCTTCGATCGTGGTTAGTTTGCCATTCGGATTCATTATTGCATGTTCGGGTTGTTTCGTTTTCAAATGTGAAGTAAGAGAAACGAACATACGGCACATGCACGGACCAGTTGTTACGTACGTCTTGACGCCGTCGCCCTCGCCGTGGCCGTTGTCGATGCTCGACAGCACCTGCTTGTCCATCTTGTAGTCGTCCCACGGGTCGATGAGGCCCAGGGCCATCGGCCGACTGCTGTGGTCGTGACGCACTTCATTCGGCTGACGACATAACGCGTATGGTGATGGAGGTGGTGGTGATGGTGGTGGTGTTGTGGTGGTGGTGGTGGTGGCAGTGATGGTTGTTGTGGTGGTCGTGGTTGTGTTGATATTACGTTATGGCGATGGTGGTATATGCTTGGTAATAATATTTCTTAATTTCCACTCGGGCAGAAAAATACTAGCTTTCGCCTGCTGTGTCCAATTGTGTTCATTCTTATCGCAGTTAGCTACCTATCGGCTACTGTACTAATATATTAATAAACAGTAATATGAGTAAATAAATATATAATAGACTTTGCAAACTAAACATAATTTTTATCGACGAGCGGGTAATTGGCTGGAGACCGTGGACGTGGTGCTTTCTCTGCTCGCAGTTCTTACCGCGTCGATGATGTGTTCAGCCGTGTACGTGCTGAAGTAGGGGTCAAGTCCGTTGAAGGTGTCCGGAGTGTGCTCATGTCTGAAACAGGCGTTACTTGTTGGGTATCGCAGTTTTACATTCTACGCTGTTCGGCTCCAAAATATAGATGGCGAAAAGAGCAAAATAAGACACCATTATGCAGGGGTGGGTCTGGAGAGGGTACCATAGGGGGACCCCAAACCTCCAATTTACCCCTTGATGTTCGCCTAAGACCTCCACTGGCGGTCGAACCAAATTTATATTCGGTAGTTTGAGCCAGAGCTTCACCACAGCTACGTTGTCGCGCTTTCGGATCATGACATCGGAAGACGGGGGGTTGGGGTGTTGTTGAAAACAATTATATTCAGCTTCTCCGCCGTCTTAGCCTCGAGTGATGACATCGGGGCGGGGGGGTGCTGAAAATTCGCCGTAGCACCTCCGTAACTTCAGTTTCTTCTAACACAAATGGGGGCACATTCAAAAGGTCTAGCGGGGCATGTAACGGGGGCACATTCAAAAAGGTTTAAGGGCCACGCCAAATTCTAAAGGTCTACGGGACACCTTTCCCAGGCCCCACTAGACCAGCTTCTGTTATGGTTTGGTGTTGGTCGGCATTCGGCCGTTTGGTGATACTTTTGTTAAATGAAATATGTATAAGCGAACCAGTTAGACAAGCGTCGTTGTGATTCGCATCCTCAATCAGGGCATATACGTAAGGAAATGGACATTACCATAATAGGCATAACCCTCTTATTAGACCTACCGCTGACTTCTAACTCACACCTGGGCTTAGTTACGAAGATGAACTGATAACACCGTTACCGTTACATGTGTTACAACACATATCGACGTCCAGAAGATAAAATCGAACTGGATTGGACATTTCTTTGCGGCTCTAACGTGGGCACCAGAAAGGCATTGGGAAATGGGTCGTCCAGAAACAAGCTGGCAAGGAACAGTATGGAACCTAGACCAGAAAGGTCTGCACTGGAAGACGTGGACTGACACCAAACGGACGAACTGGTGACAAAAGCACTGCAGCGGTATGGGTGACAAGGTCGGAAGAGGGCACGTCATACGGATACACATACCATTACATGTAGGCAAAATCCATTTTACATACGACGGTGGACAAGCTTAGAGATATCGCTACGCCCGTCCCGGTGACGGGATGAGTGAATGGGAACAAGAGAACTCACAGGGGTGGTGTCTTGATCTTGGACTGGTCCTCTTTCAGACTGACACGGAGACGCTCAAGTTCCGCCTTGAAGTACTCCCTCTTCCGTCCAGTCTCTGTTGCGATTGTAAACAAGTGTTCTTTCTAAGTTCATTCAAAAAGTTCATTAATAAATAGAAGTCCTACTTAATAAAACGTAGCACATTCAGTAAAACCTAAAACTATCTTTGAACTGACGAAGTAGCTAATGTCATTTGAATTGCGTGGCTAAGTAAGTGTGGACAGAAGTTGTGGTGGCTGCGCCTTTCTGTTCAAAACCGTCCCAGAAAGTTGGATTTGGGAAATATTTATGATAAAAGCAACAACTACTTGCATGGAATATGTAAAACACGTGACGAAATTGGTTTGACGTAATGTAATATGCATACAAGTACAAGCTTTATTTTCGAATAGCTGGGTGTGGATAAAAGTTGTATGCTCGAACACACACTGAGCGTGATACGTACATAGTAATACGTGATGGTACGTAATATCAAAAATAGATAAGGGAGCGAAAAATTAACAACTATCAAACACTTTCCAAAAACGCCTTTTTAACGATTGCTAGTACCATTACGGTTCGTCGGTTCCCAACAATATTGATGTCGTTTGAAAGTTTAAGCGTTCTGCTATTCAAACGTATAAATGGTTTCCTGATAATCATTCCTAAAATTAACTGAAAACGGACCTACAACCGCGCCCGTTCCGGTGTCTTAGACACTGCGAACCATGTTGAACCATGTTGTTTCGTCGACACAGTTCACCAATCTACCGATTGGGGCACCACTATCTGATTTCATGGTATAAGCTCCACCCACTTTCAAACGGCTGCTAAAATGACATACGTGAAGTAGGCGTGACGTCACAATCATGTATATCAACCAACGCAACGAATTAGACCCGTTGGGTGGCGTACTTTATTGTGATGTCACGCCGACGTAGAGATATGTCGGTTTCGCTGCGATCAAAGCACATCAGTTTCGCCGCGGTTTAAAAGTGGGTGGAGCTTATAACATGAAATCAAGAAATGGCGAAGTGCGCATGTCTGAACCTATGCAAATGAGGAAAACAGCGCCGCGATCGGAAGATTAGTGTATTGAATACCCGCCGCCAACATCGTTCGGAACCGTATAGAACACCAAAAACGGCATGATTGTAGGTCCATTTATCGGTGTTCTTTGAACGGTTACCGGGAAATCTAGATGTCGCTAGAATAACAAAAAGTGCATCCTTTCAAATGATACCAAGATCGCCGAGACAGGACGAGCCGTGAGGGTGCTAGCGACCGTAGAATTTCATGTTTTAGACGTGTTCTGAGTTGTTTATTTTTCGCTCGCTTATCTATTTTTGGTAATATTTATCCCGGATCTCCAAGAAAACCGTCTACATTGTTGACTTACATTTTAGAGTCTAATAAAGATTAGTTATAACAGTAAGTGCGTGGAATTATATTGTCAACAGAGTTCTACTTTGGATTTTAGTGTATAAATAAAGTTATTATTATTATATAACAATGAGCAATGTACATAACATTGACTTTTTATTGCCAATATAATTTAGGTTTCCGCTGCCATTTGGATGAATTTCTTGTCCTGATGGAACACAACAATATTCCATTAGTTTCGGAGATTGATTTATACAGAGTCGATATGTATGATTACGCATGTTGATAAAACAACCGTTGCGTTGAGCCACGTACAACCATCTAGACGCAGGTACAAACGGCGTAACCGAATTATGTCCAAGTAATACACATCACAGTCTGTTCACACATGTCTGTCTAGCCGTTTTGCTCCAATGGATTGACAAATAGCCAGTGTTAACATTACCGCAGCCAAACGTGAATCGTTACTCTTTTTGTGATATCCCGTGTACTGAGTAAACGCCAAAATGCGGATTGCCTCACAAATGCCGTGCCGAGTCGTTTACGTGTACCACATAATTGATGATCGAAGCGATGACCGACATTGAATTTTCTGTGATTTAGGCATAGTTCCGGTGGTATTGATTCATGAATGTATCACTAACTTTGAACGAGCGTACCTACAACTCTCGTAGGCACAAAACTGGCGAAACGAACTAAGATAAAACAGCCAATGCAAAGTGTATTACATGACTTGTTGCTTGTTATTCGCATTGATTAGGTTTTAAATAAGGTTCGCGATGTTCGGTCCGATGGAATCAGATATCGCCTATCATTAACATGACGTCGTATTCTCGATTGTACGATACATTTGTTCCTCCAGTCATGTGCTAATGAAAAACGCATTAAGTTTGCATTAGAGTTGGGAATTACATTCTATTGATCGACCGAGTGAAATCAAGTTGCAAGACAGCCGCATGTGTGATGGATGGGAGGGTATAGTTCACTGCAGCACAGGAATACACTTGACTCCATCATTAAATATTAACCTGCCTGTCGGATACTATTTTACGCTACACACTCACCATGCGTGCGCACACGTACACACGCGCGATATAAGTTCCTCAAATACATGGACAGACATGCGTACGCAGAAATATAGATATGTAAATAAATATAATTATTACACGAACGCACGCACAGCAAACACGCACATACGAACGAACGCACACACACACACAAACACATCTAAAAAAAACTTATTCGTAATACTTGGAAAGAATCCCAAACCAAATAGTTGTAATTGCTACTATGAAAGAAAGACACGTCTAGATGAAGAACGTATTAACCGATCTTTCCGTAGATATGGGATCGTTATAAGAACGTAGAGGTCGCGTATCTTTCATCTTCCAAGTTCTGATCTTGCTAAGCATCTACCACCAACGGTGTGTCGAACTTTAAATCACGGCCCGCACTGACAATGTTTTATGACGCACTGGAATGGAGAATCATACATAATTAATCGTTGAATCCAGGGATGACGTTACTAATTAGGGTTCAGACCTGTGCAGTCATAGGACACGCCGTAGTTGTCGTAATGACTCGAGATGAAGCTAGCCGTCGAGCGATCGCACAAACACGGTGGCAGTTTGGCCCACAGATAATAAACAAGCCTAGTGGCGTATTTAGGAGGGCTGACTGGTTTCCCTATGTTTTATTGTTATCTGTATAACCTGTTAAAAATTAAAGGGAGCCAGTCAGTTCATCTACTCGGAATTAGCGGGCGTTGTAATTTGTAACGGGACATCTGCTGTGTTGGACGTGGAAAAATGGGACATCGTTAGATATCAAAGGGTACTTCCGTTAACTCAGCCCGACTCGGCCGTATTGCCAATAAAGCTTTTTTGATACTGGCTGTTTACTATTTGAACTTGCTCCGAGGTCGTACCTTCGAAATTGCGAAACACAATGTGAGGGTATACAAACCATCGATACCGTGGACGATCACGGAATTTCGCGTATAACAAAAACATCGTATACCGTACCGTATACCGTCTATATTATAAAACATTTCGTTCAGTTCGCAGACAAATGTATTAATTTGTTATGTCATTAACGTTACAAAATCCCGGACGCGTAACCCAGCTGCCTGTTGCTGGTTACGTCAGTTACGCGGGTGAGAGAGTGCGATTTCTGGCAAAAGGTTGTCTTAACAACTAGGCCAGTGACCAGTTACACTTTATTAATGCGGGTAGGCTGGAAACATTTGGGATGGGTTTGGGATGTCTGGAACTCAAATGTTGCGCATTTGAGGTTTAGTCTATTTTCAGTATTCATAATTATGTCAACAATACTGTCCTTTTTTCCCCGGGCAACGCTGGGTAACTCAGCTCGTATAAAAGATACGGTACGTACTGTATAGCTATAGAGCCATACGGTACACAACTCTGCTACCAATACATTGTGTTCAACGTCAACTTTTGGGCGTAACGTAATAATGTTCTTAAGCCTAATAACCATGTTGGTGTATACAGCCAGCCAAGTTAAGTTTAGTAAGCCCGTAATAACGCTCGCAATTTGGAAGCTACGACCCCTCATATGCTCATATACACTGTAGTAAGTAGAACATCCGGTTTCGAAACAAGCTATATTGCCGATACGGCCGAGTCGGGCTGAGTTAACCCCAATACCCTTTGATGTTCAACGATGCTCACTTTCCCAAATTTTCAATACGGCAGACTTCCTGTTTAAAATTACTACGCCCGCTAATTCCGGGTGGAGTAACTGACTGGCTCTCTTTACAAAAACGTAGCTTTTATAAATAATGTTATTGGAAAACTGCAAAATAATGTCGATATGGAAAGCATCGTACCGTCGTCGGTGGCTTTGCTCGTCGACCTAGAGACTGTTCTCTTGATGTCTCCCTTCTTTGGAGATTCTTTTGTGGCGTGCTACAACATAAATAGTGACACCGAGGTTAGACAGGTCTATCATTACTGATGTAGGGCCTTCTGTGAGCATCTAGACAAAGAGACGGAAGGAACACTGGTTCAGTTCTGCGTTCTTTCAAGGCGCATGCAGGATGTGCCAATGGTGTTAACTTACCACCCCTTTTTGATTCCCGAACAGCTTGTTTGAGACTAAGATTGGTATATTTTAAGATTGCTATGCACACATCAACAAACCGATTATCTAAGCATTGGATCAAGCAACATTTGCGAGTTCCATAACTGAAGGAAAGCCATCAGAACTGTAATAAAAGGGTAAAAAGCCGTAAAGCCCCAGTATGTACCGCGACTGACGATGAACGACTTAGCAAGTACTATAATCAAACAGTCGACTGTGTCAGCGTTTTAATTATACTTGCAAACCCGCCCAATACCGGGTATGCGACTGTTTTAATACTTTTTATGCTGATAATTAATTTAAATATTATAACCGTTTACATCATAAATTGTGTTGTCCCCTTCGCATCAGCTACAACCGTGCGAATATTGGGAACAGTACAAATGTGCGCGCGTGCTTGCATGTTCCCATTAATCTAGCCACTAGAAATGTAAGCCCTGACGTATCATTTTCCCTGTTCATGAATACATTTTCAGTGTGCAAAACACCCCGTCTCAAATTCACTCACGCTTTATTCTTGTTCCCTAAATGCGATAAAAAAGTGGTACAGTGATTTATCCTCTGTACGGGGAGTTATAGATCACAGGGAATAGCACACTCAGGCTTATCCCTGCCGTCTGTCACACTCCGGGTCAACGAAAAACCTGGGGACTCTGTCAATAAAAGAAAATGGGCTCATCGGGAAATTCAAGTTTAGCAGAATATGTTGTTAAAATTAAGGAGCGTTTCTAAAATGCAAAAAGCCGCCGTCGTATCACTGAGGACATCTCTTTAGTGACACAGCGGCAACTGTCTCCCGGCGGCGCATCCTGGAGTTGACAGTAGCCAGTATACAAGACCATTGTTAGGGAGTGAAATTGCTTTTAAAGAGTACAATCTGACTTCCTATGAATGTTAGTCAAAAGGTCCCCTGGTTGGCTTTTGAAGACACGCGACAAAATCTACGGCCAGACAGACTTCGACGTGCGTGGGAGACTGAGGTAGACCGCAGTGACATCGACAGTAGAGCCGAGACACGCTCCTCGGGGTGTTGACGGAGATGACGTTGGCTAAACCTTTTGTGCAGACGAGACGAGAGCTCAGACGCATTACGTCTGGATAGCAGGCGACATTAAATGGCTCATTTATTGACATAGTGTTCTTAATAACACTACACATATTTGTATCGCATAGACCACTGCCCGCCAGGTTGCATACATGTTATAAGCACGGCATCTTGTTTGCAACTTGAAAGATGCGCTATGCACCATTGCCTGCAATTGGTACTTATTTACAGAAGCATGATTCCCCATAAATGCACATGAAGACCCTGGGGCCGGTTTCATGAAGCTACTTAAAGTTACGCAATTACTTAGCGTCACGTGTTGGCATAAACTCCTATGCTCGTTTATATTTAAAAAATCACGTCATTTACTAAGACAATCATCTTAGCATTAAGAATGTTCTTAGCTGCTTCATGAAACCGGCCCCTGGTTCCTAGACACGAAACCACAAGTTGGGTAGGCTACAAGTTGGGCGAAGAACAATTTCTTCTTCCTTCCCGACTTCCTGCTAATAATTAACTAACAGAACAGACACACCTCCACCTAGAAAGGCAATGTAGCGGCTCACCAACGAAGGGAGTCCGGTTGAAATGTCGCGGTATAAATGTGAAGACATCACCGCCATGTCATCGCCGTGACCATGGCGTATTGGTGGATGATTCAAGGTTCGTTCGAGTACCCATCCACGTCAAACCCTCCCACGAAAAGACGAGCATCATACATTGTTTTGTATCATGGGAATTATGTTTGTCAAAAATTACACTTGTCAACAATTTGCGGCAACTAGCGAAACAACGTTTCCCCCATAATCGTAATCATAAGTCTTCTTATGGTAACAGTTGGTCATATTCCCGCATTCTCCTCTTAAACAAAAACAATGCTACGCCTTGTCGATGACGTCATTGCATAGGGATATCAGCAACACAGCTAGCATATTTTCTTCAGACGATGTCCACTAGTAGAATAATTGTGAATTACCTTACACACAGAAAGAGCAACATAATAAAGGAATCAATTATAACCGTTACACTGGCGCCATCTAGGTGCTAAACATTACATCGCTCATTTATGTCTGATAGGAGAAAAAAACATAAAAAGCAAAGCATACAAAACACATAAGAACCCTCGAAAAAGCAGAGCATGAAAATCAAATAGGTACACAATTATAAATGACTGTCGTTGTGTTTTGTGAAATACTCTGCCAGTTGGTACATCAGAGGCCATTGGTACAAGGAAGCGAATGAACAGATAAAGAGGCGAATGAACAGAGAAAGAGAAGAGTGAACAAAGAAAGAGGCGAATGAACAGAGAAAGAGGCGAGTTAACAGAGAAAGAGGCGAGTGAACAGAGAAAGAGGCGAGTGTACATAGAAAGAGGTGAATGAACAGAAAAAGATACGAGTGTATATAGAAAGAGGCGAATGAACAGAAAAAGATACGAGTGAATATAGAAAGAGGCGAGTGAACACAGAAAGAGGCGAGTGAACACAGAAAGAGGCAAATGACCAGATAAAGAGGCTATGAACAGAGAAAGACGCGAGTGAACAGAGAAGGGGTGAGTGAACATAGAAAGGGTGAGTGAACATAGAAAGAGGCGAGTGAACATAGAAAGAGATGAATGAACTTTGAAAGAGGCGAGTGAACATAAAACGAGGCGAATGAATATAGGAAGAGGCGAGTGAACGTAGAAAGAGGTGAGTGAACATAGAAAAAGGTGAATGAACAGAGAAAGAGGCGAGTGAACGTAGAAAGAGGCGAGTGAACAGAGAAAGGGTGAGTGAACATAGGAAGAGACGAGTGAACATAGAAAGAGGCGAATGGACAGAGAAAGAGGCAAATGAACAGAGAAAGAGGCGAGTCAACATAGAAAGAGGCGAGTGAACTTAGAAAGAGGCGAGTGAACAGAGAAAGGGTGAGTGAACATAGAAAGAGACGAGTGAACTTAGAAAGAGGCGAGTGAACAGAGAAAGAGGCGAGTGGACATCGGCGCCTCAATGTATGTGCACTTGTAATGCTCTAATGTTAGCGTATAATATAAATGTTCATATAATGATGCAGTATTTCCTATAGTGATGCAGTATTTCCTATAGTGATGCAGTATTTCATCTAGTGATGCAGTATTTCATCTAGTGATGCAGTAGTTCATGCTGCTATCATGAGAAAGTAAGCGTGCTGACGCTTGCTGGACAGCATGTTTCAACTAATGTGTATGGTTTTATCATTTACAATTGACACCAGACGCACTTGTGCGCTGATTAAGGCATGTATCTGGTGCATATTGATATGGACACAGGGATCTCTGCTGTACAGTCCAGAAACCACCTCTACATTGCAGACGATTTGGAGAAGAAACGCAGTAACGGTTGACGAAAGCTATTGGAACTTCTGGCACACACAGTGCAGGGCCTAGCGACACGTTAGGTGTATAAATAAACATGTCTTTCACAAGAGAGTTTATGTAGGGTAAACCTCAACAACTACAATGGAGTGAGGAAGCGTCTGCCAATAGAACACAATTAGGGCTCTCCGCCAAGTAAATGCCCGTTGACGTCACGGTCGTTGTACTATTGAATAGTGCCAGGATTAACTGCGATGGTAGTTAATCCTAGCAGCATAATCACAATGCGTGTATATTCACGCTAATGTGGTTTATATTGCATTCCAACTGCTGAGCACTGGCAGCTCGTGGAGTGACATTTCCTTTGCATCTTAAGCATGCATAGTTTACGATTTCTGTTTTTTCTGCACGTCTTTTGTGTGGGAATTTGTTTCTGTCAACTGCTAGTTCAGAAGTTGACGTACGCTAAAGTATTTACAAAGTCAGACTCATCATGGAAAGGGAGAAATGAAGTTGGAATTAATTTAATGTTTAGCGATCAGCTGGCAAAGTTTCTAAACGATGGGCAATTGCCAGTATCCACTGTCGTATATCTGCATGACGTGTTCGGTGATTGTATGCATAACCATGCTACACAGGTACGACATAAGCAGGTCGTAAACAGCATTGACGTCCATTTCAGCTGTACGTTAGGGCAAGGTCGTTTCATCATGGTGTGCCAGTCACATTCTTCATTGTTTTCTACGCCGGATCCATTACAGCATTGGACGGGGCCGGTGTAATACCGCTTCTGTTACTTAATGCATGATTAGATCTACCTAAGAGCATACATAATTACAGGTTTGTGTGCCAAACGTAATGCAAGGCAGTAATGTATTACAGTAATTGGGACCGACGTGTGAAGACTCTATTTTATATCATACACTGTATACGTAGTCTGCTTGGGCGTATATGCGATTTGCTGTACATTTTGCAAAGCTTCGTGGCGATCTTTTCAGAAGCAATAATTGCACAACTGCGCTCACAATACGTTACACTAAGTTGTCTCAAAGGCGAAGCCGTGACACAGCTTCACGTACAAACCCTTTCCTACGAATTACCTTGATTATGTATAACCTGTCTTCACCAGCAATGTTCATATAAATGCTACAACACCATCAATAATCTTCCGCCGAAAACAATCACCCCGACGACTGTTGACAGCAGGATATAAATTCACAATAACAAACTTGCTACCGAACAAACATGTCGAAACGGTACGTGGTTTCCCCCTCCCACAGTACGCGAACCGCGGTTGTCTCACTCATTTATAAGTGGCTTCTTTTGTTATCTTGCCAATACTTGCTAAGCGTTCCACACGAACTTGTCAACAAACGGCCACAATACCTGCGCATGGCTGGAATGAACACTCTTATTGTCTGTATAACGAACATATAGCTTAATGCCAGTATTGAATTTCAGGTAACACAATGTCGATTGTTATATATTTGACAATAACATAGTTTCCTTTAACACAATAACAACACCCGCTAAAGGAAAATATATCTTCAAGAACGGTCTAGTAGATCTTGCTAATGTGTACATTCAAATGTGTATCTTCAGCTGACAGTAATGCCTGAACAGAAGGAATCTTATGAAAGGGGCCTATCTAAAAAATACACCATTGCACAATGGCGTGTTTTCGTCTAATCTGTTATTGATCCTTCTGACTTCCATTCCATTTAATCAACTCTGCAAGTAGGAATTATGCTGACAATATATATATATATATATAATAATTATTATTATATATATATATATATATATATATAATTAAGTTATGTATACCAGTGCACGCATAGAATAACAATTAATACATAAAACCAATAGACCATCCAGCCTATTGGCAAAGAATGTGTTGTTAGTCTAGTGACATTTCAGTAGGCGCTGTGGAACAGTGGTAGCGTGAGATTGTGACAGAGTGGGGGACGTCAGGTAATCCTCCTACGCCTCTCTATATCTTGGCTCTCACCAAGTTCTGACTTTTCCTGTTCTGCCAGCAATATAACAACGGTAACATTGTGTGAAGTGAATACAAAACATTTTACCACGTTCGCTAAATTTCACTCCTACGTAATTTAACTGTTCGATCGAGTGAACACAGTGGTACGTGTTTGGACGATTCTTATTTTAGGACAGTTTGAATGCTGGACTATATAGAGGCACGGCACGTAACTTGTCGCCACACGAAAGAAAGACTGACAGATCAAGTACACTGAGGGGACAGAGGTTCGAGACCACCTATAGCAATGTCTAGGTTTAGGCGTGTGCAACTTCGTTCACCCCACACTGGCAGAGCCTTTCAGAAGGGACGCTAAACACAGTTGGTCCTTCCTGCCTGGTGACTACGCAAGTGAGAATACAATTAATATCCCACGCTGTGGGTAAATATGTCATATGTGGTGGACTCACATAGTGGTGGTCTATGTGTCCGCCCCACCCGTTCTTGTTTCTCCAAACACTCGTATGGCAGAGGGCGACTGCCGGTGTAATATTAACTGTTTAGTGCACTGCACATATATTCAATATATTAATGATTTGACCTATTTGTGTTACTGTCTAGAAGTATGTAATGTTATCCAAGCATCTGCGCATATTGTACAAAGGCAAAAACCATAATTGTTGTCAATACGATTAGATATAAGATATATATAAGATTCCCTAAATGTAAACCATACATGCTGTATAAATTGAAAACATGTCAAACTACATTATAGCAAACACAGCTTTGACGCGCTCGTCGTCTGAAACACGGTGATAAAAACTAGATATGTACTGATCAATTTCGGTATAACGATTAGGTGGACGCGTTGCGGTTGGCGATAAGAAGCGAAAACACCTGCTACGGATTTGTTCAGTAGTTATTAGACACGAATATCACGGTTGGATACGCCGGTAATCAACTTCACAATGGAAGCTCGGACACTTTCTCGAACTCCTGCCGGGCGTGTTAGAGCAGGCGTTATTGGCGTGTCACTTGAGTATTCAGCGACAGTTTCGTCGAAACATGTATGCGCAATGCGCAAGTGCTATTACACGTACTCTGCAATGTGCACGATATACTAATAGCGTGCGCACATAATTCGCACGGTGTGACATGTACGCGGTAAGACAACGTCGTCTCTATAGCAGGAATCCATATTTTAACTATAATAATTTATAATCGAGGCACGCGCGTGTATGTTCGTGCGTGGGCTTGCCTCTGTGTGTGTGTGTGTGTGTGTGTGTGTGTGTGTGTGTGTGTGTGTGTGTGTGTGTGTGTGTGTGTGTGTGTGTGTGTGTGTGTGTGTGTGTGTGTGTGTGTGTGTGTGTGTGTGTGTGTGTGTGTGTGTGTGTGTGTGTGCGTGCGTGTGCATTCGTTCTCACACTATGTAAAACGTGTATCAAAAGCGTCGGTACATGGTGACTACTAGGGGCTGATGCTCAATAAAATTTCCCTACTGCATCCATTTGAAGCTCACCAAAATCCTCCAACTACACCTCAATTGATGTTCACCAAAAACCTCAAACTGTACTTGTCTTGCAGAAATATCTCCCGCTCCCACCCAAAATATCGGGGGGAACTTAGTCCGCAGGCCCATTTTCGTAGTTCCAATGCCTACACGTAGGCCTATAGATCCTTTATCCGCGGGAACAGGCACTTAATAACATGTGAAGACCAACTGACAGGCTTATGAATATATGGCAGGCTCAGCAATGGATGCATAGTACCAGATAAGCAGAAACCAGTAAGTACATTTCTGAATAAAACATGACAGATTAGCAGGATCTGCCAGTGACCTGTAATGTATGAACTTCTACAATCGTTGGACAGCTCCACTGGTATCAATCGAGTCGACTGTCGCAGCATAAAGGTATTATATTGCAAGGCTAATATCAATTGACGGTGGTCTACTAGATTCGAATGCACAGTAATTATGACCACATGGAACATGAATAGTAAGCTTTGCACCAACACACAAATTAATATCCGATTGCAATATCATCCTGCACCATTTGACATTAGACCACGGCTTAAATCCTACTCTACGTGCTTTGTTTCAAAAGGCCGAGGGTTCGCCTTATGAATATGTGGCGCAACACGGTAGGCCCTACCCTTACGTAGGCTACACATGTGCTCCCTAAACAAAACCTACAATGTAGGTTGCTAGCTCCAAAACGTCGTTGCATTTGAACAGTAAACCTCACTGGCATCGCACGCATGGGTACGTCAGTTGTAGAAACTAATTATTATATCTAGCAGTGCGCTTGATTGTCTAGTGAGGTATCTAACTGATGTTTAAATAGTGTCCGTAACATTTGGATTGTTCTTCTTGTCTGAAGCGTTATATCCATTGGGATTGTGCTATTGTAGATTCTTGCCAATTGACAAATATGAAATTGTTACACATGTCGAGGAATATATGTATTTATTATTGTAAATTCAGTACTCCCATTCTGTCTCTGGGTTTACTTTTAATTGTTGATGCGTTGTATCTGCAGATGTCTGACGTAAAACGAAATATCTAAAATAACAGCTATACAGTAAAAACAAATGAATGAATTACCTGAGTGTTAGAAAATAAATGCTGCGTTTATAGCCAGTGAAATATTGATCATTCGTTGATATCGGAAATATAACTCGGTTTTAAATCGGTGATTAGCAGGGATTGTTTACGGTGTTGGTACGGCGCACGGATTGTACTGCGACCAACGCTGGTTCTGCGAACGAAGCTGCAGATCAAAGTGTCGATAAATCGAACGTCTCCAGCGCGTTGAACAGCAATCGTCCACCTTACGCAATGCCCTTCTCGGTGTGTCAATCGATATCCTCTATCACTCACCTCGTCGTCGTTCGCCATGCTGCAGTGAGCGTCGTGGGATCGCGCCTTACGGAAGCAGACAACCAACTGTATATTCCCTCTCCGATCTCACTCCAGGCCGCTCGCTTGTTGTGCTCTGTAGTTCTGCCGCTAGAGGGCAGCGTCTGCGTTGCAGGAGTATCCCGTGACAACGCGCGTGGCTCAGACGGCCGCGGTGGTGGTGAGCGGGGTGGGGGGGGGGGGGGGGGGGGGGGGCGCTTCTTAATTAATGCTACTCGCTGTTGAATGCTATTGTGCTTTTCGGAGTGATCCGATAAGCGTGCCCGTGAAAGCAGTTCAACGTGTGCATTCGATCGGATATGTGAGTGGCCTTGGCTAGCGACTGGTGACATGTAGACACGTCTCACGAATGAGTTAACATTAGGTATTAATGACTCTGTTTAATGGCATTATACAGTCATTGCGTGATAATATGCTCAGTTTTACATAGACTTGTGTGAACTATTATGTCAATGGATGATCAAGGGATTGCCCGTGTAGATAAGAAATATAGTGGTATACATTGTATACCCAGTAATGACATCTTTGTGAATGGTCTGTCTGTGTATGCGTGTGCGTGTGCGTGTGCGTGTGCGTGTGCGTGTGCGTGTGCGTGTGCGTGTGTGTCTCTGTGTCTCTGTGCGTGTCTGTTTGTCTGTTTGTTTATGCGCGTGTATATGTGTGTGTGTGTGTGTGTGTGTGTGTGTGTGTGTGTGTGTGTGTGTGTGTGTGTGTGTGTGTGTGTGTGCGCGCGCGCGCGTGTGTATGTACGTGTGTGTATCACACCAACCATTACCGTCCGTGGATTATAAATTATGCAAGGAAAAGGCTGACAAAAGACGGGTTGGGCATAGAAGAGCAAATGGGAATTGGCTCTATTTTGATACCTCGCTGCGCTACCTAGCAAAAATCCGTGTACATACACGGTATACAAGTTTGATGGTTGTCTACAAAAATACACTTATTTATTTTAAAATTGATTTACTCTTGATGATTTGAACTACATATTCCAACAATATTGGTGACAGAACTGTCTACCAAATGTTCAAGCCACTAAAGGTTTGCTATATATTTAGGCTGTTCGCCGAAATACTTGGACATTTTTACACCTACGTGTCAACTGATGAAGAATTCCGTGGCCTTTACACCTAATAGGCGCCGGAACCGGGGTAGGGGGATAGGGGCTGAGCCCCACACTATTTTTGGTGGGGGCTGGAGATAGGATTAGCCCAAAACATTTAGGGAAGGGGTTGCATTTTGTGCGTGCAATTTGATGTTTTTGGTGAGCTCAGGGGCAGGGAATACAAATGGAGACTTTCGGGGAGCCTGGACGTGAGTTTTGGCGAGTCTCTAGATAAGTTGCAATTAGGCGGTTCGTGTAAGCTTCAACAATTTTGAACGTCGCCGCGAAAACTATTCAACAGCAACCCTCCCCTCTCCGGTCTTCCGATGTCATCATCCGATAGCGGAGTGGTGCAGAAGAGCTCCTGCTCAGCCCACCCAATACTAATTTCGTTCCGGCGCCTAATTGTCCAATGACACAGATGACGATTTGTGACACGCCACATTTGCATGCTTGAAATGTGTGTTTTTGCTTGATACTCTGTATAGAAGATTTTGAAGGTAAAAAGTGTCAGAGTTGATTAGATCTCTAATATGTATTTGATCAGAACTCTAAATTCCTAAAAAGAAATCATACGTATCTATGAATTAACATGTTGCACACTGGTAGACCTGATATGTTTACCGATAAACATTGAGTTATCACTGCATCATTTAGACTCGTGGTTTGTCATGCGGAAAGTGTTATGATAGGCAACATATTATATATTTTTGGATATTCTACTACGCATTGTTTCCGCCAATGGTAATTAGTATAGAGAGAAGTACAATTCTTTCATTACACGTACACAATTTATAGTGTTCTCCAGTGCATGCATCATACTATTCTGTCTGTGTATGTTGTAGTCATCTGTCTGTAGGCTTACTGCACGTGGGGGCGGAGCTGAGGGAAATGAACCACAGCGGGAGCACCATACAGCGAATGGCCGGAGACAGACTGAGGTGGGAGAACTTCGTCGCTGCGCTAAACGCCAGAGGGCGTAACGGGTAAACCTGCTACAAGCCTACGCGTCGTATTGGCATATTTATATAATTACTAAATAGTTAGTGACAGTGGCGGATAACTGGAAGATAACAATATTTGACAAGATTGCCATCTGATGCTACAAGCTCCCGATGACCTGAGGAGAAGGATACCTTATACATCACCAGTAGATATCACCTACTTAGATTTTCAAAAAGCTTTCGACAAAGTGCCACATCAAAGGTTACTGCTTAAACTAAAGGCCCATGGCATAGGAAATGGTATAATTAACTGGATAGAGAAATGGCTGATTGACAGAAGACAATGGGTAGTTGTTGATGGGGAGGCTTCAAACTGGAAATCAGTTTTGAGTGGTGTTCCACAGGGATCAGTACTGGGACCTATATTATTCTTAATATATATAAACGATTTGGACGATGATATAGCTAGCAAGGTGATGAAATTTGCAGATGGTACAAAAGTGTTTAGAAGGATTAAAAGTGATGGAGATAGACAGCATTTACAAGACGATCTTGACAGGTTGATCAAATGGCTGAAAAGTGGCAAATGTTGTTCAATTTTTGGAAATGTAAATGCCTTCACACAGGACATGGGAACGAATATGTAGAACATACAATGGGGGGGGGGGGGGGGGGGAACTGTACTAAATAATACTGTAAAGGAAAAAGTCTTAGGACTGACAATTAGTGCTGACATGAAGGTTTCAGAGCAGTGTGGAATTGCAGCTTCAACAGGAAATCAAATCCTTGGATTGATTAGGCGAAATATAGCATATAAAGAAAAAGAACTAATAATATCGCTGTACAAAACAATAGATAGGCCTCATTTAGTGAATGGAACAAATTATCTGATCATTGTGTGGGTGCTAGTAGTGTGAATATGTTTACAAATAAAATCGACACATACCTCAGAAGGGCTGGATATATGTAGATAAAAGGGTTGCACTCTCAATAAGCCAAAGGGCTTCCTTGTCCACCTCCCATCTAGAGTTAATTCTCTGGATGGCAATCTTGTTAAATCTTGTTAAATCTTTTTATGTAACATATAAGTACACCAACATTAATAATTGGCAGCGTCCTTCTGTCAGGATATTTACGCCAATGAGAGTTTCGAGATTGACAACCCGTCTCTATGAGTCCACGACAGGTTACACTTTAACCCCCTGCGTGGGAGTATTACTTCCCCTTACACAGACACCACATAGAAAGGACCAACGGCTTATAGCGTCTCTTCTGAAAGACAGCAACGCGGAGTGAACGTAACTGCCCAAGTTTCTAAACGGCGTTCGGTAATAAGAGGATCCGAACCCGAGTCTCATTGACCGAGCGTCCGTCGATAGTATAACAATTTCACGGTGATATTCCGGTTATGTTTTATATGTTATATTTCATTATTTTATTTTATAAATGTTATTATATTATTTTATTTTAATATATTTATTATATTTTATATCACAGGCAAATTTTTGTTCAGAGCTCCTCTTTGACTTTTTAATTTCAACTGTAACTTGGTTAAGTGTTTCTTTATAAATGTTGTAGTCTTTATTATTTACAGTACGTCTACATGACATCCATATCATTTGTTTGTACTTAATTTTCAAATGGCTTCTTTCGATAAGTGTTTCTCTCTGGACCGTTACCCTTGTTTTTTCAACGGAACACATTTATCGACGATGCACTCAATTTCACTCTTTAAGATATTCCAGCATTCTGTTGTTGTCTTGTTCTTCAGTGTGTTATTCCAGTTTATCTTTGCAAACTATTTCCTCTTGTCCTTATATCTTCATTTGTGGAAATGTCTCCTATACTGCTTTTTACTATTCCTTTCTGATTTTACTTTGATGGTAAAATGTATCTGGTTGTGATCACTACTCCCCAGTGGCTCACATATCTTGACATTGTCAACTAATTCATTCTGTGAGGTCAAAACTATGTCTAACACCATCTCACCCCTGGTTGGTTCTAGCACATGTTGAGAAAGGAAAGTATCTTGTACTAAAACTAAAAACTTGTGGTCATCACTTTACATGATTAAAATCCCCCATAACAATACAGTCCTGTTTGCTCATTTCCCTTTTAGCATTTTGTACTTTTTCATTCTATTCTGTGCTTATGGTTGGACTTCGATAAACTAACCCAACTGTTACCGTTGAGTTTCCTGTAACTATGTTACACCAAACAGCTTCTTCGCAATCTGCTACTCTTTCTGATTTTATTTCATAAGCCTGGGTAGATTCTTTAATATATAAAATAACTCCACCTCCCCTTCTTCCTATTCTATCTTTCCTAAACATTACGTAGCCTGTCAGTCCCAATTCGGCATCTGATATATCAGTGGTGGCCCACGATTCGGTTATACCTATTATGTGAGGGTCAATATCTTCTACCATAATGTTTTAGTCACTTCTTTTGTTTATTATTCTCCTAGCATTTAAACAAACGCATTTATATCCAGAATCCAGATTCAGAACAGTTTTCCAGGCTGTTCTTTGCTGATTTATGTGTGCTATCTTTATTAATCCCTCCAGTTTCAGGCTTATCTGTGAATCCCCTTGCGCATCTAGTTTACACATTCCATACGTCGTATGACAAGTGTTATCCGTGGTGAAATAGAGTTGGCGCCAACAAAAATAGCACGTCTGAAATTGATATGTGAAGTAATATTGCACGCGAAAAGGCAACGCGACAGAAATCATGAGACAGCTGCCTATTGAAATGAAGACTGTTGCTGAAGAAATGAAGGAAAAGCAGCGACAGATGCGACTGAAATGAGATAAGGTTAAACGAGCTAACAGCCAGTGGCAGGGATGAGATTCACAAGCCGTGCACGCTGACACCAATGATTACCTCCGTGTGATCTTGTTACCTTCTTGTTTGTGTTCGAATAAATTAATTAATTGTTTTTGTTTCGTTTTGCTAATGTGCTCGTATATAACAATGTGTGCAAGTGCGTGCATGCATGCGTGCGTGCGTGCACACATGTACACACACGTAGGCTCACGCATGCAATCACCCACGCACATGCTCACGCACGCACGCACACGCGAGCACGCACACACATACACACACATACACACACACACACACACACACACACACACACACACACACACACACACACACATAAGTACACACACGCACACAGACAGACAGACAGGCAGACATACAGACAGACACACACACGCACACAGACAGACAGACACACACACACGCACGCACACACACATACACACACACACACGTGGAGTACAGTAGCGCAGCGGTAAGAGCTCCGACTCTCGACTGAGAGAACGCGTGTTCGAATCCTGTGCGGCGGTGTTGGGCAAGTTCGTTTACTCTACATTGCTTCAGTTCACTCAGCAGTATAAATGAATATCTGGCTATAGACAGTGGTGGATATTTGTGTACGAATAGTCTTCGCGCATTAATTGTAGCGTGGCTGAATTCTTCCAAGAAACACACACACACACACACACACACACACACACACACACACACACACACACACACACACACACACACACACACACACACACACACACACACACACACCGTTCGTCTATAAATGCATTGGACAAAATCATGCTTCTTAAAACAAAAAACAACCAACAACAGTCGGGGATGACGACAAGAGTGGGCACATTCGATTAATGGAAATTTGAGTTACGTCGTTCGCACAGCGCGTGAAAGTGCACACCGAAGCGAGCGGAGGCGCAACAATCAGTCACCAAGGATCTGTCGCATGAAGACGAGAACAGCGTACCAGAAAACGAGCGAGAAATATTTGTGGTCGCCTGATAAAACGACGCGCGAGTTTGCCGTCTCCGCCACGAATCAATTATGAATTAGTCCGCGCGTCTAACGTAGGATACACCTTCGCCACCTTTACTGTCGACGCTCGGGCCCGTCTACTTCGTGCCGTAATGGATTTAGGGATGCGAACACCGACGCGCTGGTTGTTGCCGTAATATACGGCTTGTCCTCAGCGCTTTAGTTCAGCTGTTGGATCGGTGAATACTTCGGAACCGACGTGTTATTCTCACCGGACACTTGTTTTACTGTGACCTTTTGACAGCTGGCTGGTGGCCCGAAGCTGCACGACTACTGCAACGAAGACTCGTCATATATCAACCGGTGCTTACGCCGAGACTGAAGAGACGGCACTTCTGGTGATGGGTGTTATATATCCGCGTCGAAATGTGACTGCTGACGCGCGTATCAGCGCCTCTGAAGCCGAGTGAAGTCATGTTGCGATCCGGCGGTGAAAGTCTCTTCGAGCCCGTCTCTCACAGGTAAAGAAGGGCTATGGTGACAAATGCCAAACGTCTACATATTGTATCGATGTTTCACCGTTATGTCTGCGAATAGACAGATACTGTATTTCAACGTCGTTTAAATGACGGCAATATTAATGATTCCCATCGTGCCGGTGATAGTTAACGATCAATTATATAAGCGTTTTTTGTTTTATCTCCCGGTTTCGAGATAAGATGATAATGTATGGCATCGGCGATGTTGTAAATCGTTGGCCCTAACTCAGTTGCCACCATCAAATGCATTTCCAATTAGATACGGATGTGCCAGAAATTCTGCGAAATGTGTGCTGACCTATTAGTCGTCTGCCGCGGCATCCATCACATCGCCGCCGCCTCCTTAGTTAACTTCATCGTTATAATCAGTGGGAGACATCGAAAGAAAGCTTTAACTAGAAACTATGCCTAATAAAACATCACGAGAAACTATGTATAATCATCGCACATCGACAGAATACACAATGAGAAACGATATCTAGTCATCGCACATCGACAGAAAGCTTCACTAGAAACAACGTCTACAAATCACCACATATCGCCAGAAAGCTTCATGAAAAACTGGACTAACTTGACTTAAATGCCGAGGCCAATTTGACCCCTCGCTATCCTCCTGGATGTTACACCCCTCCATTTCGTCCTGTCTAGAGCACACCGCTCTGTTGTTAAAAGCGGGAGTTCAGTGGCCTGTAAAGCATTAGAAACAACATCTACAAATCACCACACATCGCCAGAAAGCTTAAATAGAAAAACCATCTACAAACCACACCACGCATCGCTAGAAAGCTTAATTAGAAACAACATCTACAAATCACCACACATCACCTAAAAACTTAAAACACCCGTCACTCGCACGTACAACGTAAACAATCAGCATGGCCAATACACACGCTGTCGGCCTCAAACTGCCGGTCTTCTGGGCCGATCACCCGCGGGTCAGGTTGCAGCAGGCAGAGGCGCAGTTCGCCTTGCGGAATATCACGGCCAACGACACGAAATACCATTACGTTGTCGCGGCCTTAGATCAGACGACAGCTCTGCGCGTGATAGACGTTTTAGAGGATGATAAGTACGGAAATCTGAAGAGAAGGCTTACCGACATATTCGGACTATCAAGGCGACAGCGTGCAGATAGACTACTAGATATAGGCCTACAAAGTCTGGGTGACAGGCGACCTTCACAACTAATGGACGATATGCTCGCCCTGCTTGGTTTCACACAAGCCGTGCATGTTATTCGAGAGCATCTTTCTAAAGTGCATGCCAGAGGACATCCGCCTACAACTAGCCACGGCTAATTTTGACGATCTACGGACACTCGCCAAAACTGCTGACGAACTCTTGCAAGTTAGAGAGCAACCGGCTGTTGTTTTCTCTTCAGACACCCGTCGACCGAGAAACGCCAGGACAAAATCCGTGACGACACCGAGAGCAAACGAACCCGTGATGCATGATGAAGACGTGTGCTACTACCATCGGCGATACGGCAACGCAGCCAGAAACTGTAACACCCCGTGTGCATTTGCGGGAAACTACCGAGCTGGTCGTCATTAGTCGCTTCGGCGGCCGGCCAACTTAACAGCCTACTGTTCCTCGTGGACGGTCACTCTGCAAAACGATTCTTGGTTGACACGGGAGCAGCAGTCAGTGTTTTTCCCGCCTCCCAACAAGACATCGACAGTGGCTCACGTACACCCTTTCTGGTCGCCGCTAACGGATCAAAAATTGCAACTTACGGAACCCGGAAGATGAAACTACGTCTAGAGAACCACGACTACACATGGCCTTTCATTCTTGCTGATGTAAAAACACCGCTTCTCGGAGCTGATTTCCTGCAGACGCATGGATTGTTGGTTGATCTCCAAAGCCAACGTTTAGTCAACGCAACTTCGTTCACGAGTTCTACTCTCAAGCAATCCAACCAGCCGGCACTGTGTCTTCACCACGTCGCATCGGACGACCCGTACAAGCAGATACTAGATGAGTTCCCTGCTATCACTCGTCCAGAATTTTCCAGTCCTTCTGTTCGTCGTGGTGTGGAACATGTCATCCCCACAGCACGCTAGAGCTCGCAGGCTACCACCAGATAAACTTGCTGTTGCTAAGGAGGAGTTCAAGATGATGGAAGAAATGGGGATCATACGAAGATCAGATAGCTCGTGGGCGTCTCCCTTACACATGGTGCCCCAAAAACTCCGGTGGTTGGAGGCCCTGCGGTGATTATCGAAGACTCTACGATGTGACAATAGCCGACCGATATCCGGTACCACACTGTAATGAGCGCTACCTAAGACAGTAGGCCATCTAGCGAGTAACTCGCACATACGATATGAACAAAACAGGACATGTGAATGACTCCATCTTGTCTGTCAGATGGGCTCGAATTGAATACATGATTTTGTGGTTCTACTAAGTTGTCTTGTCGTCTTTATATGTCAGAATCACTACATGGTGGCAGCGGTTTAGTAAACCTTGCCAGTCGACAGCCAGTCCACAGTCCGTCGTCAACGGTCAGTCAGTGAATTCGAACGATCAGCGAATTTGTACGGTCAGTCAGTAAATTTGAACGGAAAATAAAATGCCGAAATTTAACCCGCCAGAGTCGATGTCATTCGACGCCCCGTCCAAATGGCCGGAATGGAAAGAGCGGTTTATGCGGTTCAGGATCGCAACGTCACTGCATAAAGACGATCCAGAGGTGCAAGTTGCGTCGCTCATATACGCCATGGGCAGATAAGCCGAGAACATTTTCAAATCGTTCAAGTTTGCGTAGCTGTCAGAGGGCGCCACAGACCCTCGAAATGACTTTGTCACAGTGATGCAAAAGTTCGACGAATATTTCGTGCCAAAGAGAAACACAATACATGAGCGTCCAATTTTCTACCAACGTTCTCAGCAACAGGGTGAGTCAATTGAAGCGTTTGTGCGTTGTTTGCATGACCTCGCGGCTCACTGGTGGTTCGATCAAAAAGAAGAAGAGAACGTGCGCGATCGACTCATAAGCGGCATGCTCGACAAAGAAATGTCGCAGAAACTTCAGTTGGAGCAAGACGATCTGACGTTGGAGAAAGCAGTCGACAGCGCGATACACAGTGAGTTAGTCAAAAGTCAGAACACTGCCGATGTCAAACGTGAACTTTGTATAAAAAAAAGAGCGTAAACAGCAAGCTAGTCGTCATCAGCGCCACAGTCAGAGAGGCGTGAGAGAGGAAGTCGTCGCGAAAACGCCATGTGGCCAATGTGGCTATGTGCATCGCTCGCCGGGCCCCGACGCATGTCCTGCTAAGGGGAAGATGTGCATTCGGTGTCGCCAGACAGGTCACTTCGAGAAGATGTGTCGCGCCAAGTCGTCATCCATTCGCGAGGTGAAAGTGCAGCCGGACGAGGAGTACTTCTGCGGGTCGGTCAGTTGCGATGACAGCAGTCCAGCGTGGAAGGTTGACCTCGACCTCAAAGGTCGTCCTGTGACCTTTAAAATCGACACGGGTGCCGACGTTACGGTGATGTCGCACGCGAGCTACGTCATGCTGAGGCCGCGACCGCCTCTCAAGGCGATCAATGCAAACCTCAACAGTCCAGTTGGACTGTCGCGGGCAGTTCATCGCCAGCACAGAGGTCAAAGGCACCACCTATCACTTTCGTGTCATCGTTGTCGCAAATGACGTGGAGAACCTGCTGAGTCGTGGGGTTGCTTCGCGAATGAGTCTCGTCAGAAAACTAGACGCTATTACAGACGGCGTCGGTTGTCTGAAAACAGAGCCGGTGAGGATCATCCGGAAGGAAGACGCGCAGCCATCAGCCCTCATAGTCGCCCGCAGAGTGCCTATCCCAATTCTCCCCAAGGTCAAGGAGGAATTGGACCGTCTGGTATCTGCAGGGGTTATTGAGGCTATCACAAAGCCAACGCCGTGGTGTGCTCCCATGGTGCCTGTCGTAAAAATGTCGGGGAAGGTCCGACTGTGCGTCGATTTGAAAAAGCTCAACCAGCATGTGCGTAGGGAGAGGTACATCCTACCCACCCTGGAGGACGTGACGTCGCGTTTGTCGGGCGCTACGGTGTTCTCGTCATTGGACGCCGAGAGCGGTTTCTACCAAATCCCTCTTGAGTCGTCAAGCCAAGAGCTGACGACGTTCATAACGCCCTTCGGTCGTTACTGCTACAAGCGACTGCCCTTCGGGATTACCTCTGCCCCGGAGATCTTCATGAGGAAGATGGTCGAAATCCTGGCGGGGCTCGAGGGCACAATAGCATACATGGACGACATTCTAGAGAGAAAGATGACGCCGAGCACGAGACGCGCCTCGCGGAAGTCCTTAAAGTGCTTCGGACAGCAGGCCTAAAGCTAAACGAGGATAGGTGTCACTATGGTCAAAAGGAAATTACGTTCCTTGGTCATAAGTTTACGCAGATGGCGTCGTAGCAGACCACGAAAAGGTCGAGGCCATAACGAAATTGCCTCGTCCGACGTCTGTGCCACTTCTGAGGCAGATTCTCGGTATGGTCCATTACTTGGGTGCGTACTTACCGGACTTGCATGTCGCCACTCGTCCGTTGAATGATCTGCTCAAAGGAGATGCGGTCTGGGCATGGGGTCCCGACCAGGAGAATGCGTTCAATAAGCTGAAGCAGCTGGTGTCGTCAACCCCAGTGCTCGCCTATTACGACGTAACGAAGCCGACCGTAGTGAGCGCAGACGCCAGTTCGTACGGTCTCGGGGGAGTGATCATGCAGGAAGGAAAGCCGGTCGCATTCTGCTCCAGATCCCTCACTCCGGCTGAGCAGAGATACGCCCAGATCGAAAAGGAGTGTTTGGCGGGGGTGTGGGCGTGCGAGAAATTTGATCGGTTCTTGTGCGGTCTGGGTCAATTCAAATTACTCACAGACCACAAACCGCTTGTACCCCTCATCAACAATAAAGATCTTGACAACACGCCACTCAGATGTCAACGACTTCTCATGCGACTGATGCGATATAACGCTAAGGCGGAGTATTCGCCTGGGAAGAGCCTTGTCATATCAGACGCACTCTCGCGGAGTCCGCTCGCTCCGCAGATGCATCGTTCTTCAAGGGAGGACGACGTGAAGGCTCACGTTGACCTCGTTGTGTCGAACCTTCCGGTGTCACCCGGGAGGAGAAGCGAGCTGCAGTCGTCTACGAGTGATGACTCAACGCTTCAAGCCGCCATTCACTACACCATAGCAGGGTGGCCCCGCTATGAACAGGACGTTCCTGACAACCTGAAACGTCTCTTCATTGTCAGAAACCTCTTGTCAACGTCAAATGCCCTACTGATGTATGAAGGCAGAATCGTCGTACCTGCCAGCATGCGAGCTGACATGCTAGATAGGATCCATAGAGGTCATCAGGGCGTTACGAAATGTCTTGAGCGAGTCAGGGTGTCGGTTTGGTGGCCGGAGATCACGCGAGACGTCAAACGCGTAGTGGGGGTCTGTGAGCATTGCCAGACGTACAGGCCTAGTCAGCAGAAAGAGCCGTTGATGACGACACCACTTCCCTCGCGACCTTTCGGGAAGGTGGCGATCAACCTGTGTCTCCACCAAGGTCAGAACTACCTCGTCATGGTAGATTACTACACAAGGTGGATTGAGGTACTTCACGTGCGGAGTACCACAACAGCGGCCTGCTTAGCGAAGATGAAGGACGTCTTTGCGCGGTTCGGACTTCCGGACGAAATTGTGTCGGACAACGGTCCGCAATTTGTGTCGTCCGAGTTTAAGTCGTTCATGGAAGAACACGCCATCACTCACACGACGTCGAGTCCGTTTCTCCCGAATAGCAACGGGGAGGCGGAACGGGCTGTAAGGTCGGCCAAGGGCATCCTTCGACAACGCGAGCCGTGGATGGTTTTGTTAATCTACCGTGACATGGTCATGGCCGCCACTCGTCATAGTCATAATCAACTCCTGATTGGCAGACATGTCAAAACGAACCTACCAACGCCACCGTCAGCCCTTCAGCCGTGTCGATCCAGTGACGAGGAAGTTCGCAAACACGACGAGCGTGCGAAACGCTGAAAAGGTGAGGGTGAAAAATCCTCAACAGGCCGACTGGGCGGAGAAAGGCGTGGTGACGACTCCCGCCGACACGCCTCGGTCGTTCATGGTTAAGACGTCATCAGGTGCTGTGTACTGTCGCAACCGAGGCCACATGCAGGCCACGGGTGAGGGTGATCCGCCAAACCAGCCGATCCCACCTGTGCCCGTCGACGTGCCACTTGAGCCGGGTGTTGTGTCCAACCCGCCTGAGCTGCCGTCGAGTTCCACTCCGGTACCTCAGAGCCCAGGCTTGCGCAGATCCGCGAGACGCGGGCGTGGCCAAAAACCTGATCGCTTGATCGAAATGTGTTAGTTAGTGTGGTCATAATAATACCACTAGCGGTTGGCAATGTTGTGCCTGAGACAGGCCGTTTACTTTAATCTGTTGTAATTGCTTAATTGCAAGGGGAGATGTAATGAGCGCTACCTAAGACAGTACGCCATCTAGCGAGTAACTCGCACATACGATATGAACAAAACAGGACATGTGAATGACTCCATCTTGTCTGTCAGATGGGCTCGAATTGAATACAAGATTTTGTGGTTCTACTAAGTTGTCTTGTCGTCTTTATATGTCAGAATCACTACACACACATTCAGGACTTCTCTTCACAACTTGCAGGCGCTACCGTGTTCTCCAAGATCGACCTGGTACGTGGCTACCATCAGATTCCGGTAGCTACAGATGACATTAGTAAAACTGCCGTTATCACGCCTTTCGGCCTGTTTGAGTTCCTACGAACACCATTCGGTCTCAAAAACGCAGCGCAAGCATTCCAACGCCTCGTGGACACTGTCTGCAGCGGACTCGAGTTCGTTTTTGTCTACTTAGACGACATTTTGGTGAGCAGTGCATCTGCAGAACAACACAAACACCACCTACGAATAGTTTTCCACCGTCTGGCCTCCCATGGTTTAGTGATCAATGTGAGCAAATGCCAATTTGGAACAACTACCATCGACTACCTGGGTCACCGGATCACAAGTCAAGGAGCTGTTCCATTGCCTGCTAAGGTAGAAGCCACCCGGGTGTTTACACGGCCTACAACTGTCAGAGGACTGCGACAGTTTGCTGGGATGGTGAATTTCTATCACCGTTTCGTCCCTAACGCAGCTCACGCCATGCGTCCCATGTATGATGCACTGGTAGGCAAGCCCGTGACCTTGGAGTGGTCAAACGACCTAGAGGAAGCTTTCACGGCCGCAAAGGTGGCTCTCGTACAGGCCACTATGCTCGTACACCCACATGCTGACAAGCCCATCGCACTCACAGTGGATACCTCGGGAGCAGCAGTTGGCGCCGTCCTTGAGCAAAACCTTGGCTCCTGGAAACCAGTGGCGTTCTTTAGCCGCAAACTTCGCGCTGCCTAACAGAAGTACAGTGCGTTCGATCGTGAACTTCTAGCCGCGTACCTGGCTATTCGACACTTTCGCTATTTCTTGGAAGGGCGCTCCTTCGTCCTTTTCACCGACCACAACCCGTTGACTTTTGCGATTTCCAAAGCCAGCGATCCGTGGTCCCCGAGGCAACAGAGACACTTGGCATACATCTCGGAATTCACCACATAGAGGGCAAGAATAACACCGTAGCAGACACGTTATCCAGAGGTGAAATCTCGGCGATCACCTCACCTCATCCTGGTGTAGACTACAACACCATGGCAGCAGCCCAACGAACAGACGAAGGTATCACTTCCGTCCGAACAGCCACCACTGGCCTCGTCATCCGTGACATTGCATTCGGCAACAATGGCGAAATTATCTGCTGTGATATCTCCACTGGACGACCCAGACCACTCGTCCCCGACACATGGCAGCGCACAGTTTTCGATGCAGTCCACGGCCTCTCACACCCGTCAATCCGGACAACGAAGAAGATGGTCGCGGCTAAGTTTGTATGGCCAGGCCTTCAAAAACAAGTCGGCATCTGGGCAAAAGCGTGTCTCCGTTGTCAAGCATCTAAAGTACATCGGCATACTACCGCCCCCTTGGACCAGTTTGTGCCAGCGACCCGCCGTTTTGATCACATCCATGTGGACATCGTTGGCCCTCTTCCACCGTCACAGAATTATCGCTACCTGCTCACAGTGGTAGACAGATTCACCGGGTGGCCTGAAGCAATTCCACTGGTTAATGCACAGACTATCACGTGCGCGAAGGCTTTTGCATTCCACTGGATCGCCCGTTTTGGTGTTCCGGTAGAACTGACGTCAGACAGAGGGTCACAGTTTATTTCAGAATTATGGGCGGCTTTGTCTCAACTAAACGGCACCCGTCTGCACAGGACAACCGCATACCATCCACAGTCTAACGGAATTGTGGAACGTTTTCATCGTCATCTCAAGTCCGCTTTGATGGCTCGCCTCAATGGTCCCAACTGGATTGACGAACTGCCATGAGTTCTACTTGGTATCCGCACCGTACCCAAAGAAGACCTGGATTGTTCCTCAGCTGAGATGGTATATGGAGCCCCACTAACCGTTCCGGGTGATTTCCTACCACGTGGTTAGGAAACGCAGGAGGCAGCGCAATTCCTTCCTCGACTCCCCGAGACAGTTCGCGGGCTAGCACCGCGACCTCCCGTCCCACACGGTACCAGACCGTCGTCTGTGCCAGCTACACTCGCAAACAGTTCTTACATGTTTTGTCCGCCGTGATAGTCACCGCCCGCCTTTCACACCACCTTATGAGGGACCTTACAAGGTCTTAACGCACGGCGATAAGACGTTCCTGCTCGACTACGGCAATCGACAAGACAGCGTCAGCATCGATCGCCTCAAACCTGCATTCCTTGATCCGGTGAAACCTGTTGAAGCTGCCAAACAAGCCCCTCGTGGTCGTCCAGCTACCAACGTGGAGACGAGATCCGGCCGCATAGTCAGAGGTCCTGAACGCTATACTCCCCTCTAACGGGTGCTGGAGGGGGGTTGTGTAGCGGCCTAGTCAGTGGACTTGACCTCTTTCTTTGATCGCACCCTGACCTAGTTACGTGAACTCATGTGATCGACTACACGCATTATGTTCTGACGGAATAAAGTTGTATTCTTGTCAGTTTGTGTTCACTACAACATCTACAAATCACACCACACATCGCCAGAAAGCTTCATTAGAAACAACATCTACAAATCACCACACATCACCTGAAAGCTTAATTAGAAACAACATCTACAAATCACCACACATCACCTGAAAGCTTAATTAGAAACAACGTCTACAAATCATACCACACATCACCTGAAAGCTTCATTAGAAACAACATCTACAAATCACCACACATCACCTGAAAGCTTAATTAGAAACAACATCTACAAATCGCCACACATCACCTGAAGGCTTAATTAGAAACAACATCTACAAATCACACCACACATTGCCTGAAAACTTAATTAGAAACAACATCTACAAATCACCACACATCACCTGAAAGCTTCATTAGAAACAACATCTACAAATCACAACACACATCACCTGAAAGCTTCATTAGAAACAACGTCTACAAATCACAACACACATTACCTGAAAGCTTAATTAGAAACAACATCTACAAATCACAACACACATTACCTGAAAGCTTAATTAGAAACAACATCTACAAATCGCCACACATCGCCAAAAAGCTTAATTAGAAACAACATCTACAAATCGCCACACATCGCCAAAAAGCTTAATTAGAAACAACATCTACATATCGCCACACATCACCTGAAAGCTTCATTAGAAACAACATCTACAAATCACACCACACATCACCTGAAAGCTTAATTAGAAACAACATCTACAAATCACCACACATTACCTGAAAGCTTAATTAGAAACAACATCTACAAATCGCCACACATCGCCAAAAAGCTTAATTAGAAACAACATCTACAAATCGCCACACATCACCTGAAAGCTTAATTAGAAACAACATCTACAAATCGCCACACATCGCCAAAAAGCTTAATTAGAAACAACATCTACATATCGCCACACATCACCTGAAAGCTTCATTAGAAACAACATCTACAAATCGCCACATATCACCTGAAAGCTTCATTAGAAACAACATCTACAAATCACACCACACATCACCTGAAAGCTTAATTAGAAACAACATCTACAAATCACCACACATTACCTGAAAGCTTAATTAGAAACAACATCTACAAATCGCCACACATCGCCAAAAAGCTTAATTAGAAACAACATCTACAAATCGCCACACATCACCTGAAAGCTTAATTAGAAACAACATCTACAAATCGCCACACATCGCCAAAAAGCTTAATTAGAAACAACATCTACATATCGCCACACATCACCTGAAAGCTTCATTAGAAACAACATCTACAAATCGCCACACATCACCTGAAAGCTTCATTAGAAACAACATCTACAAATCACACCACACATCACCTGAAAGCTTAATTAGAAACAACATCTACAAATCGCCACACATCACCTGAAAGCTTCATTAGAAACAACATCTACAAATCACACCACACATCATCTGATAGCTTAATTAGAAACAACATCTACAAATCGCCACACATCACCTGAAAACTTAATTAGAAACAACATCTACAAATCACCACACATCGCCAGCGAGCTACATTGGAATCAAAATATAATAATACAAAAACAAAACCACACATCGCTAAAAAGCTTCATTCGGATCAAAACAACTTCAAATTACGGCACATCGCTAGACATCTTTTAACACAAACAACTTTTACAAATGCCTGGCTACATCGCAGACACAGCCGCATACCAATCAAGCACATACTATAACCCACAGCAACCACACAAGTTGCTATGGCTATTTATTTAGTTTGTCAAAATTCGCTCTTGTGTGCGTACTGGGAAACACCGTGAACACACTTCATATCTTCACTATTCGTGCGTATGGAAATTATTCTTATCACAAACACATGACATATTGTCGATGTATATCATGCATAATTTCATTGTTCGCCAGATACATGATAGAGGTAACGCGATGTCTGCATTATTGTGTAGAATGATAATTATTTGTTTAGTGACATGTTTCATATATAAAACAAACTAAGTGTGTGACGAATACATTATCTGTCTACAAATATATACCTGGTCGATTCTCACGAAACCTGGACAGATTTGTCTTATTTCATTAAATGTCCCGCCATTCAAACATAATTCAAAGGATACGCCAAACTAATACGACATATGATGTATAGTAAATGTGGGCAAACGCAATGTAAAAATGGTTGCGCTTTCGTAAGTGATTAATTTTTGAGAATTATTCTCTTCTAAATTCCACGCAAAACGCACCTTTCCGTGTGCATTAAACGGAGAAAGAAACGTGCACTACTTCAATATTAAATATTATATGCAAGCATTAAAATAGACTATATACGTATGCATGAATATTTATTGTGTGACCCCAGTCAAGTAAATTTTGCCGAGATCACCTTTCTCCGAAAAAAATATGAAAATGATAAGAAAATGCGATACCACGCGAAAGGCTTTTAATGGCAAATAACCCAGTCATATTTATACATTAGTAATATATTTGACACATATATTGCATTTTGGTTAGTTTAGTTTATACATTATCATCAGGGTGTGCTGTAGATATCGCATGATAATGAGTCTTGACAATGTTTCGGATACTTTATTGTGAAAAGTTGTGTTAAATGAGTACGCTTGATTGGCGCATAACTTGGCGCATGTCCATGTTGTGTTGCGTAGAATAAGCCAATCTTAACTATGCGTTTCGCGTGGTATCGTTGAATATGCTTTTTGCGTGGTATCGCCGGTCTCTCATAATATTCCTCCTGTACGCATTTGTTAATATAGCTTAAGCACTAAAGCGTAATAGTATAATTAGGATAACACGATATTATGCTTTGGAAACGTAGTTTTGACTAAAACAACATATCAAATTGTTACTTCATTATGTCTTGACATTAAACACAATAGTGAGTTTAGTTATTATGATTTTATTGTCGGGCATATGCTAAACATTAAGATATGTTTTTCATAAAACATAATCTACTGACCTTCTCATTAATGTGTGTCATCATAAATTGTAGATTTATAGCAGCACGTGTTGTCTATGCATTCTCTTTCATGCACTATCTATGCGTTTTGCGGGGTATTAATTATTTAATAAACAACGTACTCTTGCTTTGTATTGTTAATAACGCCAATTTTCTCCGACGATGAGAACTGACGTGCAATAGCATAGAAAACACACCAAGAACGTGGAGCTCATCGAGGCGAGCTCTGCAATGGATTTGTTCTAACAGGAATTCACTGACAACGTGCGAGACTTGTTTACCACTCAAGGCAATGTCTGGATGCGGGCGGTGGGAAAGGCCGTGGGAAAGGCCGTGCGAAGGGGTGTGCCGTGCCGTAAAGAGTTAGGGGAAACTGCGGTGAAAGAAGGAGTCATATTGTGGGACAAAAACACTCTACAACCGCTTCGTTACAAAGAAAACCAAGATGACAGTTGTCCGTGCATCCTCCATCTCTGTCACAGCCAGCTGTGGCATTATCAGTCATGGAAAACCATGTAGCCGAACATAAATGAACATAAATGCTGTATACTGACTATTGGAATTGGTATCCCGGCTACCTATCACCTGAAAGGTGTACAGCGTGTTAATGTTGATGAATACCGATGTCTTGGTGTTACAGTGGTGGATGATAAATATTTATTCAAGTAGCACATTTTGTATATTTCTCACAAAGCATACAGCGCAATCAATGTTACTTTCCGCTGCTTTACTACTGCTGGTGCTTGTGCTCTCATTAAAGCGTATAAATTATTTGTGCGCCCAGTGCTGGAATACTGTTCTAGTGTGTGGAACCCATACACACCAGCTAGGCAGTACTTGGGCATGACTGACCAGTCAGAGAATGTGCAACGGTTCTTTACGCGCCGGGTCTATTACCGCTGTAAATTCAATGCCAATCATGGCTACATACAAAGACTTGACTATCTTCATCTAGAGTCTCGAACACCGCTGGGTTTATAATGATATAGTAATGGTATATAATATAATGTATGGACATGTCAATGTATCTAAAATAATCTCGTTCCACTGATATAAATACCACCATTACAACAAGAGGCCATGAATTTAAACTTAAGACAACACCTTTAAACTTGATGTAACAAAAACATTTTTGCAATAGAGATGTATCTATATGGAAGCGACTACATGAACGCATAGTTAACTTAACATCCAAAATACAATTTAGGAAAGCCCTGCGTACAATAAACTTTGATTCTGCAATGAAGTTCGATAGACCCTTGTAGGAATCTACTTGATTTAAATAGTTGTGTATCATTATTATTGGATGTTATCAGTTCACCATTACAGAGTAATACATGTGATGATGGGTGCATGTAAAACGTTGTATTATGTATTTCATTGATGTAATAGTGTTTTGTGTATATGTAAATTAGCACGTGTTGTACCCATGGGACACAATTCGTTAACATTGTTGATCTTAAATAAACAACAAATCAATCACACTTCAACAGTCTCATGACCGCTCACGCTATGATCACAAGTTCAGGCCAAATGTACACGCGACACAGATCTTGCTTGTCTGGATGCTCATATATGTTCGGGCAGGACAGCAACACATATCGTAATGTTCATGGTTCATACTGCTGCTGCTGACGCAGCTTCACTGCTGACACAGCCACAACTGACAACACATCCACCACTAATGACATAACCACCACCGATGTCACATAAAGCGATATTACTGATGCTCCTGCTACTGTTCATACCCGTATGTGAAAGATCATCAAATACGCAGAAAAAGTTATGCATTTAGACGATGACTCTATTGCTGTAAATGGTAATAACAAGTGGCACGTAGAGAAGGGAAAGGACGCCATCTTTGTTAAAGACACCAGTGCGAGGACGGTTCAATTAGGGAAAACGGGATACAGGAAATGGGTCAACGCCAATAGTAATACCTGGCGAAACGTATACGTTTTTGTAACTGTTGTGCCAAGACTTATTTCAAAATTTGTATTGTTGTGGTTTCACTGCTAGCACCTCCAATTAAAATATTTAATAAAATGTAAGTAAAATAACCAGCTATTCTGTGTATGCTGGCGGGACTGTTAGAACATATTATGTAAATTGTGTTATGGTTAAGTCAGAAACAAAATTGTAACTCAAAATATGTTGTTGGGTATGTTCGACCATGTGTTCCCTGTCAAGCTAGATATGAAGTATTCTCAATAAAGCGATGAAGTTAATATAAATACGTTATTAGCTATTCGACCGGTACCTAATTATAACAAATATATGCGATACCCGCGAAACAAATTTCTACGTCCGCATTCACCATGTTATTAATGATCTCACAAAGATAAAATCGACACCATTGCAAAGCCATCTTTTTCTACTTCGTCATAACTAACAACATTAGTTGATACGCACAACGTAAGTAAACGTAATACATGTTGTATTGTGTGACGTATGACGAGGAAGGAATGCAAACAAATGTGATCAACTGAAGCATAAAGAAAACTATAAACTGTTAAACCGGGCGTTGACAGCTGATGAATTTACATTACACATGACGGTTTATGTATTCTATGTACCGGAAAGCCATAACAAACGTAATGTCTAATATTATAGAGACACGAGATGTTGCAAGACGGCGGTCTATGTGTTTCGCGTGGTATCACACGAATCGGTCATGTAACGTCAAACTCCTCTCTCTGGCAGGAATAACCATATTAAGGTGTCTCATGTTTTGTTTTAAAATCTTCAATATGTCTACTTTATTATTATTATAAAATAAAACGATATATGAAAGTCGCCAAATCGACAATGTATCCAGGTTTCGTGAGAGACGACCAACTACAACCGTACATTGGCGTCGGGACGTCGTGAATATTGGGGGCGGGGATAGGACTTTAAAAGGGGATTGGGTGCTGTTGGAGAATTTTGCTGGTGTCCCACTCACCACTGGATGCTATCAGGCACACGATACGGGAAGAGGGAGTGGAAGAGAAATATTTTCAGGGAGATTTCCAGGGATCAACAACGAGATGATGCAGTTGCAGCTCTTACGCTGACTCTCTCTCTCTCTGTCTCTCTCTCTCTCTCTCTCTCTTCTCTCTCTCTCTCTCTCTCTCTCTCTCTCTCTCTCTCTCTCTCTCTCTCTCTCTCTCT